>JAFIDM010009631.1:234911112-234931760 GCA_023159025.1 Thereuonema tuberculata
CAGGGTGCGAATCCTTTCTTGTAGCGTTGTGCCTCGTTTTCACGAATTTAGAAAGCAAAGAAAAATTGTAAAGAAATTTTAAAGAATATCATTTTAAGGAGAAAGTAAGCTTTAAGTCCGTTCAGTAATTTTTTAATAATAAAGTAATTTAATAAGAAATTCCAAGAATTGAAAGCCCTTAAAATGAATACAGGAATACAATTTATTAGTTTTCATTTTTTTTTTCTTTTTCTGTTGGGGTTACATTTCGCATCTGGGTTTTTGTTCTTTCTTCAGTCCTAAACTGTCTTAAATTATGTCTTTTAGTATGTGCTTCCGAAGAAATTTAGACATGTTTAGAATATTTAGTTGATGTATTTCTTGATAAAAATACTAAACGCACTGATTTTGATAACAAACGTATGACAAATTTAATCGAAAGCCTTGCTAAAATATTGAATGTAGATTGCACTAGTATAATAATGTTATTACAATAAGCATTGGATTCCAAACTTTTCCGGACCAAAACTCCAGTTTGTTAATTAAAGTTAAAAACTGGATTTACACAACTTACCGGATTTAAACAACTTAAGTTTGTCATGCAGATTTGATGATTTTTTTTTTTTTTTTTCAGTAAATGAAAAGTGTTTACTATTTGTATTACAATTTTTCATTACATTGTATTGTAACTTTTCAGTAAATTATTATAACTTAATTAGAAATTATTATAATTTAAAATAAATCTTTTGATTTGGACAACTTAAAAACTTTTTACAACTTAAAAACAAAAAAATCTTAAGGAGAATATTTTTAAAGAAAGTAGGATTTACTTATTTCAGTAACTTTTGTTAACTGAGCGAAATAAACGTTTTCTTAATCTCCGGTGATTAATTATTAATCCTGAATATGTCAATGTAAGTCAAAGTTGGAAAATAGTTCAGCCAATTCAATTAATAATGAGACTTCAGTGTTTGAGATTCAAGTTTTAAAGTGAAAGCTACTGTGAAATCAATGTTTTTGCCACCCAAAGAACTAGTTTAAGATATTAGTTTGGGAAATGTTCGATTTATCCTAAAACTTTGTGCAAAAAATCGTGGTGATTGGTCAAGTGGTTTTAAGAGGAGAATCAGTTTACTTGCTTAAATATCGACTATAACAGGAGCTAAAGCTCATTAATATTAGCTTCTCTTATATTCTATATTTGAATGCTACGCTGTTATCGTAATTCTTACATAAAAGAGTGCCTACGTAAATGGGTTTTTTGATTTTTGTCTTTCCAATCAAAAGAAGAACTCCCCCATTCTTTAAATAGGATTTTCCGTCTCGCCCAGTTGTAAGTTCCTTCAAAACTAATATATTTAATCTAAATATTCTGGTCAGTTAAAAAAAAGCTGAAATCAGATAAAGAAACACTTACTTTAAAGTTTGTGGAAATTTAAATTTCAGACCATTAAAGAAAATAAAAATAACGAATGAATTTCGACATGAAAATTTCGACAAAAAAAATGCATATATGAAAAATATACTGAATTACTGCAAAGTAAATACCATCCCGAAACTTTTAAAAGCATTTCAGTGGACTTTCAACTTCATCAAATCCACCAAGACAAGGAATATAAAAGAATATATTATATAATTCGCTAATTCTCTAAAATGGCTTCTTGCTTTCGCGTTGCCAGTTTACGAAGTCCGAATAGTTATAATCATTCTTATTATAAAAACTTAGCTAGAAATTTATGCTTTCGTCTTGCATTCTTGGGGATGATGTGGACTTAGGTTTCAAATACGTACTAAAATGTACGTTGTGAAAATTGAAAGTCCAACCTAACACTTTCTCGCCGTTTTAAAGCACACAGGCATCCATTAGACAGAGAGCTGAGTGGACCCTAGTGCGATTTGTAAGAGAAGCAGCAGATTCCGAATCAGATTCCTGTAACACTTAAATCAAGCGTCTACATCATTTTGAGGGAAAAGCTATTGATTTTTCCACATTCTGAAGATAAATATTAACAATAAACAAAACTAAATTTGAAGTCGAAATAGGTTTGTCTGTCTGGGATGAAAATAATTCAAAAAAGTAGTTGTTGTACAAAAACTGAAAATTTATAGTTGGTTTGTGATTTGTAAAGGAAGAAGATTGCTATTGATTTTGATACAAATCGGATCAACAGATATGGAGTTAAGGGCCAAAAACCGATAAAATATGATGGAATTAAATTATAGCCTAATTATTTTTATTATGTTTCGAAAGTATAGTATGCATTCCTGCAAAATTGCTTTTCGTTTCCTTTGTTGAATTGTGGAAATGTATCTTATATTTTCTTTACCGAAAACATCTGATAAAATAATCTGCAAAATACTTTTCCAATTGGCGAAGTTCTGATTTATTTAGTATTCTGATATTTGGTATTTTGGTCCCTTTCTTCGGGATAAACCATTCTTGTACTTATCATGACCAATCAAATAAAGGTGAATGGTTCTGCCAAGTTGCGGTATACCGGTTTGAGTAACGCAGCTGGCTTGATATTCTTTATCTGTGTTCGCTACTTTGCACCATTAATGGTGTATATCCTGAGCAACAATTTACTCGACAAAGTAGTTTACAGGTACCACGCATTCTTAAGGTGAATATCAAAAAAGCCAGAAAGACTTAGAATCAACCAACCCATCTTACCACAGTGTTTTATAAATGTTAACATGCCAATCTTATGCGAAAGATATTGATTTACAATTGAAAAAGTATTATCTAATGTGTAAAACTGTAAAAATTTTTATGGACTGCCTCTAAAATTTACAAAGGTGCCACTTTGAGATAATGTATTTTACAAATATGTATTTGAAAATTTAATGATCATATCTCAGGTATCTGCGAAGTATTTACGACTATGTAAAAAATTTGAGAAATAAATTCACTGATGGACTTCTTGCAGCAGAGAGATCTGTTGGCACATGCGCAAAGACGAGCAATTACTATTTGACTCTGAAACATGGCGACCGCCTACAAAAAAAAAAAAAATCCAAAAGAGAAGTAAAGTATGTGCTTGGGTGGTGACGTTTTATGACTCTGGCAACAAACCTTGCTACATTTTTTTTCCTTATTTTGGAATGGATGAAAAAAAATGAATGATTCTGTCTCGTTGCCTGCACTGAGATTTCGATAGATTAGAGGTTTATTATTGTCCCGATCGTCTTGATAAATTGGTCCTATTTCCTCTGCACTGCCGGAACAATTTTCACTGTGTTCCTTGAGAAATTCCCGTAAACCCACAGCAAAAAAGAAACCCTCTTCCTTTTACATATATCTTGCCAGAATCTTCAAAATTTTCCTGTAGCTGTGATTTAATTTTAAATTTTGATTCTTATTTTTTTTTTAATTCTAACTGCTTATATCACTAACATTGTAAGCGAATTTCAATGTTATTTTTGTAAGAAATAGTCCCTGAAAACCTGCTTTAAGTCTTACCTTAAAATGTAGCGTTTTTATTTACTATTCTATTGTTATTATTCTTTATTTTTAGTTACATAATAAAGTTTTGAATTTATTTTCCGCCAATCACATGACTGGAAATTTTCGAGCAGTCAGCAGAAGTACAAGTAACATTATATGAGCAACTCGTCGACAAACCAAAGTAAAACAACACACAAATAGCTATCTCTTCACGTTACGATTCTCACAAAAACATGTGATGGAAACCTCTGAAAGTAAAATAATATATCTCTAATACACAACAAAACTACCTCAACAAATTATCATGATACCATATGACAACAGGCAAATACGATAATAATTCAATCAATAATATGTCCGTCTGAAAAAATATTTCCTATTTAATTGTACAAATTGCTTCTTTCAAATCTGTATTATTAAAAACCTATGTGCTCTTATGCGTAGGTCCGCCCACAATGAAATTTCACAACAATTCGCAGAAGGATTGATGCATGGCCAACTCAACTACGCAAATTTCCGATTATTACAAATGGATTTCAATATTGTACAGCAATATTTCAATGGTTTATGAATTTTTCGAATTTCTT
This sequence comes from Thereuonema tuberculata, assembly GCA_023159025.1. Taxonomy (NCBI): domain Eukaryota; kingdom Metazoa; phylum Arthropoda; class Chilopoda; order Scutigeromorpha; family Scutigeridae; genus Thereuonema; species Thereuonema tuberculata. The sequence goes on from JAFIDM010009631.1 coordinate 234,915,127, forward strand.
TTAGAATAATCTTTTATTTATTTTTATCTTTAGTTTTCAGTTTTAATGTTTAGTTTGCTTGATGTAATTTATTTTTTAAAATAAATCAAATGTTTTCCGTTACATATGCGAGGCTTCCGGAGCGAAGAGACTGGCAGCTGTCTAGTTTTCATTAATAAAATAACAGAGTGCAATACAACGTTTGTAGTGTAACAAAAATATAGGTAGCATAATAAGATACATAAATCGATGAAAATAGTCAATTAGGTAACTTCATTTTCTTCATAACCAAGAAGTTTCTGAAGTTCCATAGCTTTTTTTTATTTTTTACTTTTCTTTGACTTTTAAAATTATGATAATAATACAAGCGAAAAGCCTTTTTTTATTTTAAAATGGTAATCTCTGTAAATTACTAACAGTACAAATTTTACCATTTTCTAAAAGAGATTTAAAACGCATTATTTAGTTAGTGATTTACCTGAAGTATTAAACAAATAAGTCAAATTCTTAAATCTGATTAAAGGAATTAAAGGATTACCAAAAAGGTTAATTCCCATTGTTAATAATTATTGGTCCTAATGATGTTTCTATTGGAAAGGCTTGTCATTTTTACGCACTAATTTCTCGGCAAAGAACCATACGCGAACATTTTCAAATACAAAAGTTGGATCATCTTTTATAAGTAAATACGCATGTCAAGTTTCAAGAAGATTGAACAAGAGGTTCAAAAGTTTTTAAGATAGACAGCAGACACACAGACTGACTGATTTAGTGGTTTACTTTATAGCAATGTGCTATCAGTGTCACATTCTTTCTTGAGAAATTTGAGAAAGGGCTACTTCAAAACTACGATTTTTTTTAGAAAAAAAAACGTGATTTCCGGTATATATGAAATCTTTGGGGTCCATTAAATCGAGGTTTTTCCTCTGATGATCTCTTCAAAAGAAGCTCAGATGAAAATCTTAGTCATTCCTGCTTATATTTCTTATTTCTTTTAATTACGAGTATTTGCGTGATATATTTTTACATATAAATTGGCGATCGGGCGCCTTTAGCGCTAACCACAAAGAACTGTGTCTGCTCCCAGCAATCTCTGCGCGTGAGGGATTCGCCAACGATCGCCCATGAAAAATACGACCGTTTGGCAGACCTCCAAGAGCTTCGAGACCCGGGCGGTGGATCCGTATTGAAGAGGAAAAAAGCAACCGTTACCATAGGGCGCCATTGTTTAGGATTCTGGGCATCGAAAATACGTCGCAATGGGACGAGGCGAAACGTCATTTTCTGGTGGATGAACAGAAAGGCAAAGCACGGGGCCGGAACTGCTGCGGACCGGCGACACAGGCGAGGGGCTGTCGGCCTCTGCTGAAGTGGATGGCTGCAAGTTTTTTTTTCTTTTTTTTTCCGTTGCATTTTTTTTTTTCCATGTCTTCCTTCGATTAAGATACAACATGAAAGGACATCACAGAGAACTATTCATATCTTGTATCAGAGCAACAAGAAAATCACAGATTGAATAATGGAATGCCTGTCAAAACACAAACCAAATGTCAGATCTGAACACAGATGTTTTCCTATAGATTCAGTAAAAAAATAAATAGGTTTTCCATATTAATGTATAGAAACTGAATTTGAAAAACAGACTTTTGCATTTTTACTTCAAAAAGAAATGGCAACATATATATTTACATCTTACAAAATACTTAAATACAGCAAGAACATTGTATGGTAATATATGTATTCTTTACATACTATTTGTAACTTTATTTATAAACTTATTTCTGTAATTTCGAGTATCTATTTATATTTATTTAATTTTTATTTATAATTTTCTAGTATTTATAATAAGACATAGCACTTTCATATATATTTTTCCAAATATAGTTATGACATATTTTTTTATATTTAACAAATATTAAAAAAAATAATATTACATAAATAAAAAAAATCCATTTCACTGTATTACATTTATGTATTTACATAATATGTTACATTTATATTTATTGTTTTGAAGAGTTTTAAAAATAAATGTTAAAATAATTACGTTTTAAATTTTATTATAAAAAGATAATTTAAGAAATTCATGTGCTGACATTCCGACGGCCTCAAAGGAATTTTCCTAACGCATTAAAAGAAAAGAAAACAAGCGCATAAAATATTCATAAACATCAATGATCTATTGACCTCTGTACTAAGACCTCGCTGTTTACTTGTGATTATTCCTAGCTGAGGATGGCCAAAGAGCATAAAGCAACGGTTCTTGGATGTCTCTTGGTCACTTGTCACTCATAACCTTAAAACCCATGGGCGTACATAAGAAGGGTTATTTTCTTTCTCTCTCTCTTTTTTTTTTTTTTTTTTTTCTTTTTCCTGTCAGTTCTCTAATTATCTCTCACTCCAAATATATGCTCTGGTATAAATTTCAGTAATGTATTGCCATTTTTTTAGGGGGGGTGGATGGATAGTTTTTAAATATGCTTTTGTCTTTAACCTTCGAAATTATGTCCAGTTATCGCCGATCTGCTATTAGAATAATACTGTAGATCTACAAATTCTCTCCAGTTGTAAACTAAAATATGCAATTTCACATATACTGTTCGTTTTCGTTTACGAGAGCCTTCAACGCTTTTGCGCATGCGTCAGGTCTCCTTGGATTTCATGAAAATAGGGTTGAGGAAAAATAAAGAGAGGATATTTACTTTTTTATCAGTGTTAGTTTACGTTAGCTGTGTTCTATTTGCGCTTTTCGGGAAAGAATTATGGAAAGAATAAATACTATTGCAAAAATAACAGGTACTAAAAGAAAAACAGGTCTTATGAAAGTGCCCATCTCAGCATATCACCCCTTTGGGGAGTAGAATCATCTGTGTTGTCGTAGCTCTCGCTTTTCAAAACGAACAATATCTGTATTCATGATTGCGGTAAACCAATAATTTTTGGTTCTGAATATAAATATTATGAAATATATTTCAGATTTGACCATATGTATTGATATCAATTTACGATACCAAATTATTGAAAATGGCTGCAGGTTTTCTTTTCATCGTTGAATTGTTGTTAAACATTTTTGTAGAGAAACATAAATCACATTTTTTTTTTTTTGCTCTGACAAATTTATAAAAAAACACAGATATCAACATACAATAATATTGAATAACTAAATACATTCCATTTTTTTCTTTATTGCTTTATATTTTGTAGTATCAAAACTTTGTATTATTATTATAAATCACGTTACGAGATTTATAATTTTATTGTTGTGTAAACACAACTGGGGGGCGCAGATTTAAACAACTTAAATAAATAAATCGGATAAATTAATTAGCAATTTCCTAGGAAAGTGAGATTCGTGAAATAAGTGAGTCTGTGTGTGTGTGTGTGTGTGTGTGTGTGTGTGTTTCTAAACACCCTAATAACATTGAATCGCTAGACGGATCTTCTTGAAAATTGGTAATGCATATGAATATGGACTATTTGTAATTAGTTTTTTCTTTACCTCGTTTTTATGAACGAGCCGTGGTTTCTGTTGTGATGGCATAGGAAAATTTTTTTTTGCAATGCATTCTGGGATTATGATAACAGCAAAGTTCGCAAAAAAAAATGGACGGTAGGAATATACATTGTTTCATTAAATCAGTTTGCCGAGAGAAGACAGAAGATCTGATATTTATTTATTTACGACATATTTATATTTAATAACAGGGTTATTAAAAATATATATGCTTCCACATACAAAATTTATTTGTTCTAATAGCGATAGAAGTTTGACTTGTCTGAATTTTTTCATAACATTATTTATCTTGTTTTTAATTTCTTCTCTGTTATGTATTTATGCTCATTTCGTTTTATTCGTCTCAAAGCTTCTGTATCGTCTCTCAAATTTTGATTAAATCAATTTTTTCTGTATTTCGCTTTCGCTGAAACGCAGTGGACTGCATGGAAGCCATGTTGAAATAACGAATTTTTGGCAAAACCGAATTGACAGAACAAGGGTCGTATTTCCGAGTTGTGAATGACCTTGAATAAGGGATTCTGAACCCTGCACACACACACACAGACAAGAAAACAAGATAATTTTGAGAATCTAGTAAATACTGTTTCCGTTAAATCCATGAAATACGGACTAAAGACCATATTTGACATTTGAAATCGTTTCCAAAGAAGTCCTTGTCGAGATATAAGCGACAGAAGGTGACAAAAATTCCCCTAGAAAAGCATTAAAAATGAAACAATGGATTCCTGTCGTTTTTTTAAATAATGATATTAATTCTTTTACCTAATCCATTAATTTGCTCACAGTTTGAATAAAATCGAAATTTATCGACTTGAGAGATTTTAAATAAATAATGCTAATTTATCCATTTTTTTTTCTACTTTTCTATTCAGCAGATATTATGATTTGAAAATAACTTAAGCTTTTCGTTTGTGTCGTTTTCAGAACTTAAAAAAAAAGAACAGAAATTTGAATAAAATTTAAAGGAAAGTAGTTTTTAAATTTGCTGTCATAATTTGTACACGTAAAAACCTAGTATTTATTAGTTTATAAATTCTTTCAGAAATTTCTTGTTTTATTTTCAGAAGATGAAAATCTCTACTACTTATATTCAGCATATATTTATTGTTTGGTTTTTATGTTTTTCACGACTTGAAAAAAAAAAAAAAGAAAGAAAGAAATTTTAAGGACAACTCTTTAAAAAAAAAATAGGCTTTAAATTCTATTTTTTGGTTTTAAAAAACTTCTTGATCTTAAAATAAATGAAGAACTATTTTTTGAATCCAGATTTCAGGTTTTCAAAATTGACTTTCTAACTTTAATTTTATTGTTTAAATTCTATTTTCATCTTGTAATTTCTCAACATTTCGACAAAAAATGACTTACGAAACCTTATCTTCCCGAAAGAAATATTATTTACTTTAACAATTATTTATTTTATTTTTCCTTTATGTAGACACAAGCTTTCGATGGATTTTTTCTTTGCTCCAGCATCCTCGTTCACTGTTCTATTATGAATGCTACTGAAGTTTACACACCAGAAAAGCCACATCAACTTCATATGTATTCTGGAAAAAGAATACCATTAGTTCGTCTCTTTACATAGTTACTAAATGCTCAATTTGGTTAATGCATACTGCTTAGCTGTATTTTTTTATTTTACTAATTTCAACAAAGTAAATTTGGTTTGTTAGTTTTATTGCTGTAAGTTTGATAGCTATACAACAAATAAGAATGAATTTAAATAAGTTATGAAATAAGCTAAATAAGTTAAGATAATAAATAAAAATGGATTATGAAAGTCATACATCTTTGCATTAAACAAAACATTATTGTAAGTTATTATTAAAAGCACTTTTCTGTTCCTATTTTTGGCTTATTTTTCTAGGAAAGTGGGCTTATGAAATTGATACGTCTGTGTGTCCGTTTACATGCCTTCACCTCCCTCAATTGCTTAAATTAGTGAATTGTTCTTCTTGAAAGTTAACATCAAATTCGCAAGCATGAGATGATCTAACTTTTGCAATTGAAAGTTTTTCTGTATGTTGTACCTTCGAGAATTTGCGCTTGAAGGAAATAAAAGTAAACATAAAAACTTATTAGAACCGAAAGAATAAATTTCTACCAATGTGCAACAATCAAATTAATTCGCTTAGTTATCCATTACATAGACGAAGCACAATGTATTTGGTTTGGATTTAAGATTTTATAGTACACTAACGTTACCGTAATTATGAAATCTATTTATTTTCTTTTTGCTGTTTGTTTGGCAAAATACTGTAATTATGAAAAAACTGTATTTTGCCAAACAAACAGCGAAAAGAAAATAAATAGTACATTATCGAGTTCTTGTAGGCAAATAAACATTGGTCATTTTCTGAAAATGTACACAATCATAAACTCCATAATCAATATGTAGTTAAAAATGCAAGCTTTGTGTATTTATTGACGTATATTGCACTTTTTAACACACCTTAATAAAATAAAAAAAACTCACACTGCGAATCATTTTCTGATTCTAGAATGATCTAGGCCTGCTGTTACGATCGTATGGTCGACTTGATCTGTGATTCTCGCAGCAACATTTTCATTAGTGCATCAAAAATGCGATTGGCAGAAGGTTGAGCTTCGGTAGCTTTATAAATAAAATTAGCTTTAAAAAAAGTCATGAAGTTATACGGCCACATCCTGAATTTTATTTACTTAAAACCTTTTGTATTGTATATTTGAAACGATACTGAAACTTTCTTACTTATTTTAAGTTGTAACGACAGGCAAGTGCCGACATTGAAATCACTTGGCCATTCTCAGAAAGAAAAATAAAAAAGTTTCTATGAACATTAGTCCTTTTTCCCAGGTAGAGCTATTAGAATGTACAGCATTTTGAATTTAAGCGCAATATTGTCCTTCCCTAAGACTGTAATGCTCCACTGTATTTTGCAAAGTGCATTGATGTTGACGATGGAATTTATAAAACTTTTTATAAACCGTAACAAATGCGTTATTTGAACAATAAACATTAGAAACAGTAATATATCTCTTTCTTATCAATCATTTTGCAACTGGCATTCAAATAGCTTTACTTCGGAAACTGTTCGGACTTGCTCACATAAACTTTATTAGAATGATAGATACTATTATCTCCCAGTATATTTGACCTTTCATCCTGGGATATCTTGTTTTGTGTGTTCCTTTAACTATGTTTATATTCATATAAGGCAGTGTTTCTCAATCTTTTTTGCTTCAAGGCACACTTATTTATTTGGAAAAATCCGGCGGCACACTTCACGGTGTTCCTAATATCGCATGGCATTCCAAACTTTTTCTTGCTTTACAACGTATAATAGAATTCTATGGAAAACACTAGGAAAATTTGCGCATGAACAGCAGTTCATTTTAAATATTTCTTTCAAAATATTTCTCTTTTCTTTTTTTTTCAAATATTTTTAAATATTTGGTAGCGACTTGAGCTAGAGGCTTTACCCCTAACAAGTCGATTAGGCGAATCATAGTTCAAGATATGTTCGAACCCTATGGAGGGTACATAAATGAGTATTCGATCCTTGTGCAAAGTAAACAAGCCTATATTTTTTTTTTATTTCATTATAAACTTCATGTAATTATTGAGCCATTAATTTTAACCAATCCAATTTGTATTACTTATAATTTACTTGGCTTCCTGCCACCCTCAACACATAACATAACATACAATTTACTTGCTCCTCTTATATTAATAAACAGAGTTGTTTAAAACCTCTATTTTTTTTCCTCTTATTTTAAGTTCTTTTTGTTCTTTTTTCTCGCGATACACCCTTTGAGAATCGCTGATATAAGGCATAGCATTTGAAATCAAGATTGAAGCTTTTACAAAATATACAAATATACTATCTGCCACTTGCAAAAACTACAAAACCAAAGGAAGTAAGGGCATTCACGTATGTTGTCATTCCAGCTTCAATAGATGGCACCATCAATTCCCACGCAGAACTATCAGTATTAAACATTCTTCCTCAACTGTTTATGATATTTTCTCAAAATATTTTCATTAAAAACAACTTTAATAACTTTAGCGAGTCATCATATTTTGGACCTAAATTGCGAGATTTCCTGAAGGTAAATGGTCACAGCAATGCGCCAATATCGCTGCTACAAACTGCTGCTACAAACTGCTACAAAATCGCTGCTACAAACACTTCGTGCCCATTGACAGCCAGTGTCCGATCAACCTACAACAGATCAGCTTTTCATTGAGGTCAAGTTATCAGAGAAGATAAGGTTGCCGAAGAAACGGGGGAAAAAAGAAAGCAACATAACTGTCGACGTGGATGACAGCAAAGAAAGAATGGAAGAAAAGAAGAAATAAGGATAAAAACTACACAAAAGGAAACAAGTTATTTGTTGAAGAGTATTTACTGAACAAAGGCGCTCTCTATTTAAAACTGCTAAGAAATCTGAGACTTCTGAATTAGCTTTTCGTGGGAGTACAACCGTTCCTTTTTAAGATCTTGCTTGGGAGTCTATTGTCGATTCCTTGTTACTTGTTTCCTGGCGAGGTTCGTGTTTCTTATGTTTGGTTCTTTGAGAGACAGGAAGTGCAGCCGTCTTTTGTTTTGTATTGCGCCGTCTGGTGAGGAAATTGGAGACAGAGGAGCTGCTACTTCCACCTTGGATTTAATGAAACACTCTTTTCGGAAATTAGAACTGAGACTGAGAACCGTTAAGAAACGAGTTTTAGATAATCTTCTTTCTAATCCCAATTCTGGATTACAAATAAAGTAAATTAAGAGGTTTTCGGAAACACTCATTAGTTGTTTACAAAAGGAATTTGCAGAAGCGGGATTGCGAAATAAACGATTTTTTTTTCTTTTTGTTAATTTCATTGCAGAATTGTCGTTTTACGAAGAGGATAAAACGAAATGCAGTCAATGAAAAGAAAGAGGTAATTAGAAAGCGTACATGGAAGACGCCCCCTGCTTTTAAGGGAGAGAGGAGTTATGACAACACAAGAGGATTTAAGTTATATAAATTTCTAAATCAATTAAAATATTATTTTGAGAGTTCAGTTATTGAAGAAAGCAACCATTCGATGAAAAGCTATGTTATATAAATAATTGAAGCTGTTGCATTAAGTCTACCAAGGACTTTTACTAAGGTAAATGGTCTTTTAAGAAATATAAAACCGAAAGCTGTTTATTTATGGTCCAAATTGAAACATGGGTACATTTATTTTGGTTTCCATCTCTTCCATCCTTCAAAATTCTCTTTGAAATCCCTTCCCAAGAATCGACTAAAATTGGCACACTCTCCACATCCCTACTACGAGATAAATAGGTGAATCTACCTTATATAATTGGCTAAGTTCGTCTGTCTGTCTGTCTGTCCGTAACTCGATAGAATCCCAATCATACCGCAGCGTTGGAACACGTCACGCATGACGTCATGCCCATCGAAAAACATGGCGCCCAAATAAATTGCCGTCGATTGAAATTCACGGACAGCGATTACAGACACAATTACATATACTTCTGAAATTCCTTCACGCAGAAAGAAAGTTTATATGTAAATGCATTAATTTATTGCGGTAGAATTTTACAGAGCGTTGGAAAAACCTCGGTATTTGCGTTTTACACTGCAACAATCAACTCGATAGAATCCCAATCACACCGCAGCGTTGGAACACGTCACGCATGTCGTCATGCCCATCGAAAAACATGGCGCCCAAATAAATTGCCGTCGATTGAAATTGACGGACACCGTACCGATTTTAATGAAATTTGGCATTCTTCCTCAGTTTTTTACGCTGATTTTGAAACTCAAAACCATTTTTGCCGTAGAAGCTTCGTTCACAAGTTACCGCAGTATTTAGATTACATTTACTTTATATTTCGTAGTTGATAATAAAATGATTTTTCAGATTTTTTTATGCCTGTCGTCCGACAGGCTTTGCTGCTAGTGTATACATAAAAATAAATAAACGCTGACATTTCTAAATCCTTTCTGTGTATTTGGAAGTTCATAATAGTACATTCATTCAAAAATTAGTCACCCGATTCAAAATACAGTATTATAATAAATTTCAGTATTTTACACAAAATTATAGAGAGAGGAGACTACAATCTTATCTTATCCGTCCCTGAAGAGGCCTTAACTTATTATCAGTATACGAATGGACAATTCATATTTGTGTGAAAAGATTGGGGTGGGGAAACGTAGAATCGAACTAACAAAGCCGGTGAGAAAATTCTAAAGTTGTCTTCGCTAACAAGTAAGGGGAAATTGTCCTAAGAAAATGGAAATCTTTTATGGACATTCTTTACTTTGCACAAATATTTGCAGACCCTTCTGATATCTTAGCAAAAGACTAATGTTTGATTAACAAATAGATTTGCATCCAGGGAGATGTTCGGATTTTACTCCAATTTTTGTCGTCTGAGTTACAATCGGTTTCGGTCCTATGTATCCTACAACTATTAAAAGAGTAAGAAGAATAATGTCTATGCTGCTTTCATGTTTACAACTTAATACAATCTTTGAGTTTTTTTCACTGATTGAGCATGGGGAAATCTTACTATTCCACTTGAACATTTGTCTTCTGTGTTTGTTCATTTGTATGTTTGAATGAGCATCACGTTAAAACGGCTGAACGGATTTCCATAAAATATGCCAAGTCAAAATACAGGGACATTTGTTTTGAAATCCACTTTTTCTATCCCTGTCCTCTCTCTAGAACGGTTGATTTATTTAAAATTTAACATGTTGCTTAATCATGTTCCGGTTTAAAATGTAGCACGATTATTTCGGTCTCCCACTCTTCAAAATTGACCCTTCGGCTCTGTGTGCCATTCTCTATTATGAGATGTATAGCAAAGCATATATCTAAGCTACATTTCAAGTATTAGGTAAACATTAAAGAGGGGAGAGGGGGGTTCAAGCTTTGCTTATTTTTGCTGACAAGGGGGAGGGGGGAATCAGAGCAATTCTTACATAAGACAAACATTTTTTTTTTCCCCTCAGTGGTTCATATGTATTTCAGTGATATTTACTGTTAATGATTTGGCAAATCTTACTTAAGCACAAGGGGGGGGGGGGGGGAATCTGCTTTTTTTTGTTTACAAGGGGGGGGGGGTTAAAATGTCTAAAATTGTGCTTACGTAATACTTGAATGGCCTTAAGAACTGACCCTAAAACTGCACTGTTCCATCTCCATTGTTCAATAGCATCTTAGACATATTTCTGGTAAAAGGTTTCGTAGCTCTTTCACTCTGTCTTTTATTGCCATTCGACACAGTCCAAAGACCATTAAGTCGGTCTGCTTTATATATCGCATTAGTTCTTCCGAAATGCGCTGCTTTAAATATCCATGGAATTCAGTTACTTCTCGGTGTTCTTCCGATGCAGGATAATCTTTCTATTAACTGAAGCGTGCAAAGAAAAAGATGGTGTTCTTTTCCTTTTCTTTGGCTGTTATTATTTACGATTAGCTATCCATTGCGTAATGAGGACTGAGCCGACAACTCTCGGGACTCCATTTTAACTATTGGGGAGAAGGGGTTGTGGAGACCAAAATAATGGTGCTCATATTTTAAGTTAGGTCATAAATAAGGATCATTCCAAATTTTAAAGAAATCAGTCCAGCCATTTTAGCGCGGGACTACGGGATCTTTTTGAGGGCTTGGGGGGGGGGGGGATCAAAATAAATGTGCTTAGGTTATTTATGTTCAACTTAAAACAACTATGTATCAAATTTTATGGAAATCCGTTCAACCGTGTTTAACGTGATACGCATACAACAAAAATGAACATATTAAGAAGAAAACTGTTCAAGTAGAATATTAGGATTTCGTATGCTCAGTCAATTATTTGGATCTATACAACCCCGCCATCTCACCAATCCAGAAAAACAAATCCTGATGCTTAAAGGCATATCGCGCTAAAACAACTGGACAAGTTTTCTTAATGTTTGGTTAAGTTCCAACTCAAATTTAATTCCGACCGTTTTAGTCGAATTCCCCAATTCCTCAAAAAAAAAAAAAAAATAAATAAATAAAAATATATATATATATAATTTTTAAAGATAATATTAATGTTGCCGAATGGTCAGTCAATGTTTATCTATCTTGTGTTGTAATATTAGTTAATTTTATCAAATTATTAAGAGAATACTGTGAATCTCATGATCTATAGTACAACGCTCATTCAGTTACTGCATGGTATTACATCTTCATAAATGTCCCGTCTTATGCAAAGGAGATTTGGAACAAAGCAGTTTTAAAATAATTTTAAGTTGAAATGTGTATATCTTTGATCACGATAACTCAAAAATTATACATTCTAAAAATCTGAAATTTTTGAGGTGACTATAGTTATTAGAAGGAAGGTCTCTATTGACTTTGGTACTTCTCGAAACTTTTTTGTAGATTCCTATTGATTTTGTTTAAAATGGACCTTTAAAAAGAAGCTATGGGCGAAAAACGTAAGTGCATGGATAATTCGTTTTGAAAGAACAAAGAATTATGTATGTATGTGTGTGTGTCTGTCTTAATAGCTTTTAAAAGTTTTTACTGTGCAGATATTATGTGCGAAAGTTGGCAAACCAATTATATTTGTCTACCATTACACTGTTTTTCTCAAGTATTTTCTAGCGGTTATCTTATATCTATTTTCAACTTTAATAGTCTCTTTGTATTTGCAAACGATTTATTTTACAAGAGATTGGTTATTACCTCAAGACACGGAGTGAAATCATTATACTCTCTGCTCGGTATCTTTCAAATAACGCGTTACCCCTAGTCGACCATCGCGGAAATATAGAGAACCGTATTCGCTGGGAATTATTCATGACTCGTGTCCGCAGATAGCAAAAGCTTTCAAGTCCATACAAGATGCGTGGAACGAGAGCATCAAAGTTTCAAGACGTATCCTCCAAGGCTGCCCCTGATCCAACGGACACCGTTTGAATAGGGGAGAGACCGTTGATCCATCCAGACGGCTTAGAAGCCACTAAGGGGATGCTTTTGCCCTGTTGGGCCTTGAAAAACGACGATGACTCGTCTGTGTTTTTTTCAAAGGTCCAGATTTGTAGTGAAAGATTTCGTCTCTATTTAAAAACCAGCAAAGAAGAACCATCCAAATGTTTATGTAATCACTACAATCGTCCAAATAATTTTTAAATTTTAGATTTGTACTTGAATTGCATATCTTCAATTTATAAAGAAATTTGAACATTAAACTAAAACATGCTTTATTAAGATTATTTATGTTTTAAGATTTTCAAAAAAACACAAAGATTGAATAAAAGCGCTACAACATCAAGTAATAAATTTGATTAACTTATAATCTGCAAGAAAAAGATTTTTTGGTTTTCTAAATTAAGTGACTGGTCAGTAAAATATTTAAAGAACAATAGCTAAAAGAACTTAAATCCTACTTTCCTTATATTTTGTTTAAAGTTATGAAAATGAGATACAGGAAAAGCCTACTTGAAATATAATATCTAATGAACACACACAGTAGAAACTTTTCATTTACTGAAAAAAATTAATTAACACCCCGCATAATTAAATTTTTTAAAACGCATGCAAATCGTTTACACTATTAAACGGATTAATACTGAGTTAGACGTCATTGTTTAGTTTCTACTTCTTTTCTATGAGAGCCATATTTGAAAAAAAATTTCAAATATAAAAGTCAGATTGTCTTTAGTCCTTAAAAAAGCGAATCAGATTTCGGATCGATCCAGTATTTATTAGGGGAAGAGGGACATACGGTACATACCCACACACACACACAGACTGAGTGATTTGATGAGTCTCACTATCCTTGGAATGTAGGCTAAAAACTGGGGGCGGAGACCCTTAGATTTGATGCTTTTTACTTCTTATTTTTTTTTAATATTAATTCTTTATTTACATTAATACAAACATTAATAAAAAAATTCAGAAATTTATCTGAAATTTTATAATCAAGTATATTTCGAAACAAATCTGACCTGGGCTGCTTAGTAAACCTGAAACACTTAATGATTTTAGAGAAGAATAACATTTCTAAATTAATGCAGTAAACGAATGCTAGAGAAAAAAATGTTGACAGAATTATTCATGGGTAAAATTTTCGGCAGTGACATCCGTTGTATCACTGCCACGATAAATACAAAGATATCTTAAACTTCCTTTGCTCAGGAAGCAGCAAACATTTTGTCTCATTTGTTTAAAGGAATTAATAATTTAGGTTATTTTGATTTTCACGAAAGTTAATTAACTTAAAGAATTTTAAGTAAAGAGTTTGTGAATTTAATCTATTTTGGGAGCCTTTGGAGATTAGAATTTAGATAATTGAACGTTTCTTCAGCATATTAAAAGTCTTGAGTATTAAAACTAAATAGCTGTGCGACCCAAACGAACAAAACCTATTTTGTAAATAAGTGTTATTATCCCAGTCCTTTTAGTTTTAATGATTTGGCAAGCTTTAAAATAATAATTAAATAGGTCTGCGAATTTAAACTTTGTCATCATAGCTTGAACCAAATGATTTTCTTTAATTTAGCTGAACTTCTAAGTAAAAATTCGTTTTTTCCAATTGCATATGGATTTTTGGCAAAAATTAGTAACTAAATTCATAGTTTTGAACATATTTTATTAAAATACAAATAATGTTAATATATTTTTTTACTGTAAATCTTAAATATAATCAAATAGAAATATCACAAGTGTTAGATTGACATTTTAACCATTTTTGCAAAGTCATTAAAATCAATTGTTTTTGTTTTTGTTTACAAGATCAGCTTTTTTTATTATGAAATTACATAAATATGAAACTTTAAAAAAAAAAAATACCTTTACAAAAAAAAACAAAATCGATACACAATAGGAATTTTTGACTTGTCTTGCTGTTATTTCCTTCAAAACATTAAAATGTTTGCTGCAAGGAAATCATCACAGACGAATCTTAGTTTACTGCAACCGCCCACTCGATTAAAACAAAAAAAAAATCTTTTTTAAGTGATATTTTACTCGACGTAAATGATAAGTTTTTTTTAATATATATATATTAATAATTATAATAATTATTATTTTTCAAGTAATTTCTTCTCGAGTGATATTTATGAACAGGACCAATCTTACTGTCGGAAATGCAGTTACATGGAATTTTAGGAATTTGAACATTAAAGGAGATTTGTTCTATCTCGTTGTCAGGATTGCTTCCTATAGAAAAGCAAATGCCCGTTGTGATTAAATTGGCGATTGTCCATCGACGTAATCCCAGAAATATTCTATAGGATTCAAATTAAGGCAATTCTGCGATTCACTTTAGAACAATACCTGCAATGCGACAGGGCGTCTTATCCTTCTGGAACACACCTGAGCCATCTGAGAAGTGTTACCCTAAAGGACCTATCCGATCAGCCTTAGTTGGCAAACACTATAACATTCAGAGTCATACGAGTGTCAAGGCTCTAAGAGATTCTCAGAAATACAGCCCCAGCATCAAAACACTGCCTTCGTTCTGTTCTCCTGGCAATGTGGATTGTTCCTCGTCCCTGTTTTCGTCCAAAGCTCCACTTTTCCTCCACAAGCCAAAGTTGACTTGTTTGCTTAAAGTTGAAAAAGAGGCAACTGACTCTTTAGATACAAACTTTAAACTCAGTCTCCCATAATGTAAGACTGCTTACTTTGGAGACTCACATGGAAAAGTATTCTTTGGAAGGACAGAAGCCACTAAATGCTAAAACCTAAAATGGAGATGGACCGGTCACTTAGCCCATAGAATAAACGGAAGATGGATAAGAGTAGCTACATTTTAGAACCCAGAGAAGAAGAGGGCGTCCAAAAGCAAGAAGGATGAAATCATGGCGGAAACAGTGGAAGAGAAGAGGCCGAGACAGAAGACAATGGGAATCAAGCGGAATGGATTGAATATCGTTGATGATATGGAAATCAGTTATGTAATATATACCTACATCCTTTGTGTATAGATTTAAAATACTTTTTTTTTTTTTTATAAATCTCAATAACAAAAGACAGTGAACGTCGTAACCATATTTTACAAATCATAACTATCATTCATATTTATACTTATTTCATTTTAAATTTGAAATCTTAATAACCATAACTATCTCTAAAGTTACCACATAAAATATACTGAAAATGTATTTTAATTTAGTTTTGAAATAGGCCTATTTAAAACAAGGTATACACTCACTTATCCATCGCGTAGTGGATGATGTCAATTTTTAAGAACAAGGAGGGCGGGTAGAGATCGTAATAATGGTGATGTATTTTAAGTTCGACCTAAAAGCAATGTACCAAATTTTTGATGAAAATCTGTCCATCCGTTCTAGCGTGATGCGCGTACAGAGAACGGCAAATGGATAAAAAGACACAGACAAAAAACAAAGCTAGTGAATATAATTTTGTGCTAAATAAAGCACAGATTTAAGGGCAACCCCTAATAATAAAAAAAAATAAAAATAACAGTAAAAAAAGGCAGTACATTAATGAAAGGAAAATTAAAAAAAAAAAAGAAAAGGATAAAAATAGGGGGGGGGGGGGAATTATCCCCTGAAAACACCCAATCCTACGATGTTTGCGCCTGTGACACGATGGTGAAATCCGTTTGTCGATCTGACCTTCCGTTCGGGAGTTGTTAGGGGTGGAGAGATACGGACGGACAGGACAAACATATTAGCTAACGATTTTGGTCGCTATCACAATAGCTTCCAAATGGGTCGCTAAAAATGCACAAGTGGAATAGTAAAACTTCGCGTGTCAGTGAATGGATTTAGATAAATTAAGTCAGTAATGTGGTTTATGTAATTTCTTCTAGAAAATGTCTACTGTTTGTATTCAGATAATTTAAAAATAACCAAAAACTTCGTTTTTATTATTTTCACGACTTTACAAACAGAAAAATAAATAAACAACGTATTCAGTAGAGTAGGCTTCAAGTCCTTTTGAAATTTTTCCAAATAATAAAATCTTTTATGTGTGTTGCTGAAGTTGTAGTGATTAAAAAGATTACACACATTAAAATATATTTAAAAAGGTTAAAATGCAACATGTTTCATCCCCATACATGGATTCTTCGGGCAATTCAACATACGGGGATGAAACATATTACATTTTAACCTTTTTAAATATATTTTAATGTGTGTAATCTTTTTAAT
>JAFIDM010009631.1:234940412-234977054 GCA_023159025.1 Thereuonema tuberculata
TTTTTAAAAAAGGCACAAAACCCAAAAAAGCTGTAAACTAAACGGTATAGGGAGTGTGGGGGGGAGAGGGGGGGGGGGGGGGGGGGGGGGGAGAGACAAACTATCCTGAGGGTATACGTATCTCCGAAACCACTTGAGTTGGAAACAAGAAATTTGACATAGAGTTCTTTGTCAAAATCAAAAAGCTACGTATTCGAAGAGTTTGCTGTATTCCCGTCATAAGGGGTGTAAAGGGGAAGGGCAACTTTCTTACAACCATACTTTAAGGCCCTAGGATGCATTCCTTTGCACAGCTCCAGGAACCCGTGATCAACTGAACTGCGCAAATTTCCGACTGTTACAAATGGATTGTAATATTGTACTGCATGCATTTTTTAGATTTCAACATTAGTTTTTTGTTTTTAGCTTACTTGATGTAATTTGGTTGAACAAATAAAAGGTTTTTGAACGATACGTATGCAAGGTTTCCGGAGTGAATCGACGGTAGTCGGCTAGTTACCTATAAATGAAAAGTTTTTTTTGGAAAAATGATAGTCTTTGTGAAATTTTAAGATATTGATAGTTATACCAAATAGTATTAAGTGAATAGTATGATCAATAAATAAATTATACTGAATATTTCCTTGTAATTTAAGACAAAGGATAGAAACATAGTAGTAGAAGTCAGTTTTTGGTGAATAGAAAACCATAAAAAACAGGACAACCTCAAAGAAAAAAAGGTTTCCGCAGCTTTGTATTTTTCAGGAAATTGGCAAAGCCCCGAATAAAAAGAAATCCCAAAGATTTCGAATTCTGTCTTTTTTATTCTTTTTCTTTTCTTCTCTCATTTATCATACAAGATCATACTTCTTACTTAATGCTTTTACATTTTCAGATTGAAAAAAACAACAAAAAAAAGTGATGCCAAGCAAATTTCAAATATCTTGTTTAAGAAAAATAACAGGTTTATCCTCCTTGAATTTATATCGAATTAATTTTTAAAAATTCCGTCATAAATCTTTGGACGTATACATCATTCTTGACAGCTTCTGTAAAATTGAATGGGGACTTTGGACGTACAAGGAAATCAACAACATACGTTTCGAATAGTTTTAGTTGAAGATAACTTGTTTGCAATCATTGAATGTTGATCAAAGAATGCGTCGAACCAGTTCTTGTTTAATAAACCTGTAAGCCGCTCAGGACATCAGTTATTACAGCTTTTCAGCGAAATTATCTAGTAAATGCTTGAACCAATAAAGCATTGTTAAGTCTCAGGACAGCTGGTACACAGTCTTGTTAGTAGAGAAATTTGCGGACCTACAGCGGCTTGAACCTTTAAGCCGTTATGATACCACAAGGACAGTCTAATAATTTATGTTTATGCAATAGAATATGTACATTAAAAATATTATTCATAGACCGGATCATTAGCTTGCTTATTTTATTGCCTAATACATAAACCAACGATACCTAATTAAACTTTAATTATTTTTTTTTTTTTTTACGTGTCATCAAAAAATTAGTAAAGATACTAATCTACATACAAGCTACTGTGCAATGGAGTTAAGTGTCGGTTAACAGAAAGTGCTGGTAAATAGGTGACGGATTATCGAAGTTCTAATGCACTGAAAAATGGCTTACGTTATCGAAAATTACGCGTACCATTACTGGTATAAAGGCGTTTTACAATTGAAGTAGTACAAGTAGCATTGAATCTTAAGTATAATTTTCCAAAAGCTTTTATATACATAGTTACTCAATAGAGACAAAGTTCTTAGGTAATGCTTACCCATTAAAACTAATTCGTAGACAATGCCAAATTAATAAATAATATTTTCCATAGTTTAATGCTGTCTTAAATTTCGTATATTACATTTTGTTGATCTAGCTGTAAAAAGCAATTCATTATATATCTTTTATTAACGATCAATTTTACTCCATTGTGTTCGTATTCTCGTATTTCTATTTGGTTTCCTTTTATGATGCTCTTTCTGCTCTGGGAATAATAAAATAATAATAAAAATGTAGCAAATTCAGATTTCAATCAAAGCAGCAATTCATGGAGTGCAGCAATCTATCCCTGCATCGTAATGATCTTGTTATGAATATTTAGGATTTCGTATCTGAATTGAAGAAACGACGAATCACTTTTTTTAACAGCAATCGCATCAAAGCCAGTAATTTGTAACTGGAGATAATTCGAGGAAATTGTTTTTCGTCAACAAGAAGCGGAAATTACCTTGTATAATTCCAGAATATCGTCTTATCATTACCCAACCTTAAAATGATACTTAGGAAATTAATAATTTTAGTTTCAGATATTAAGTGTTGCGATCATTTCGTCAAAGCACTTTTAATCAAATGGAACGTTAAATTGTAGTTTAATTAAAAATTTAACTTTTGAAAATTTGGAATCAAATACAAGATCGTCTTTCTAATTTACTATGAAAAAAGAAAACCAAAGTTCCATTTCTAATTTTGAAATTTATTACTTCGACTGGAAGTTGAGGAAATCAGATGTTAAAAAATACGATTTAAGTATAAGAAATCAATAATGATAGGAAGACGACTCAAGTGTTTCGGCAGTGGTAATAATATCATAATAGTTCAGTATTGTATATTCTTCTGTAGCTCACATGTGCAGATCGGAGTGTTTGGTTGACAGAATGGAACAACTATCTTGTGATGTTGACAGTTTTAAAACGTATGTATGTTAATGTCATGCATATATGTACGTAATGAAGATATGTACAGTATACAGGACGATTCAAAATTCCCTGTACAAACTTTAAAGTTAGATCAGGAATACAAAAACAAACGTATTCGTAGTGGAACGAATATCCCCAAACGCCATCCGAATGTGCTAGAGGCGCTGTTTGGCAGCACATTAGTTGCGAAATGTGAGCCATCGTCATTTGAGGCATTCACTTTGTACCTCAAAGGCATCGTCTACGAGATCCCCATTGCCTCCGACGCGACGTACGTCCCACTATGATTACCGTTTGTTTTTGTATTCCTGAGGTGCTTTTAAAGTTTGTACAGGGATTTTTGAATCACCTTGTATAATGCATGCATGTATGTTTGTATGCACGTATGGATGAATGCTGTATATGTAAACTTTAATGTTATTTCGGTACTTTCAAATACGAAATCGAATATTTAAAGAATTGTACAGAATTTGAATGCTCAAGAAACACTGATAGACTCTCCAGAATGGTCACAGATACTAACTGGATAAGTAAATTCCCACATTGAAAGGTGAAAACATTATTTTTGTTTATCTAAAGCTGACGAAAATTGTCACTGGCAAATGAGATTTTCATCTCATCGGTAACTTAAGTAATTTAGAGAATCAGATAATCAGATGCTGAGATTCTATATGTAGTAGTTACAAACGCATCGACAAAACAAAACAAAAAAATTGACAAGCAGCGTACATTTCTACAGTTATACTTCACTTAGTATTATTAAGTTAATAAAGATTGTATTGTATAATTATTTCTCGCAAAAATGACGAACCTAACAATGTATAAAACAAACTTTTTCTTAAAAGTATACCTTTAATCATGTGTGGTTCAACAAATTAACATTTTAATCATTTAGAAATTAATTAATTAACGTCATTGGTTTTAATTTGAATGCAATAATTGTTTTGAATTATGAAATTAGGTTAGGACTCCTCATTAGTTGTTAATTCCCTCTAAATAATTAGGATTTAGATTTTCTCTTATTAGGTTCTGCTTTGAAGTTTTGTCCTAAATAGTGTCCAACTCCTTTGTGTGAAGTTGAAGAGTTTTCGTAAGAAAAACTGTGTTTTTCAGCATTTGCCTAAGAAAACGAGGCATATAAAATCACTTAGCCCGTTTTGTATGTTTTACTTTCCACCATCAATCTTCCCCCCAAAAAAAACAAAACACACAAATAATTTTTGAATCACTGAAGTGGATCTGTTTGAAACTTGGCGTGACTATTTACCGACAACAGACGATCTGAATTTTGTATTTGAAATTTATCTGTATGAATCCTTACAGAGAAATTAGCGTGTGCAGATGACAAAAATAAATTCATAGAAAAGTATTAGAATCACAACAATGGGTTTTTATCTACCCCATGGATTTTAATGTTTTTAAAAATCAGTTAAAAATGAATGTATATATGATTAAAATTAATGGGATTTAGCGAATTTAAGCAAATAATATGGATTTAATTATTTTTTACAGAAATTGAAACATATTAATATTATAATTAAAAAGTAAATGAATCCTTTTTGTTTGTGCAATCTTCAGGAAACACCTTGATAATTTTATGCTCTGATGAGCTGATAATTTTAAGCTCTTTGGGGTCTTATCAAAATGTGGAAAGCAATAAGTAAATAATTTACAGCAAAAATAAGAATTGCTTGTCCTTTTGTATGAATTAATTTTCTGATATTGTGTCGGCATTTGCAATCAAATAACATTTACTGAATTTTTATTACATAAATATTCAGTAGCATTCATTTAAACATTGTAATTAAGTCATTGTTAAATCGTACATAATTAACCTAGTGGTTACATTTTCAGTTCATCACACCGCTTCATTAATTCTTTTTAATCCACCCCATCCTTTCTATCACTTTAATATTACAACCCAGCATACTTTCTTATATCGATTCTTACTATAAATCACTATTTCTTAGAGACTGAGTAGTCTTCTACTGAAAGACTACATACTGGTCAGGATGAAGCTTTGTCTAGTAATGGATTGAGTCATGTTAGTTATGTCTGGGATTAAGTTATCAACAGCTCATATAATCTTCTTAAGCTCTTTATTAGTTCTCTACATTTCTACGTTATGTATTGTAGATTAGATTTTATTTTAATTTGTACTTCAAGCCTAATATTTGTTCCATCTTCGCCGTCTGTAATGGGCAAATTCTTAAGACAACTGTGGAATGTAATACAGTTCTATAAATCACTTAACTGCGCATTATTATTGACCACTGATGATGAAGCAATGATTGTCTGATATATAGCCGTGATCACATATCATAATGTCAAATAAATATAGCAGAGTTTGACTCTTGTGTTGTTTCACAAAACGGAATATCCTGAAACTCATGTATTCTTCAAGATGAGATAATCGTACACTTGCTCATATAAATGTACAAAGCTATTATAGCAGTAGTTACGGTCATCTTAGTGCATCTCGATATCACATCACCTCCGAAAAGAAAAGATAAATAGAACTTTACACTCTAAGTAAAAGATTATCTAAGAAATCTAAGTATCGAGTCTAAAGTGTACCAGTAGTCATCAATAGGCTCGTTTAGAAAGATTGGATATTAGTCAAAGATAATCTCAATATACTTTGAACTACACGTGAGAATAGTTTCTCATTTTCGTAAATAACGTGATTCTTCTTTTTCGTATTCTTATTATTATTATTATTGTGGGCCCTGTGATTTCAACAGTATTGGATTTCTGCTTGAAGGAGTCGGGTTCTGGACTGTAATTTCTCCCAGGTTATTTTTCTCAGGAAGAGGCTTAGGTTTCCCCCAGCCCTAAGACGACCGTGTTTCTTTTCCTTGAGTTAATAGCGGGCGAGCAATGGATTGGCCATTCGATCTCAACTATTCCCGATTGGCCACTGAAACGTCGGTGTTTATACATTATGTGCTTCTATGAGCTGGAAGCTCGAAAATTATCTTTTATGATTATTCTTTAACAAATGTTTCACATTTACTAATTTATTACCTTTGAAAATTTAAATAATTTGAAATAATATTTTTATGGTTTCTAATATTCAAGGACTTGGAGGTTATTTAACCTAGGGATGTTCTATATATTATAGCCCAAAATTTTTAATCCTTTTCTAATAATACAAAGGTTCCCATATGATAATAACAATATCCCTTAGGTTAAATAACTGCATTATTTGATAAAAAAAAAACAAACCAATTTTGTCATTGTGGTTTTGCAGATGGATTTTAAGCAATAATTTATGTTATGTAGTTTTACAATATTGTAAATGTTTGTCATTATTTATTACAAGAGTTATTGATTTCAAATACACTCAAATAGATAATAGATATTGTAAATCGATACCGTTTTAATCATTTATGGAAACGTAGGTAAATGAGTTTACCTATGAGTTGCTATGACCGTAAGCAACTCAAACGTATTCTGTTTTAAAATGCTGAACAGGAATGCTTGCTTCGGCAGCCATATTTCGAAACGGACCGGTTTGGGAGTGTCCAGGCTTGCCGTCGCCTCCCCTCTTTATGTACACATTGATTGCGGTGGATTGGAGGCCGGCGGACTCTCATCGCTGCTTGGCAGTCGAGGCGAGTCCACCGGAGCTGCAGGAAAGGGGATGGGGGTGTGGGGAGGCGTGACAGTATCAAGTGCAGCAATCGCGGCCACGGGCAGTCGCCCATGCATCACAGTGTCAGGAGAAAGTGAGAGGACGGAAAAGCAAGGGTCCATGGCTGCACAAAAGACGGAGCGATCAGTCTTACGTAACCGCTGCCAACGCGTGCTGATTGCGAGCGTAGTTCACAAATAACAGGTTACACTGGCACACGAGTAATGCCTTTGCGGAAATTATCGCTCCACTCCAAGAGGCAGGGCAGGTCTTTTGTTGTCGAACCTTTCTTCTGTGCCACCCCCATACCTTCTGCACTTCTTCCCATTCGTCTTTGCCCTCTCTTTCGTCTTCTTTGTCTTCCACTTTCTTAGAGAATTAATCTATTTCAGTTTTCTTCATTCTTTTTACCCTTTATCAGCTTAAATTGGATGCTTCTCTCTACCGCCATTTGTGCGAAGCTAAATACTTGAGGCTGACTTTTACAACTTCTTGCTTTCTATTCAGTGACCATAACAGTTGCCTATATAATGAAAACGAATAGTTATAATAATAGTATTAATTTCAGTTAAAGCAAAGTAGCTATTAAGAACCTAAACTTATTAAAATTTCGATTTCATTAGTTAACTCATCATTCCAGGTTTAGGCAAGTGTTCTGGATCGCCACCTCGACTGTAATGTCTACAATCTTGTTCGATTCCGGGATTTTCTTGGATGCTTCACCTTCTTTCTTCTGTTTTGTTTCCTCTCTTTCTCATACTTAATATAGCTTTCCTCCCATTGTGTACAGAATGATTATTCGGTAAAATAGTCTACTCTTTTCCCTTTCAGGCATAGGGATTGAAAAAAAAAGTCCATAATTTTATATCCGCGAATTTAATTTTATGTTTTCTAAATATTCAAATAACTAGCAGCAAAGCCTGTCGGACGACAGGCATAAAAAAAAACTGAAAAATCATTTAATTATCAACTAACCACTATAAAGTAAATATCTCCTTATAAACTATATTTTTTGTAAAAACATCATCAGATCCTTCTATCAGATGTCCTTGATCAATTCGGTCAAGAATTTTGATTTTAACGTCGCAAGCACGACGCTCCTCGAGAAATAGCAACATATAAGTGTCCATGACTAAAAACAGGCTCTGGTAAATAAATACCAACCACATCTAAAGTTTGTCCTTGTAAATAAATTTTACTAAAAGTAAGAATGGAATAATTATTATTTATCACCCATAACGCCGAAAGGCATTTAAAACTCACCTTTGTACAATCTAAATACTGCGCTAACTTGTGAACGAAGCTTCTACGGCAAAAATGGTTTTGAGTTTCAAAATCAGCGTAAAAAACTGAGTAAGTATGCCAAATTTCATTAAAATGGATGCAGTGGTAACAAAATTATTTGGTTTTGAACGTATGTTTTGTTAGAATTTCAGTTGTTTAGGTCAGTTTCCAAGGATAAAATTTTATGGAAACAACATGGAATGACAAAATGAACTAATATTTCATCCAATTTGAGTACCCTTGATTCAATGGTACCATTGAGAACCTTGGATCTATCTTAATAGCTTAATTATATCGAGTTACAGACAGACAGACTGACAGACAGACAGACGAACTTAGCCAATTATATAAGTTGATGGGTGGGGAAAAACCTTATATAAGAGGTATGCTCTGATTTTTTTTTATTCTTTTCCTCAAGATTAGATTGAGAACTATTTAGAACTCAACCCATAACGCTAATTTGTTAATCTTTTCTAAGAAGCCTTTTCTAGATTCTATTATATATAACTTACGAAATGCTATTTTTTTTTGTGTTTATATAAAATATATCTTAAGTAGCTGATACATTATAGTTATTGTAATTAATTTTATTGTGACATACACTACATACAAATATCATTCAATGCAAGCAAGTATTATTTTTAAAGCACTACTGTACAATTCGTTATTTTTAATTTAAACTACAAAATTAAATAGTTGCTTTGCATTTGCCATCTTTTTTTTCATTATTAGTAGATGCTATCACAGTCCTTAAATTCTTTTTTTTTTTGTGATTATTTAAATGTAATAATATTTGTGTATTGAAGCTGATATCATTTCAAGAATTTCATTTTTGGTGTGAAGTCATGTAAGCTCTCTCTGAGATAGGCCGAATTCTACTTCCCTGGTGTCTTAAGACAGATATCGTTAGTGAGAATCTTGTCTCCTTATAGTTTTGAAAGGGTGCCAAGTTTAAAAGTTAAGTGTCATTTACTTTATCCTCAATTGGACCAACCATTTAGAACCTTGTACTTACTGCAAATCGGGAAATAGTTTTCATCCATTTCCTGATTCAAAGTATCCACAGAACTTTTGACCTCCTGAATAAGACCTCGGTTAGAGCATAAAAATGTTCAAAAGGGAACAGGAGAAGACTCATGATGTAACTTTAGCAAACCCAGAACTTTTTATCTTTAGTTAGTAAAGTTCGTGAAAAAAAACAAACGAGCATACAGTAATAAGAAGTCTAGAAACTTATAAGATTATTTAGAACTTATACCCCATGTTGCTATGGATGTAGTGCATTTAACAAGGCCGCGCAAATTTCATAAATAGAAACATTTTAATGTGTGATTTCCTGTTGTATCATTACAGTTAAACGAAGATTATTATGGATATAGTTGGCGTACTGTATTCAAATAAGGTCGATACCCTCAGCAGAATACACTTATTACGTACCAATACTGTTGTAGCGAACAGCTTGGAGAAAAAAGGATAAAAATCGATACTTTTGAAATAGACAACTGAGAATTATGTTATGTAGACAAAAAACGAAATCAAGTTTTATTCCCTTTTAATGGAAATTGCAAATATTTTCAAGAAAGAACGGCAAACATTTTGTTCCTAGTACCTTTTACGGAAACAATGATCCTGAACCAAATAATAGACTGAATTTAACATTTCTAAAATACCTTTTGTTTGCCACTGAACAAAAGAAGGTAATGGGAATTTTTAAATTAAAATAAATAAATCTATATTATTAAAAAAAATGATGTGACTGTGTGCACGCGTGCGTATATCCGCAACAATGGAATGTACAAGAGCATTTCCAGGCAACAGAAGTATTGTTGCATGGTCAACTTATCAGAATTCTTTTAGATAAGGAAAATATTTCAAAATGTAAAACCAAAAATATTGTATATAGAGAAATTGTTTAGAATTGTAAATATTATATTGCATGTATTGTTAGAATTTAAACTTTAATTTATTTTTCATTTGAGTTGTAAGTTGTAGTTTGTAGTTTACTTCTTGTAATTTTTTTTTCATCAATACAAAGTGGGTTTCCATTCATTAACTATAATCATGTTATATATGCGAGGCTTTCCGGAGCGAAGCGACGGGTAACCGTCTAGTAAATAAATAAATAAATAAATAAATAAATAAATAAATAAATAAATAAATAAATAAATAAATAAATAAATAAGCTATTTAGCACCACAAGTACTCAAAAATGGCTACATTTTTTGCTCGAAGACATTTTTTTCTCCTGATTTTTTTTTTTTTTCAAACGTTGGAACAAGTTTCTAATATTGTCTTATGTAAAGAGAAAATAAAAGTAATTAATTTCAGATCCAAATATATTGAAGAAGAATTTCAGTAACATTTGGTCACTTTTCGTTAACAAAAACCACCTGACTGAAGCTTGCAGACATGACATGGAATACATGTAAATGAGTTTCATAGTAGGTCTATTTCGAAAATAATTAGGTCTACTGAATAGATCTAATAACTATTTTGAAATACTTTGCATTTCTGAAATATTAACTTACGTAATAAACCAATAGTATGTAGAAAATAAACAACTTGTAGTTTATTCTTTAGTCATTTACTTTTGAAAAAAAAAATAGTAGTCCTAATCAAGTGCTTCTAATATTCAGATGATTTAGAATTAACGAAAGGAAAGTACAGCTAAAATAAGTTGTGATTCATCTTCGCTATAATTTTTTTTTTTGTGGATCGCCTTAATCAGTAATATTTTTATCAGAATTGAGTAGAAATATATTCTTCTATTCAGTTTTAGTTAAAAGCTGGAGAATCTAATGCGGTAATATGTACCGCTTTCATTTTTTTTTTGTTCAACTGATAGATGGCACGACGTTCAACTTGATCGTAGCGTTACCCTTTATGACAAATGGTGCTTTTAATTTGGATATTTGATAAAATTGTTCAAACACTGGGATTTCAAGTGTAAATGCACTCAAAAGGTAATGATAATATGAATTCCTATAGGATTATTAATGATGATAAGCAATAGAAGTTTTCCATTGCACTGGAATGTAATACTTGTGAGCAGAAAGGCTGTAGCGTCTTTAATAACTTGGTGAGAAGAATTTAGAGCAGCGAGGAAGGTGGACGACTGTTCGAGATCCGATTTTCATCTGCAACTCACTCGTGGCCAAGTGCCAAGGGAAAGAGAGTTGGACATTGTAAAACGACTAGATCTGCTGTGTCGAACATCAAAATAAACAAAGGAAGAAACCAACTACCAGTATAGATTTATCCCAAGGATCTGGAATTGATAAATTTGCAGACAGTAACAAACAGATATTTCATCAATGAGTGATATGTGTACAAGGAGATTCATTAATATATAGGCAACTCTCTTGTTACAAATGTTCGATTTACGAACATGCAAAATTAATGTCATTTATGCACAAAATTTGAGCTTTGATGAAGATATTGACGAGTAAAATTGAATACACATTTATCTACATATATTAGTGCTCGTTTTCTGTTCTGTAACTCTTCAAGTTTTTCATTAGAATGATCAAGTTTGACATTTTTTTTTCGTTTTTTTTTATAGGTTATGAATCGTTTACAATGAACCTATAACAGATGCATATATTATAATGAAACGTATAGTATAAACCATTCGATGTTAGGTAAAGGTGATGCTCACAGACCATTTAGACCCTTGGTGTGCGGAAGATTTACTGGTAGTATATGGTTTTAATGCTTTAAAATGGATGCTAACGTTTGTAACATGCAAAAGTTCAGGAATGCAAGATACACATACCGAACAAAACGTATAATGAACAACGTCTTAAAATGGACCTTTTTCGTAAACCAAGAATATAAATATATATAATTTTTTCAAATAAATTCTTTGGGTCGAGATATCAGGCAATACATTACTTCTTAAGTGTTAAATAAGATAAGGTCTAAAAAAAAAAGATGAATAAACATGGTAAGCCGTAGCATTTAATAGGCTCTTTCGCTTTTCATTATTTGAAAGTAGTCACAATTCCTCGCCAATACAAGCACTGTTTTCTGGAATACAGTCGTAAATTACCTGTGAAAGGTTTATGCGAAAAGTTTCTCCCTTACGTCATCGACTATCGGTAGAATTTGGGATTTGTCATTTAGTTTTGTAGATTTCATTATATATCAAGTTCATAAAAATGTTATGTTTGTTTGCCAATCAAGTCAACTTAACAAAAGTTCAAAATAACTTAAACCTTACTTTCTTTATTTTTTTATTTTTAAAAGTCCTGAAAACAATAGAAACGAAAAGTCTACATTTATATTCAAATTGTAATACCTATTGAATGCAGACAGTACAAATGTTTCATCATCTGAAAAAAGAAATGAATTAAATGTGTTTATTCACTTCAATTGTCTAAATCGGATTAATTTTAATCGTATCTAATAACGGGGAATGGATTAAAAGCTTAACAAGCATTATTTAAAGCAATGAAAAATTAACAGAAATAGGATTGAACTTCATTGTTTAGATTCCAATGCTTTTGTTATGGGAATTTTTCTCAAGCTAAGTTCTCGACTAGGACCCTCTTGGACAAAATTTCAAATTTAAAAGTTATATCGTTCCGAGTCCTAACATTTATACCAAGTTTCAAGAAAATCCTTTGGTTGGAAAAATTATTAGGAGAGGAAGAGACATACAAGTAAACACACAGACTGATTGATTTGATTAGCCTTTTTCCTAATGGAAAATACTCTAAAAAGTTAACTGC
This sequence comes from Thereuonema tuberculata, assembly GCA_023159025.1. Taxonomy (NCBI): domain Eukaryota; kingdom Metazoa; phylum Arthropoda; class Chilopoda; order Scutigeromorpha; family Scutigeridae; genus Thereuonema; species Thereuonema tuberculata. The sequence goes on from JAFIDM010009631.1 coordinate 234,952,757, forward strand.
GTCTGCGCAAACACTGCAACCAGCGCCGTCAGTTGACGACAATGAGAGAATAATATTTTTTTTTGACGTAATTGTGGAATAATGCAAAGACTTTTAGGTATTTTCGAATTAAATAATGTGTTCAAAGAAATAATAAAAACTTCAAAGAATCAATGATAGAAGTATTTCAATGAAATACACATTTTTACATACATTTTACAATTAAAAAAAAATGTTCAAACAAAAATACACAAGTGGTTTCGAAGAATCATGTTTTATTTGTCGTTGAAAAAATACTTGAAGATTTCAAATATAAAAGTAGATCGTCTTAAGTACTCGAATCTGGATGCCAAGTTTCAAGAAGATCCATCTAGTGGTTCAGGTTCAAAAGTATTAGGGTAACACACAACATACATAAACACATTGACTGATTGTTTTGACGAACCTAACTTTACAATACTACAACAACTATGTTGAGAACGAACATGGTAATCCCGACTCAACATGGTCATTGAGAATGCTTGGATTCAACAACTCTCTATTTAATGGTATAGCGAGGAGACTGTGATAGAAATTGCACTTGAATTACAACGACTTGAAAAAATGAGTTTTGCTCGCCAATCAGTAATAGTATCACTTTTAATAATGCAGGCGTTTTATAGATTGGAAATAAAAAGATATATTGGATACATTGGTTGGAAAGGATACATTGGTTCTTTGTTAACTATGAAACTGTGAATTGAAATGTATTTTTTTTATTGCATGAAAGATTCGTAGCTTGTAAGGCAATAAAACTTTTATTATCTTTGAATTCGATAAATCAAAAATATCGTTTTAGTATATCCTTTGCCCGTAAACTAAAAATGGATAAATGATGGGGATAATTTGTGACTGTCATCATAAAAGCTACCAGTTGAAAAATGTCACGCGCTGTCTTAGCATATTGTTGGCGGCATCTATTGTCTTGGACGCTTCGTCTCCCAGCGTCATCAGCAAGATAACATCGCTTCATACAGTGGAACAGTCTCCACTAAGCTTCGTTCATATTTCGGAAAGATTGACGTAAGACTTTTGTCCATTTGGTTGACAGAATATTACAGGGAGTCTTTTGCCTGAGCAGGCAGAGGAAGTCTGTTGCATCTGGTACAGTGAAGCTGCGACAGCTCAGATAAGAACACTTTCACAGTCCAGTTCACTGTAAGATTGCTTTTCCGAATTGTCTATTGACGCTTGGCATAATTGAGCTGTTAACATGTTAATCCCAGATTACGTGACGTTTATAAACTGCCATTCGAACAACTAACGGTTCAGGGGCTGGAATTTCACGTGCCCTTCTTCAATTCAGGAATGTTTTAATAAGATCGTAGTCGAATCCTCGATCATCCAAACATCTTTCGTTTGATTCAATGAAGAAAAATTCCTTCTGAAACAAGAGACGGGAGATCAAAATTCCTGGTTACCAACAGACATCATTACACGGAATAGTGAAACATCTTTATTTTTAAAACTTACTTAGATTTTAAGTGAATTTCATTTTGCACTTAAGGTGTGTGTGTGTGTGTGATTATGTGTGTGAGATGGCAGGGAAGCCGAACCACCGCGACTATTGGTTAACTATACTATTCCTACGGAAAGAAGGTCAGACGGAAAGAAAGATTCAGAAAGAATGGTGGAAGTAGTGCAGGAGGAATGGGAAATTTTGCAGTTAGTATACATTGAACTTTGTAAATATGTTCTTACTTAAAAAGACAATTAATAACTGCAACTAACTCGAAAGCTTTTCATGTAAAATATCTAAAACTTTTTAAAAATTATTTTTATTTTTTTTTAAATTTTAATAGAATTGCTAAATTTAAATATTTTACTTAATACTATACAAATTTTAATATTTAATAATAAATATTTTTATTTTTAAAAAATAAATTTTAATTTTAATGAATTTAATTTTAATCGTCTCTAATGCTTTATCCATTTAAATTTTCAGGAATCGTAAAAAAAAAAATTATTTTAAAAATTCACTACATTTTCGATCAAATTTTACCCAAAAATATTACGTTTAACGTGTTGAGAACTGAGAATATATTCTGAATAAAAGTAAAATATTTAGAAAAGAAAAATGTTACCCTTTATCTGACCTCTTCTACTCATCAGTATTCCATTTAACTTAGGCTTACTCAAAAATATGAATATATTCGTATCTTTAAAAAAAATATTAAAAGAAAGATTTTGGAGTTAACATTTTAAATTAAATTTATATAATATTTTTTTTTAATTCTAAATTTTTTTAAATAACCATAACGTCAAACAATTTTAACTGAATCTTTCCTCAAAAGTATTGCTCTTAGTGTTCAGATTTATGAATACAGTATATTATTTAAAAATGTTAATGTTGAAATTTTAATTTACATTCTAAAACTTTTAATTTAAAATATTGAAAAATTTCAATTTTTTTTTTAAAAAAAATATGTACATTTAAGTGAATCTTTACTCAAAAATATTAGGGATTAATGTACTGAAACTGTTAATCTTTGAAAAGTTTAAAATTTTAATTTAATTTTAACTGAAATGTTTCTTTCAAATATTCAAAATTCTAAATATTAAACACAGTAGTTCATCCTGTTAAGATGAAGTTCCGAAGAATGTATATGATTTTACAGGAAAAACAAATTTTTAAAAAAATGCTGAAATGTGCGTGGACGTTTTGTGTCCTTTAAAGAAGATCCACATTAGGTTTTTTAGGATGGAGCTACGAAGAAAAGCCATCGACTAAGTGAATGAATTTCTGTGTTTTGAATGAATGTTTTAGCATATTTTTCTTTGAAAGTGAGGCTCATCAAATTTGTTAAGATTTGTACATATGTCCGCGTGTTTCCCAACTGTATTAACTTTTGAACCGTTGGGTGGATCTTCTTGAAACTTGCCTTACATATTCGAGGATTACGAACTAGCTAACTTTGTATATGAAATATTTTCCAAGTGGATTCTTATCGAGAAATTAGAGCGAATAGATGATAAAATTAACGCAGAAAAGGAATTAACTAAATTCCTATGGAGTAATAAACAACGAGTAATAGCTAATGCATTAATTAAAGTTAACCTGTTTTCGACAATTTAAGTAAATAATGCGGATTTTAATTAATTTTTTTCAGAAAAAGAAAAATTTATACTGTTTGTGCACAACAGATATTATGAATTCATTTCATTTTGTCGTTTAAGAATAAGAATGAAGAATAACATTTGAAAGTAAAGTAGACTTTAAGTGAACAACTTCTTCTTTTACCAAGGTTTAAACACCCTTGCCATGCGGGTGTTCGAATGCTAGCACGCTAACTTTTTGTTGACCTTATTATTTGCAATTAGTTCATATCAATATATGTTCCTTCTGTTTTCTGTTTAGAAAAGTAATGTACATTAGCAAACAACGTTAAATCTTCCAAGAGCAATGCCTATTTAAAAGAAGGTCAGTGGCATTTGGTAATAAGGCGCCATGACATTGTTATTGGCTTTCAGTGTAGCAGATGCCTCTGAATTAGAAGAGAACAAAAACGAGGAGATTTCTGAATACGAAGCTTTGAAATTCGATCTTGCCATTTGAATTCCATGAATTGAAATCCATTCGTTGTTTTGCTCCTATTGTGCGCGTTCCTCTGCATTGCTTGCAATTCTCTTCGTTGTTCATTAGCCTGTTCGTAATTCGATCACCATTATACTCTGGAAAACTGAACTAATCACAACACCGAAATGAGACCTGCTTCTTTAGAATTGGAAGATTCAATTCTCTCTTTGTACCCAGGCAGAAAATCTTTTGCATCTTGCTAAGGCATCTTATACAGTCTTTGCCACGAGAGACAAAGTCTTCGCTAAGTTTCTGAAATGTTAGACGTAAGAATTAGCACTTTTACAAGAAATATATATTTCATTACTAAGCTTGCGAAATCTCACTATTCCACATGAATATTTTTATCCTCAAATTGTGCTTTAGTTTATGTGTCTGTTTGTCTGCATGTATGAGCATCACGTTAAAATGGCTGGACGGATTTCCATCAGATTTTGTACGTAGCTTATTCACTGTCCAACTTAAAATATAGGCCCATTTGTGTTGTTCTCCAACTTTTCTGTCCCTCAAAATTAACCCCCGAAATTTCTCGCTAGACGGATATTACTATTTGAAATTGATGTTTATGTATGGTTCAACTTAAAATATGAACATGATATGGAGCGTATCCCATTCCCACAGTACTCAAAAATTGACCCCTCGATGCTGCATGGTCAGCTCCATTATATGATGAAAAGCTAAACGTATGTTTAATATCTGTGTGTGTGTGTGTGTGTGTGTGTGTGTGTGTGTGTGTGTGTGTGTGTGTGTGTTATATATATATACATACGAGTAGGCTATATATATAGTTTTTCCATTTCCTAGGAAAGTGGGCTCCTGAATCACTCAGCTCATTCTTCAAAACGAATGTCTGTTACTGAGCCTTGATCTGCATGGTCAGACGTCAATTTATTTTGTATTTGAATTTTTTTATCCTGGATTCTTGTAGAAAAATTTAAGCATGAAACAGTAAATGTGTGTAATCATAGAGCAATGTACATTCATCCTTTTTTTTTTTTTCATATTGAACGTTGAAACCACGTTGCTTGATATACTGTCATAATAAATGCGAATCTTTCCTCTATTTTCAATATTGTTGAAGTTAAGGTTCAGGAAAAGTTTTTTGTTTGTTTTTCAGTGTTGTTCTTTTCAATGTGGGAAATCTATAAGAAACAAATTGAATGGAATGAAGTGGAGTTTATTGCACAGCTTATCAGTAACTACCTTATTGAACTACAAATGACTATAGCCGTATAAAGCATACATAATGGATTTCCTCTCAAAAATTAACAGATCAAAGCAATTTAACAGTAGTTAACTAAAAATTAATTTCTTTGTTTCACAAATTTTTGTAATTATGAATTAATCTCCGATAGATAATGGAATTTGGGATTTATTTTATTTACCCCAAATAAACAGCTAATGAAAACAGAATAAGAGTGGAATTTGTAGATTATGTATGTACAGTTTGCTTCATTTCTACTGTTGTAATACTTTTCTTGATAATAACATTTTACTTCTCTTAAAATCTTGCATTTTACTCTGTTTTTAAGTCGTGAAAATCATAAATGCAATGCCTATTTTTTTAATTGTAATATCTGCTTCATATCAACAGTAGGTATTTATTCATTTTCTGGAAATAAATAAATAAATTACATTGTTTATTTATTCATTTAAATTGCGTTGCTTATTAAATTGTATGAATCTGAATTATTTCGAGTCATCCCAAAACTTTTAGGGACATTAATTGGATTAATAACTGGATTAAATGCTTTATTGACGAGATCGATAGAAATCCACTGCTTCGGTTCTAATGCTTTTTTAAGGGTCTTTCTCGCGCTAATTTGAGGACAAGGATTAATAAGGAAAAAAAGTAAAATATAGAAGTAGAACATATAGAAGTTAGATCATCATTATTATTGAAGCTTCCTATTTGGACCCACAACTAATATTTACAAGATACAAGTTGACACGCCCACTATAATTTTCTTGTTTCTAACAATAAAATTTCGTTCTTATCAAATATATATTTTATGTATTATTATTTTCAGTGTAACACAATTGATTAGACTTGTTTCTGATTCTAGAACAAATCTTGCAGAATGGAAATACGTTCAATTGAACTTTTGTATTTTCAATGTTTTTTATCTCAATTTCTTTGGAATCCATTACGCTACTCCTGATTCGAAAACCATCAGAATTCCAGGGACGAACCAATTCGCTAGTGTGCATAAGAGTATTTGTTTAACTGGGCTGACTCGTGGACTCTGAGCTGACTGGATAACGCAATTTCAATAATTCACTGAGCCAAGACCGTCTCACAAGAGGGAACTTGTCACAGAGAGATTCTACTAAGAGAAGAACTATATAGATTGGGTAAGATATGGCCAGCATAGCAATTTTATTTAAAGGGATTCTGTAAACTGCTCAGTACCGCAAGATATCGTGAGAATTTTAGAACGTTGCTGTGTTAATCAACATTGATTAGCGCCTAACTAATTGGATCTATTCAACTCTCATATTTAGAAACATCCAGGCCAGCTATGGAACTCAAACCTACCCTCATCCACGTATCAGTCACGTTTCAGACTACAATCATGAGCATTGGACTGTAGAACCGATGATTTATTGGGCTGTACAATAGTGGAACAACAGTTATTTCATTCCACTCTTTTAAGTATTGCAAGTCATGACGACATTAGGTATATGATTAGCTATCCATCGCTTGATCGTCTATTTGTGGAGGGAGAGTTCAAATTTGAGGAGTAGGGTGTGAAGACTATATTTTAAATTGGTTCATAGATAAGCATTGTACTAAATTTTAAAGAAATCCTCCTAGCCATTTTAGCAAGGGATTTCGGAATTATTTTGAGGGATGGGAGAGATAGAGATTAAAATAAAAGTGCCTATGAAAAAATATGATAGGTACCAAATTTTAGAGAAATCCAACCAACCGTTTTAACGTGATCACTTACAGATAGACATAAGCTATGAATAAACAGAAAAACAAAAAAACCAAAAAAAAAAAAAAAATTCAAGTGAAATAGTAAAACTTATTATACTCAGATAGTTAGGCCTAAATCTCATTTACATTTTGAACATGCATCGTATGAAATGAAGTTCAACATTCGAACTTTCTACTTTGTTTTTTGATCATCATGATGCATTTTTCTTATGAATTCCTGAAATTCATGAATCTATGTCGGAGTTGTATCAAAATAACTGGCGTATTTCCCTAATCGCCAGTAATTGTAATTACGTTAAAGTCAATTTCGTTACCCGCAACCTTTTTAAACTATAAATAGGATCTTTTTGAATAGAACATCGCAAACACATGGGTAGAAATCTTGCAAACCAAACAATTTTGAGACCACCTTCTGTTCATTGAAAAAGCCTGATATCCTCCAGAATTAAATAAGATAAAAACAAATTCGTTGTAAAGTTAAGATATCCATCGTATAGTGGAAACTTGATCATGCAGCTCTGGGGGATCCATTTCGAGTACTGGCGGTAGGCGGTGGAAAACAAAATAATGGTGTTCATATTTTAAGTTAGAACATAAATAAGCATCTTAACAAATTTTAAGAAATCTGTCCTATCGTTTTAACTTGAATGCTTGTGCAAATGGAAAATCCGACAAACACAAAAGAAAAATGCTCAAGTGGAATAATAAGATTTCGGATTCTCAGTTAAAAAATTCATTAATTCTTCCATTATGCTTCACTTTTCACTGTACTTACTTTAATTACACTTAAGTAAATGAAAGGAAATGGACAAACAAAGTGATTTTTGAATAATTCATTTAGTGCTTTTATCAGTTTTTCAATTTATTGTTTAGTTATCTACGTCGTAACTTATATTATTATTTATCGTAAGATACTAAAACTTATAAAATTAGTAAGTCTATATGTCATCCCTAATAAATATTGAAACGATGAATGAATCTTCTTGAAACTTGGCGTGCTTATTTACTGATAGGAGACGATGTAACAATTAAATTTGAAAATTTTTCCGTATGGTCCTTGAGAAATTAAAATGTGAAAGCATCAGAAATTCTCTTAGAAAAACGTTAGATAGGAAGTGGATTTGTGTTGATATTTAGTACTAAACATATTAATCGTCTTAGTAATGTCTCTTTGAAATGATTAAAATTGATTTGATTTAGACAACCTAAGGAATCGAATTTTCAGAAAAAAAGTTTGCCCAAAAGTTATTCTATGTATTAGATAGATATTACAAGTTAAAAAAATAATTAAAATCAATGATTTAATGTTTGAACAGCTCAAATTTGAATTAAAACTTTGAAATTAAAATTAAAAGAGATTAAAAAATTGCTAAATGATTAAATTATTTCTCCTAAAAAAGTCTAAAAATGGACAGGACGGTTTCTAAATGCGGAAGATGACCTAGCATTTAGCAGGTCGAAACCGTCTTCTCCATTTTTAGATTTTTTTAGGAGAAATAATTGAATCCTTTAGTAACTTTGAAATTCATACATAACATTAGATGTTAAAAGTTTTAATTGAAATTGAGCTTTTTTTAATAATTAATTTAAAAAACAGACTTTACTTTTTCATAAACTTTTGTTTTCCAGAAAACAAAGAAAAAAATGTAAAAAGAGAAAGAAAAACCAGTAAGCTTCATGTTCATGTGGTTTACAAGAGTTCAACTTTTATCTATATTTCAATGTGAGCAAAGACGCCAAAACACCACCAGTATTTCGTTTCTTTAATCAAGAATCTTTGTCAAGGTGTACATAAAATAGAAAGAAAAGAAACCATCTTTCTGTTTCTCTTTCTAAAATAGACAATCATTACAATCTAAACAATATAAACGTGAAAAATAAATATCAAACAATAAATAAACATACACGCTCTAAACGTGAAAAAATAACAATCTGAAACCAAACAAACAATATAAATAATCTAAAACACAATTCAAATAACAAAAACTTAAACAAAAAACAAACCTACACAAAGTTTAATTTCTCTTTTAATTTGCTGTTATTTTCCATAAATTTCGTAAACATTCCGAAAGAAATTTCATTTACTTTCAAAGATCTTTCTTTATTTATGCATTTACTACAATTGATGAAGCATGATTCTAAAAGTAATCTTTCAGTTATAAAGAATTTCTGACTGGGCGGATTACTGCCTTAGTTTGAACCACAATCCGGATCCACTGATCAACATATTATATGAATCTCATGATTAAACTGAAAGATTACTTTTTTACTTTGTTCACATTGAAGTATTTGTTGTTTGATGAAAATTAGTCTGAATTTTGAACTTTTATCTGTATTGTTTGTACAACTGTTTCGGATCAATTTATCACGGAAGTGCTGTCCATCTTTAAAAAAACCCCTTTTGGAATTTTTGTTTTAAAATTATTTTTGCCACAAATTAGATTTATATAATTCTCTGAATGCTACTCTTTAATACAGAACTGTCCTTCCTTCTCATGCTGTTGATGCTTTAATCATTGATTAGTCCTGGCTGATGAGAGACCCATAAACTCACTGATTCCATGATCCCAGTAGGGATAGAAGGGTTTTTTACTTGCATTTATTAAAAGGAAATTAAAGTTAAACACTTTTTAGATATTATTAAAATTATTTAATATTTTCTGAATTTTTTTCTACATCCTATATTGCAGTGGTTCCCAATTAATTTGGCTCGCTAACCTCTCAACTTTACCTTTTTATCGCCGCTTCCCACAAACTATTTCCAAGAAAATATAATTTAAGGGAGATAAGTTTTTACTTTAAACCTTAGGAACTAAGCGAACAACCAAATATAAAGAACTGAGACCTCAAAAATCTCCTTCTAAAATTGAAAGAGCAATATTAGTAAAAATACCTTTTCTTTGTTTTTGTAAATTGGCAACAAAATAAAACACGTTCTTTTCCATTTTTAGACTAATTACACCTGCTGTAATTCTCCTTTGAAGGCTGTGCGTGCTTTCCGATTCTTTATTCCTTCTTCTCTTCATTCATTCTCCTTCTTCTCGCCGACACGACATTATCAGCTTCTTCTCCTCTCCATCTATTGTCTCAATTGCATCTTTCTACCTTTCTTCGTGTATCCCCTCTTCACTCTTTTTTTTTCATTCTCGTTCGCCTCCGTCTCCGTTTCTATTATTCTTGGGCGCATCAATTCGACGCCCATGAAGCTACCGATTAACTATTTTTCACTCGGAGCACAATGAAAAAGGACTTCGAGATAAACAAGAAGACAGCCACGATTGCCTGCCTCTATAGAGCGCTTTTTAACGTTGGCGAACATTTGTTTATTGTGGGACTCAAACGGAATGAAAAAAAAAATGCTAGCAACTACGAAGCTTTTTTTGAAATGTTGGACTGAATTAAATTTGCATGTGACATTAAAATCCTAACAGAGATTAAGTGGTTTCTGGACTAAAATGCTATTGTATTATGTATCGAATATCTTCTAAAATTACAATAAAGGGCTTCTGTAAGGTAAAGATGAAAGTTTCTGAAATTATACACACATTAAAGAAGATATTCGGGATAAAAAGATTTGGTGATGGCGTACAATATTGTAAACTTCAGTTTTTTAATCTAAAGTTCTGAATTCCTGAATGGTTTCAATGTCATCTACCAGATAGTAAATAGGATTTAAATGATAAAATATTGAAACCAGCATTGGACCGACAGAAAACAATTATTCAGTAATTAAACAGAATTAATAATGCAAAAAATAAATACAAATAATGGCATTATTATTGTTCTAAATTTTACTATTTAAAAAATTACAACTAAAATAAGAAAAACATAATCCTAAAGGTTTGGATTAAGAGCATTGCAATGTTTTTCTTAAACAATATAGGCATTTTGAAGTATTTCTAGATTATTCTGTTGTAGTTTACATTTATAAAGATATTCTAGAGAATTTTCATTGCTATTGGCTCTAACAATCACCTGATAAATGTCAAAAGAGACGTCAATCCAAAACTAAATGGAAAAAAAATGGAAAAAAAAAATCCAAGTTATGTAAATTGAAGTTTTATGTATATCTCACAATAAATCCATCTTTTTCTTATTTTATTCTCTACAGCACGTTAAGACAGTGGATAGTATCACTTGTAGCATTTATATATATTTGTAATTCAGGAAAATTTGTAATTTTGTAAAAAAAATCACAAAAATACAATTAACAGTTAATCATGGATATACGGATAATATTATGCTAAACCATTTCGGATACAGTAAATAAACTAATCAATGTTAATTATTTTCATAGCTTTCATATAAATTTATACAAAACATATATTATGTTGCAGTTTTTTAGTGGCATGTCAAGGTATATATGGGAGTGTAGTGTGCAGGAAGCGCCGCCAGAGGGATTAAAGCTGAAATGTCTGATACAACTCTAGAACCAAAGACAATTTCATAAGATCAATTATTTCATTAAAATTCCTTTATATAAATTTTTGTAATGCATAATAATAAGTAAGAAATTTCTCTATTAGTATTATCCTTAGAAATATCGCGAGGAGTTTAAAGTATACCAAGATAAAACTATTCCGAGATATCATCAGTCGTCAGCTGAGATAAGTCCAAAGATATGAAACTTTCTTCCTATTCTGCATGCAGATAGTCAAACATATATTTCATTAGCGATGTACTTTGTTAATTTCCTATAGTATTCTCTCTATTTGGAGGTACATACCTAAAACAGATGGAATGCTTTAAAGATCTGAAACTTATGAATGACGAGTTTTTTTTTTTTTTTTTTTTTTTAAATCATTTTTACTAAGGTATCAATAAAAAGGCAGAAATCGGTGTAGAATTAATGAAGAAACTAAAATTTTCAGTGAAGTTTCCTAATAATGTTCCCTATAGGCCTTGCAAAAATGTGCTATATGAAAAAAAAAATTGCGGAATTTGATTATAGAGCACAAAATTTTACGGCTCTTCTCAGAAGCTTAGAAATAAAGTTTAGAAAAAATTCACTCTATGCAAACATTGTAATGCAGAATAGCTCTTTGCAGACGGTTAAAACAGCAAAGTAATTTATATAAAATGTAAACTTAGTTATAAAAAAAAAAGTATTATAATTTTTTTTTCGATTAAGATCTCAGCCCGGTCCCCTTTGATGGCCGGGCCCCGGTGTTAAGGGACCAGCTGACCCTCCCCTTGTGGGGCCCTGGGGCCAACCGATTTCAAATAAAAATGTTAGATGGTCCGCAATCTTTAAATTTGTAATCCAAGTTTCAAGAAGATTCCTGTAGCGGTTCAAAAACTATTAGAAAGGGGATATACATGTACAATATGACTGATTGACTGATTTGGAAATCTCACAGAGAAACAGAGAATTTTACTTTCCTAGAAAGTAAACTAATAAGAAAACTTCGAAACATATAACTTTTCAAATTTTGTTGTGTTTTAGAAGATGAGGATTCCCTGCAAATTAAACATGACATTAACTAAAAATACCAATAAAAGTCAAACTGTTGTTTATTTAATGGCGAACCAAAATGGTCTAAGAAAGAATAAAAATAACTTACGAAATAAAACAGCGTTATGATCAAAGATGGAGTTGATTGAAGACCCATTTCAATTCTCCGCACGATTTCTGTGGATGAAGGGGAAAAAAAAAGAGCATCAAGACAGGCACCAGATTCTCAGCTTAGGTTCAATCGACCAAGAAAGTGACGTCATGTCTACTCCTCGTTGTCAGATTCGAATCTCAGTCGAGCAACTGGATTAAGGGCGTCGACGTTTCAGCGAACTAATTGTTCGTAGAATGTTCCAGAATGCTTTCCTCTCTCTCCTGGAAAACGGGCTTAAATGCACAGGCGGAGATTCCAGATTATGGAAAAATTCTCTCAAGACTCGATTCCTTGGCATTATTAAAGAACAGGACTGCTGCAGACATTTATTTTCAATAATCGTTTTGATAAAACTAAGTGAAATTCAATTAGGTTTTTAAGCCTATTTTCCTAAGAAAGCGAGACTTACAAAAATCAATATGTCTGTCTGTACAACTCCCTCTAAAAAGTTTTGAACCATAAAATGATATTCTTGAAACTTGATGTATAAACATATTAGGATAAGATCGAATTACTCCATTTGAATTTTTCGTGTGGTCCCTGTCGAGAAATTTGTACGTGAAGGAGACAAGATACCATTGAAAAACGAACAATGTATTCCTGTCGTCGTCTGACAATGCATATTAATGCGTTTAAGTGATCCAACATCATCTGCGCATAATCTGCGCATAATAAAATTCAAAACGAATGAAACGCCTCTGTTTATTTTTAAATTATAATATTCCTCAATAAAAACAAATTTCTATTTTCTTAAAAAAATAATTTAATCCGCACTTCTTATTTAACATTTAAACCTGATTGATTTTAATCGAAATTAAACCTCGCGCAATGGCTTAAGGATTCAATATTTGTTGTTTAAGACAAGACGATATTAACAGAGTTAGGATAGAAATCCATTCGAAAGCTTTTCTATGGGGAAAGCCTTGCACCATCTCTTGCTAATTTGTCAATAAGGACCCATTTGGAGGGGATTTTCAATCAATTTTGATCAAATCAAAGCGCGAGCAAATTAACTGATTACTAAAAGGATTGATACTCATTGCTATTAAACTAACTGTTTTGGTTCTAAGGATTTTGGAAAAGCCACACAAGACATGCATTCACTCACTCATACATGAATACACACACACACAGACTAAGTGATTTACGAGCCTAATTTACCGGGGAAATACGCTTGCGTCTTGTTGTAACTCCATTGTATGGAATGAAAACTTTTTCATATTTAATCCATACAATGGAGTTATAACAAGACGAAAGCGTATTGTGTAATGACGATTCCTGATATGAGGTACGAATGACGTCTTATCTCCATAATGGTGTCAATTTACAGAATTTTTAAATTTTAGTAAAAAACAATAATTAGCCGCTAAAGCTGAGAATTTACTAGTTAATTGAGAAGCTTATCTACAAAATTGTACGTATGTTCTTTAATGAATAATTTGTTCAGTATTTGAAGATTGGTACGTCTACTATATTTTTCTTTGTGATAAAGCGATGAGGAATTGTAAGTTTGCAAAATTGTAGTGATCTCACAATCTCTGACTATCAAATCCTTGAGACTGAGCGAGAAGTTTTATTAAGTTTTCGATTCAAAATATCAGCCGAAACACGTTCCAAAATAAATGAAAATTGGTTTTTCCATTGATTTCTTTATACTTGGAACAAACTTATATTTCTTTACAAGGTATCGGTTTATTGAATTATCTGAGATCTTTTTTTGTGGATTTCCAATTTTCAAAAAATTCAATTTAAAAGAATTTGAACGAAGAATGAGTTTTATTAAATACCTTAAAAACTGAATTTAATATGTTCTACAAGATTAGTTGGCGTACTTGTTTTTTAGTTGATCCGGAAATAGTTGTACCTTAGTACAACGATAGTCTAAAATTCTAGGAAGTAACTTTTCAATGTAGTTAGTCTCTATCCATGGTGATAACAGTGCTTTACATATTCTACATTGATCGGCACCCAATGGTCAAATTTCTATCAAAATCAAGAGAACATTAAATTGGTAGCATTCATCTACTATCAAATTTCAACCTTCTAAGATATGTAGTTTTCAAGTTAATTACTGCTCTTTAACGACAACGAACTTTGGCAGTTCTTTTGCTCCTAGCTATAGGTCGTATTTGGATGAATACTTGATATAGTTCTTTTGTTCTTGTGTTGAATACATTTTGTTCTAGTATTTTTCTTTTTTTGGCGTTTAGTTTTTGAGAGGGTCACTTCTTCCATGACAAATACATTCAAGGGTTGTTAACATTAAAGTTCCTCTACCTAGAGGGCTCTGGAGCGCGTTCTAAGGATCCAAATAGAAAGACATTTGGACAACAGGTACTTCAAACGATGCGCTCGCCGTTTATTGAAAAAACAAAGTATAAAAAATGGCCAATAGATGGCGCCGTAGCAATAGCTAACCATAACTAAGGGATTATAAAAACAATAACCATGTGTTGGTCTAAAAACATAACTTAAATAATGTAGATACTGTACCAAAAAGTAACACAAGATTGACGAAAGACAAGAAGCAATTTCGTCAAATTCGACTACTTTAAAGTTCCGCTCTACGTATCGAGGGCGGAGCGAAAAGTTTTGTCACTGGCCACATGTCGGTCTCTGATTGGTGGTCGCGTAACGGTCGTGTATAATGTTTTTTTGTATAATGTTGACTCGAAGCTCTATCAAAGGAAAGCTCTTAAAAAGCATTAGATGCTAATTGGCAGTTCAGGAGCAATGCCAATGTTGTATTCAAAATTTGTTAAGGCATAACTTTGCAAATGAATGGGTTATGAGCCATTATTTCCAGACAACTTGGCCTCCTCGATCACCCGACCTCAACCCACGTGACTTCTGGTTATGTTTTTTTTTTTTTTAAAGAATCATGTGGATCGAGAAAGATGTCAAACTCTGTCAGATGTAAAGGACAGCATTAGACGTCATGTTATAGCAATTCTAGCAGATGTATTGCGTTCTGCGGTAGAAAATGTCGTATATCGAATGGAAAATGTTATAAACAACAATGATGGACATACTAAACATTTATAACGCTATTCATGTGATTTGTATTGCTACGGCGCCATCTATTGGCCATTTTTTGTACTTTTTTTTTCTTTCATTTAACGGCGAGCGCATCGTTTGAAGTACCTGTTGTCCAAATTTCATTCCATTTGGAAACTTAGAACGAGCTCAGAGCCCTCTAGGTAGAGGAACTTTAATGTTACCAACACTGTACATTGTTCTTCGTATGCCTTTTGAGTTTTCGAAAAGAGGGTAGCCCTGGCTGAGGAGAGCCCAATAAGCTCGAAACAGCCATCCCAGGGTCTCAGCTTGACTTAAAAGGCCCATTTTGATATCACAGATGTTTGACTACAATTGGTAAGTAGCTAACATAATAAGTATTAATTAGTAACATAAAAATTCGTTAGAAAATGGATCTCTTATATTCCCATGTCAAAATATTAATTAATCTTTAGAATGAAACCGTTTTAATGTTGAATGTGATTAATTAGCTAAATTGTAATCTTTACTCACATTAACATACTTGAATTTTATAATGAATGTTCGGTTATTCAAATAGTTCGCATAATCAAGCACAAATGAGAATAATTACACTTCGTTTCGGACCAGTTTCTTCGTTTCAGACCACCAAACAAAGTGAATTAGGTCTATTGCACATTATTGTAAATACGCAAATTTACTTTTACTATACTTCGAAAAATGAAGTTTTATTTTAAAAAATTGATTTAGGAAATCGTTTATAAATAATAACCAAAACGGTTTGAAGAAACTATTGATCACGGTGGTGGTTCGGCTAATTGACGATTTGGATAATCGAATTCTGCTGTACAATTGTTTTCGACATCCCTAAAGAAGATAAATGAGATATGAGAAGCCTTGGAGGTTCAAATAGAAAAAAAAATAGTTATGTCTTAACTGTTAATACTTAGTATTAACAAGTATAATATGTTTTCAGGCTCCTACTTGTTAGTTTTTACCGAAGTTCGATAATCTGAACATTGAAGTTCACATTCCAGGGTTAAATAAATACAAGAGATTTAAGAAAATAAATACAAATAAATTTAACAGGATATCATAATTTAGAAGGATCGAAATAACAGACGGGTAAATTACAGACGGAAGGGTGTAGTTTTAGCTTAAAATTATATTCTAAAACTAATTTTAATATGTGCATTGGGGAATTCGTTTTTGAATTTTTCTATTATTTATGTTAAAACAAACTTAAAACATAAATCTCCTTAACATTACGAATCTTTTTTAATTATTAATTGATTGAGCATGCGAAGTCTTACTAATCCACTTGAACACGTAATTGCATCACGTAAAATGCATCACGTATGCGCATCACATAAAAACAACTGGACGGATTTCCATAAAATTTGATACGTAGCTTATCTATGATCAACAATGGAAAGCTGAACAAATACTTCCACATATCATTTAAGTAATTAAGTTTTCTTTTAATCTATGAATCTTTAAGAATCTTTAAGCGAATAATAATGATGAGTATTACTGTTAACATTACCTTAAAACGGAATAATTTAAAACGTTGATAAAAACATTCAAAAAATAACAGATTCGGAAGGAGCAAGTCAGCTTTCTTCACTGTGTTTTTTTAATATTACAGTGTGTGCATTTTCTTTTATCACTATTGATTTTCAATCTTCACATGTAAGTGCTACTTCGTGAGCAATTTAATAGTGCCAGGCTTCTTTCTTCGACTTATTCAGTGATCAACATTACATAACATTCTATTATTTCGTGGTCTCCCTCTGTTTCGTTTTCTTTTAGAATTTGTTTTGTTATTTCCGTCGGTATCCTTACATCTTTCATTCTATAAATGTGTTCCTTGCTCATATATACTGTAGAGAAGGTTAACATATGTTAAATGACTTAAGAAATACAAAATTAGCAATGACTAAGTTGTAATACTGTTATTTTTATTTGTATAATTCTTATTGCTTGAAAAAGAAGTTTAGTTGATTATCCCCAAAATTTGCTATCTTAAATAAATGCTTCTATGGAATATTACTGTTTTGAAAGAAGAATGAAACAGAACCTATACCAAAATCAGCTTCACTGTCCAGACAAGAAGAAACATAAGATGACAGAACTGTTTTTATAAATCTCAAGTCGAATTAGGTCACAAGTGATATAGTATCATTCTAGACGTAATGTTAGTAACTTCCTTGAAGTAGTTCCAAAGCTTTAATGCTATCGATTGTACTTGCAGGTGCAATTGTCACGTAATACCACGACTTTATAAAAGAAAGTAATTTTGGTCTTCTAATATTAAAATGGCTCTGGATGATTATAACAACTTTTGTAGACTTTTAATAACTTTATTTACACGTAAGATATATCTCACTATCATTTAGGTAATATTACTTTTTTTGAAATGTGGTAATTTTTTATTAGAGTTGTTGTCTTTATTCATGTTGAATTTCATAAGGAAGAACAAAATTATTCTGGATGAAATGTTGTAGCTTTAATGATAGTCTATTTTTTTCATTAAATTACCGATCTAATAAAGCATTGGATATAATTTTAAGCAATTTTTGCCACATTTGCACTTCAATGGCTGAGATATTTAAGTGATGGACTTTACAATACTGTTTGTAGTAGTACCGAAAATAACGTTGTTTTTGTGATAATAATTGACACTTAATTATGGAATTTTTGAAAAGCAACATTATAGAAACCATCAGCTATTTAACATTGTAAAAAAAACATAGTCTTAATTGAGAACTTTCTTTAAACATCCATTTAAGTTTAGTTTAAAGTTTAATGCTGTCTGCTTTTCTTTTTTAATCTATACTATTTAGTTAATTTCCCTAAAGCTGAAACTTGGTACTCAGATTACTTGTGCTGTTGTTAATTTGGAAATTGAAATCCTTAAGGGGAAAAAAGGGGTTTTCCTAAACTTTAATGAAGTGCATTTATTTAAAACACTGATACATACTTATCTGTCTAGATATATATAAATAAATTCATCAACAAATCATCCTTTGTGGAAAAACTTCTTTACTCTATGACAATATTTCGAATGATTTTTTCAATCATTCTTCCTCAGGTGCCAGGTAAAAGAGGAAAAATAAAATAAAATAATATAAGAGGAAGATTTATTTTATTTTTCCTCTTTTATCTGTCATCTGAGGAAGAATGATTGAAAAAATCATTCGAAATATTGTCATAGAGTAAAGAAGTTTTTCCACAATGGATGATTTGTTGATGGATTTATTTATATTTAAAACACTGTTTACGCTTCGAGATCTTTATGAATTGGAATGTTGAAACTTGGCATATTGATTTCTTGGGTGATCGAATTACCAAGACAAATCTTAAAAAATCAACAACAAAAAATATGGGGTTGAGGGGTGGTTACTAATGATGTCTCCATGTTTTGTTTTCAGTTTATTGATAAAGTAGAACCTGAAACCTGACACTGATTACTTAGGTAATGAAGCACAGCAAGAAATTTATAACAAAAATGATGGGAATGGAGGTTGGTATTCGCTCGTATATTTCTATATTGCTATAATTCAGAGCGCATTTAATATCTGAGGCCTCACTTCCCACGATACCTTGAGTTACACCTGACCTGTTGTGGGTTTCTTTTACCTTCATGTGTAACGTTTCCTGTAAGAGACAAGCTTATATTATAATTTTTAATAACTTATTAAATGTTGAGTTATAGACTTAATACTTTTCAGTAAGTTTTTTTTGTTTCTAATCTCAAGACTGGGACGTAAATATTCAATCATTTTATGAAGTAAAAGTGGCTACAAAATTTCCTGTGATGTTAATTTCATTTCTAGTTTTCTCAGAACACGGCCTACGTTCCAATGAAAAACTGGGTAGGAATTTACTTATTAATAAAATGAACAACTCTTGTCTTCTTCAATTACAGCTCTGTCTTTGAAAAGAAGCCACTCTTTAAGAAATATTTCAAAGAATTCTTTATTAAGAGTGTTGCTGCAAGGACTGTCTACCATAATTCTGTTCGTGCTAAGTCCCAGTAACATATGGAAAAGAAGAAAACGAAAAAAAAAAATCCTATTAATGATGCAGGAAGGAAGGAAACTGGAAGAACAACTAACCAAATAAGACTTATTAATTATCCGAAGTGGCTCATAAATAGAGTTCTCGAGCTGACATGGAATGCCGTGTGGCAGATGAAATTGCTGGAGCACTTTTTCACGTCGGTTTGTCATCTATTCTTTTCTCTTTTTTTTTCTCCTTCGTTTTCCCCTTTTCTTCCTTCCCACAGAACCTAAGCTCTGAACCCCAGAGACAATAATGTACACTGGGCCGGAAACGACTGCTATATTGTCTCAGGAACTGCCAAGCGCAAAGTGATAACACAGTATTCATTCACGGTTTCACGTGAATTGCAAAGAAAGAAGATTTTTATCATTTCGCAATATTCCTCTAACAATTTTTACTGAAATCTTATTAGTTATGTTCGTAGTATTGCTTAGCGTCGATGTGGCTGTTTGTACGAATTAACTTGACTACTACGATTTTGTTTTTTAACTGTCAGAAATTCCCTTCCTTAAAGTAATATCGTAAAACGAAAAAGAAATAAATCTGTTATGCAATAAAACAATAGATGTTGTAATTTCAAAGCTTACGAAAGAGCTGTATGTTGGGATTGTTCAGTAGATGTTGTAATTTAAAAGCTTATGATATATCTTTTACAGTAACTTTCTACCACTTGATGATGTTACATATTGATTTACAAGGTATATTGCATGGAAATAATATAATTTCCAATTTTCAAGGTTATGATGTAGCTCTTTATTGGGAATTAAAAGAATATAAATGTTTTTCGCTCGCAATTGTTAAAAAAACTTCTTAATGAAAGTTAGAATCATTTTCATAAAACAAAAAATTTGTAGAATAGATTAAATTGGAATTTTTTTATGGAGCAATAAGTTTACGTGATTGTAAAAGCAAATTCGAAATTTTATTTACTTAAAAATACATAAAAGAGACCCAGCTTAATTTTAAGTTTTTTGATTAAAATGCAAATCAAAATTTTTGAAATGAAATCATAAATTTCTAAATGTCAAATCCTTATAAATTGAGACTATTTTTTTTTTGCTACAAAGAAAAATTTACTTGAAAAATTCGGAATTAAAATGTTATTAGTTTAATTTGTGCAGCCTTTACACTTCTTTATTACTATTTTCAGAATAATAACTTGTTCACAATTTTATAATGAAATAATACTACAATAGAAGTAATAGAAATAAGTAAAATTTCGTAGTTACGTAAATATGAAAGGAAATATTTTTCCTTAATCAAAAAGTGCTTAATGTACATCTTGTAAATACAATTAGGTTTTAGAGCAATTTTTATTACAGAGTGATTTAATTACAGAGTTGGTAATTTAACATTCAGTCAACCCGTTGATTTTGATTAATTTCGGACCCAGGAATTGGGTCAAAATTGTTAAAGCTTTTTTTTTTTTCAGTTTCAGAACCGTAATAACTACAACTATTTAAGTTATTTATTTAAACTATTCAACTATTCATTTAAACTAAACTTCAACTATTTATTTAAATTAAAGTTGAAGGTTCAATTATTGATTTAGACCAGAGTTTCTAATCTTGATTTGCGAAGTTCATATACAAAATTCTGTTATGGCATCTCCATTCAAGTATATTACAAAGTACACATTTTTAAAAGATTAAAATTAACACAGGCAAAATTAAAATATTATGCACATTAAAACCTATATTTTAATTTCAGGTGTCTTCTTGTAAATGCAAAATTTGTCTCTTTTAAGCCAGGGTTTAATGACGATGTACAATATTCGCAGGGAAACCAGGATTTCAAAACAGGAACTGTCCATTTATCAAGTAATGATGGGTGATGTGTATATCGCAGTTTTCTATACAAATATATATATATGAAGTAAGAGGACCTCCTAACTAAATTAAAAAAAAGAAAAAAAATTAAAAAAAGTCAAAATTTGCAAATATTGCGATAGATTTTTTTCTTTTTTTCTTTTTTTTGTTAGTTATTACGTTATTGTACAAATGTAAACATCAGTATCTACAGCTAAATGTTTTTTTAACTAGTAGCACCGATAATGCAAGTTTATAATTATTATAATATTAAAAGGATTTTTGGTAAATTTGGATGTGAGTCGCCCATCGTTCCATTTTAACAAATAAAGCGCCATTATCGCGATTAAACATCTTAGGGAAGCTGAGCTTTAAATTGTACTCTACTGACTTCAATTTATTTTTGACATCTGCGATTAAAGAGTCAAAGCTAAAAAAAAGTCACTATTTCATGAGCATCTTCGAAACCTAAGTTGTAATTGTTGTAAGCAACATGTAATTTGCGTTCTTTCATTTTAATAACATTTTATTTTTACTGTTTTAGTTTAGAACCCTTATTTAATGTTGTTCTTTTTTTTTATTGTAGGTAAGTGACATTTACAATATTAGCCAATGTTAAGAAAAGTAAGGTAAGGAAAAACGAGTTAATATTTTATTAATGGTTCCTACTTGGTTATTTGTTTTACGGACTTAATAATTAAGCGTGCTGAATTTACGAGTAGCAAAAGGGAAAACAAGTATTTAAGGTCACGCAACGACAATCTCTTCAAAAATTTGAAATAAGTAAATAAGGAAAATAAAATATAAAGATGTATTCTCTTTTTCTCCCACTGTAATGAGCCACTGTCTGTCACACCAATTTCAAAGTGCATTAATGCTGACGGTGGAATTTCTGAAAAGTATTATAACTAAAACAAATTTGACACTTGAACGATAAGTATTAGAATCAGTACATAATATCTTCTTATCAATGATTTTGCAACTTTACATTCAAGTTCGAAACAATTCGGATGAATGTTATATAAAAATTCTTGTTTGAACGGTGACCTGTTCTCGTGACATACCCTGTATATTGTATAACTTATAATTATTGTACTTTCGTTACTGTATAACTTATTTGAAGATGAATATTCTCCTGTACTATTCTCATATTTTTAACATTTTATATTTTATGTTGTACCATTTATCATTACTCATTTACGCAATGAAAAAATCAAAAATCAAAAAGTTTTTAATAATGGAGATTATTATAATATTTATAATGAATAGCTATTAAACTTGATTCCAACGAAACAATCATATTTAAGAGATCGCCATTAAAAGGATTTATTTGGCGTAATAATAGGATCGTGTTTAATAAGCTTAATCGTATTTAACATGAATTTTTGTCCTACCGAAAAGAAAAACAGGCGATATTTTTACATGATTACGAATTTCCGATTTTAACGTACAGCACATCCGACAAATTGAAATGGTCGGGCACTTAATGTCTTCCGATTCGAATAATTTTGAGACTAATCACAAAGGAGGTTTTGCTATTCCCAGAATTCTTTCCGAAAATATAGACAAAAATCTTTAACAATATAAACACGTAATAATTTAATTAATTAAAAATATCCCTAATCTAATTCTGATTTATTGAATATAAAAACTTTACTTTAAAAGATTGTTTTTTGTTTTTTTTTACTAAGAATCGTATGAAGCTCTTTAAAATTTAAATTAATTCTTCATAAAAAACATCTAATGAACTAATTATTCCAATTTTTTTGTATCCTACAATAGGATTTTCCGCGCCGTTTTTTTTTTTTTTTTCCAAATTGAGAAAAGATTTTCCAAGACTTTGATGCTTATTATTTTTCGACAGTTACTTTTTTTCTGAATCAAAATTCACTTCGCCATTTAAAACATGCTCTTTTTTTTTCTTCTTCAGCCTATTCTTTTCTAGTTTCGTCGCAATGCCTTTTCATTTGCCTGTATCCCATCACCTCTCCTTCTCCATCTCCTGATCTGGTGATGTCCCCATCTGCTAAGACGGCACATAAAGGCGACAATTTCCTTCCTTTCATCTCAGCCGACATCCAAAAAGAGAAAATAAAAGGGATAACGAAAACTTGGAAGGCTTTTCTCCAGTGACTCAGTTTCATATTTGGATCAAATACCCCTGCGCCTTCGTGAACGGGTTAAATGAAAAAGAAGACCCTGAAGGACTTGAAGCCTACATTCCTTAAATTTTATGTTGTTGTTTTTTAAATCATAAAATTAATACAAATGACAAGTCTTCAGTTATTTTTAAATTCTAATATCAGCTGAATACAAAACAGGAGAAAGTTTCCAAAATCTGAAAAATTTAATTAAAATCTGCATTATCTACTTAAATTCCCTAAAGCCTATTAATTTTAATTATATAAAAACTAGATATTAAGGGATTAAAAAGCAGATTATGAATTGTTTAAGATATGAGATTAGAAATCTTATATTTCGGTCCTAATATTTTTCTATTTGAGTTTTTGCCATTTTCACGCGCTTATTTCTCGACGATGACCCACACGGGAAAAATTTCAAATGTCAGTAAAAATTGCCAGTGATATTTTTGCTCCTTAAAACTGAACCAATAAAAAAATGCTATAATGAAAAGTCATTGTTTGGCTTTCCATTTAATTTTTTAATTTGGGTTTTTGTATTATTATTAATTTTTAGTTTTATTAAGAAAAAAAAACCTATTGATATTATGTTATTTATTGGTATTTAAAAATAACCTTTTTTCTTATGTTTTGAAAGAGTTTACTGAAAATTGTGGCTTTAAAAGGAGCTTTTAAAGGAAGATTTTATTTGTATTTTTTTTTAAACTGAAACTTTTACATCTGAACTGTGGATTGATCTAGGCTCCGAGGTGTTGTTTGTTTCTGTTTGGATGAAATTAAAGGCAATAGATCTCCTGGTTTCATTTTAATCTTGTCGATCTTATGCTTTTTTTTATCCTACAATTAAAAAAAAGTAGATGAAGGTGTTCCAAAGTCAGTAGTTCCAATGTCAGTAGCTTATACATGTCTGTTTTATTAAAATTCAATAACTTCAATTTGTCGTATCAGAGTCTTTAACAGCGTAATTTGAGGAAGGCCAGTGAATTTGAATAATTCTCGTAGAATGCAAAAAAAAAAAAAAAAAAAAAAAAATATTCTCATTAACAAAGTTAACAGTTGCTTCTCTAACTATCCTTAGATCAAAACATTACTTTTAAGAAATCTTGTATTAAAATAAATATGAAATTAAAACTATT
>JAFIDM010009631.1:234987054-235035421 GCA_023159025.1 Thereuonema tuberculata
TTATTAATTTTTTAAATTTGTGCCGAATTAGTTGATTACTTATTATAGACTTCAAGTACTTTAAAAAATTACTTTTTCATTATCGAAGATGCTGCAAAAAGATAAAAAGAATGAGTTGAGGAATTACTGTACAACTACGTAGATTTCTATTAATATATATTTACAGTTTTAGTAATACAATAATTTCCCGAAGCTTAACTGTAGTAACAGTTAATTTTCGTTTTAAACTTAACTAAGTAACTAAGAAACTGGAAAATTTATGCTGTTTGTATTCAGCTGATATACCCTACACCGAAATAAATGGAGGAGTTTCATTTTTATATTTTTTCATGATTTTAAAAAATAAATAAATACGTAAATAAATAAATAAATAGAAGCCGCAACGTTTTAGGAAAAGTGTACTTCAAATTCTTTTGGAACTTCTTTTTCGTACTTGGATTTTGTAGTATTCTTATACTAATTGAAAGTAACCATTTCAACATAAAAAAAATGAAATATATTTTTTTAAGACCTCAAAAAAATTGGAATTAAGAGTCTAATATAAACTTACGGTTTAACGTGCCACCAAATTAATACAAACAAGTGAAGAAATGACACAAATTAAAAAATTCACTGAGTGTTTCACCTGGAGAGTGGGTTTGGCTGTCAAATCGACAAAAAGGACGAAACGGCCGTCCCAAACTCTCAACAGTGAAAGCTCAGATATTTTTTAGTTTGTGTCATTTCTTCAGTTGTTTGTCTAATATAAACTATTCATTATTTGCAAAGTCAACCATTAATTCGGCCATGGTCAAAGGCTATAGGTCAAAGCATAAATGACTGCTGGACAAAAGTCCTAAATCAACCGAAATAAATTAATAAACCTTTAAAACAGTGATACCATTCTAAGTAAATAAGCATTAACATTTAATTTACTAGAATAACACAGGTATACAGAAGACATTACTGCTTACCCGTTAGGGCATAGCAGGAATACAGTGGAAAAATTGTTTTCATTATTATTAGTGAATTTTAAAAGATTTCTGGGAGCCGAATTCAAAAATGTGACTCGTTTTTCTCTAGCACGTAATTTCCAAACAAAATTCAGAAGTGACAAAACCCAGTGACAGTAATGTAAGTAAGGGAATACTAGTGATATTTTTGCAAAAACCGATTTATCAGAAAATGTCCATTTAAAACTTAATGTTGTTGTTAACATATAAAGTATACATCGCTTATGATGCGTTCCACAAAAAATTGTTTGTTTTTGCAAAGTAATGCGACCTGATAGAATCGTTTTAAGCATATTTTTTAATACATACTCACGAATAGTAATAAAAATTATCTTTCAAAGTTAAAAGCAATGTTTAATGAGTTTAATTTCGCAGATCCGTATTTTTTTATTTTTTTTTATAAAACATGTAATGCAAGTCAATTGCAAAAATAAAACAAAAAAAAAATTGCTGCATCTGAATACGTAAATTTATTCTTAAGAAAATACTCTTGTTTTAATTTATAAATTTACGTAATATTTCTTCATTATTAAAGTTTTACTTTCATTACAAAACTAAAAATAAATATATTTTTGGTCAAAATTCCTAGATATAATTAGCTTTGCATTGATAATACAAATTTTCTGCATCCGCGCTCATATTTTTAACCTATTTTTGTTGGATAGTGATACTCACACTAAAAAACAATAAGTCTATCTATATGTTTCCGTATGTTCCTGCTCCCCTAATAACTTTTATCACAAAATTGTAACGTGCATGCCAAGAATTACATGAAATATAAAGCAAAAGCCAACAAGATCTCATTTTGGAAATTCTGATACCGGGAATCCAAGATAGCCTAATTCATATTTCAGTTGAATCTGCCCAGTATCTTACAACTCAGTGAACTCAGAAGACATATAAAGAAAACAAAAGTAGATACAACAACTGCCCTTCATATTAAAACATCAAAACATAAATAACTTGAATAGACGATAAGATTTTCTAGAAACTTGAAAAGCTTATGTAGGGACAAGAGACAAAAATTCTCTTTTACCATAAGGGTCTTGATAGAGACCACAGAAAGCAGAACATTAGTCATAGAAACCGAACAGAGAGAAAAGGAAACATCTTGCTGGTCCGCGATTCGAATCCAGATTCAGCGAAGTCATATCCTACCTCTAAGTTTTATAACTAGCAAGATCTAACTTAAACGTAAGTTGAAATTTACTTCGGGTGTCACTGCCAAAAAAAAAGAATTCCTATGAGTAAGCATTATTACATAATAATTTTTCTGTCGATATATAACTTATCTATTTAATAATTCAGTTTAAGTAAGTAATAGAATGTAAATTTTTATTCAGAAAATGGCAAATTTGAACTTTTTTTTCATTAGACAGATATTATAATTTCAAAATAAATGTAGATTTTTCGTTTGTGGTTTTAACGAATAAAAATTGAAAAAGAAATTTTTAGAATAACATCTTAAGAAAAGTAACCTTTCAAAGTAGCAAAGAAAAGTAGGAAAATTCTTTGAGAGACTTGTTATTTGGAATTAAGATTAGGTAGTCTCAAACTTTGAAACTTTAATTCAGTGGTTATGAAGTTCTTACTCGTGAACATCAATTAAATGATCCATCCATCATTTTCCATATCAAAGTTTCCATTACCATCAAGGTTAATTAATAGTTAATTAATTTTAGCAAATAATGTTTGGTTTATGTAGTTTGTGTTGAATTAGTCTACATGATGTGATCAATTATTGAATTGGAATTGAGGAAATTGACCTATGCAGGAATTTTAATTATTGTAATGCTGATTGAACTGCTTTGAAATATAGAAAATTCCAGAATTTTCACAATCAAAAATTGAAGGAATTCTTTTGATAAATAATAATGAATATTGTTTTAATAGAAAACAGTTAGAGGCAGTATAAATCCCAATAGTCATAATAAATTAAGTTATTCATTATTTATAATGAAATTTTTGATATTAATGTTTTTACTCATTCAAAGTTTACAGCTTAATTAGCATTTAGACAAATTTTGTGATTTCTTTTGCAATTTAATCTACTTTCCTATTAAAGTGAAATTCATAAAACTTGTGTATGTATTTGTTGGCGATGTATCATAATAACTTGTGAACGCTAGATGGGTGATCTTTAAACTTGGTATGCACATTTCCAGATAAGAGACGATCTAACTTTTGTACTTGAAATTTTTTGCTTCTAAATCCTTGTCCGGAAACTAGCATTTGATGGTAAAAAAAACGTTCCATATAAAAATATTAGAATCGAAATATTGATGTCTATCAATTTGGTATTAATCCTTTTTAGTAATCCATTAATTTTCTCGTGCTTTGATAGTATGATTAAAACTATGCTTGTAATATTCAATAATTAATTTTTTTACGAAATATAGTGATTTGAGAATTGAATGCAAAACATATTACTTTTTGTCCCTGTTTCTTCTTATCTACTGGTCCTTAATGTAGCAAAATGAATAGTATATACGAGTATATATAGGGTGGGCATGAAAGAATATATATACTTTCATAGATTCTTGAAAAGGGGTTTCAAAGACATGCATTTTCTGCATTGCTTAACGTATACAATCATGACATCTCTCAATTGGAAATGTCAAAGTCTCTCAATATTCGCACTTTTCATTCAAAAAGAAAAGAGCCGGAGTGTGTAATGGGCAAACCGGTGACAGAAGGATAATATCGTTGCATGTGTAACCAAGATTGGTTCCGACACGAGTGAGTGCGAAGTTCACAGCCCGCCGCTAGAGGGTCACGGGTGCAAGTCACGTGACTAAAAGCTAGCAGAAGCATGCGTCAATCGTCCAACGAGGTCATTCACGTTGTAAGCAGTGAAACAGTGCAATGGAGGCGTCTAAAGAAGAGCAAAGAGGTGGTGTTCGTTTTCTGACAGCAGAAGGAGTAGGGGAACGGACATTCATCGAATGATGTCACAAGTGTACGGTGAACACTGCATAGGCTTCACTGCATAGGCTTCACATAGGCTTCAGTGCATAGGCTTCACATAGGCTTCACTGCATAGGCTTCACTGCATGTCGGACGACGATGTTGTGAACTGGTTTTTTTGAAATTCACAACGCAGCCCCGGGAATTTTACGAGACAGCCATTCATCGCCTTGTATCGCAGTGGGACAAGTGCCTCAACAGCCAGGGCCAATACTTCTGACATACCTGTACTGGTTTCTGTTCCTCGGCTTCCAGCTCGTTTCTTTTTGAACGCCCCTTATAATATCCGTAAGTCTCATCCACAGGGTGGATGACACCATGTGACTTCTTCCTATGAAGGTACATGAAAGACAACGTGTACGTACCCGTAACGCCCAGATCCATCACTGATACCAAGGAACGGATCACCTATGCTGTAGAGACCATCACACCGGATATGCTTCGTCGAGTCTGGCAGGAATTAGACTACAGATTGTATATGTCGGGTGACGAAAGTTGCGCACATTGAGAAACTTGAGTGTTGCACATCAAACTTGGACAATTGCACTTCCAATTGAGAGATGTCAATTAGGACTTTATGCAATACAGAAAATACACGTCTTTGAAACCCCACCCTTCTCTTATGTCCACCCTGTATTTAAGGAGCTCCAACTTTTATTAAAGTTTCAGAATTTCAAGAAGAAATAGTTTCCTTTTTATATATCGGAAGAATGGCTTAAAATTCATTCTAAAAATGAAAAACCTTCTAATTCTTTCTTTCTCTCCGATACAAGGTAAGGAACATTTTAAATGTTAGATTAAATCTAACATTTCTGGGATAATCTTCAGCTATAAAAAAAAAAATCACCTTTTGAAGATAAACTCTATTAGGAATGGTCGTTCTGCTTTTGACCTATCTAAAATATTTTCTTATTTCTCATAGCCAATAAATAACACGTCAAGCTTCAAATATATTATATAGTATATAAATAAGCTTTTGTTTATATGTTAAATTTTTAGTAAACATAAAAGTCCTGCAGACCAAAAGGCTGACGAAAATGAATTACTCAACAACCTTTGTGATATTATATATATAAAATATATATTTATGGAGTTCCTTCACAAAAACTTGGATCTGAGACTTGGGTATCTGCCAAACCGCTGCAATAACATTAGGACACCAATAGTATCTGACATATTGACTCCTAAAACAATTCATGTATCTTGTAATGAACTCCTGCATCTTTTCCAATTATTGAGAATGAAAAGGTAAGGATATTGAAGCAGAGATTATTTAACATAAGCCTGCAGGGAGTTTAAAAGTTCTGAATTTCAAATGAGGAAAGCTGAGAATGTTTCAAGATAGGCGAAAGTCAACAAAATATCAGAAAACATAGTTTATTATGTAACTGGTTACATTTCATAAATAATAAGTTATGTTTTTAAAATTGGAACCGCCGTATAAATGAATTTTATTTTATTAAAAAGGCTTTTAAGTTTCATCTGAACTTTACGAAATTGTAAAATAATGGAAATAATGTAAAAGAATATCGAGAAGCTACTAGATAAGGTATGTAAGTCAATTGAAATCAACTCCATTTCAAAAACAACAAGAAAACCTAGCGACCAAATATGGTACTATAATATTCACCCAAAGGCAATTAAGCAACGACAAATGATATCGTAATCGAATGAATCCCTAATAGAAATGTAATTCTTTATTCAGAATCGCAGACAACTTTACAAATTACAGCAGTCCTGCTATGTAATCCTATTTCCAAGTTTCAAAAATTTTTAAATTAATTATGTTTCTTGCAAAAAGACAGGCAGACAAACACAACAAATAAAAAACACACACACACACACACACACACAAATCCACTGTATTCTTATACAAATAAGAAAAAAAAGAATACAGTGGAATATTTGTCAAAACTTCCAAATATTTTTCAATTCGTTCTAGTTTTAATAAAGTACCAATAAGATCTCTTGGAGATTCAGCTTTGGTTACGTAATTGCTAAACGTCTGCAGTAAGTGTACCAAAGTGCTTTTTTTCTTCGTCAAACTTTTTTTCTAGTGTAATTTTATTGTCAGTCTAAGTCTTTAAGAGGAAGACCATTATTCTGGTTCATTCTTCATGTTGTTACATTTGACATGTGTTTTCGTGACATACCTTCTTTTTATTTTCTCTCCCTTGATGCCGATTCTTAGCTGTTTTTCAAGTGAACTCATAAATCATTAGTCCGACATTATTTATTTCTTTTTGTTCATTAACACTCACCCTTCCTTCTTTTCTTTTTATCCTTCTCCTTTGCTCCCTCATTACAGCTGAAAGGAAAACATATTTTGCACAATTTTCCGATTCTTTCTTTCTTATTTTTTTATAGTTTTTTTTGAGATTTTTAAAATCTTTCTTTGTAAAATCAAAAAAAAACCAACAAAAAAAAAACCAAACAAATCCTTAATTACCTCAAGATTATTTTGAAATTACTACGATTCGAGGGACAAAAAGAATGATAATGCGCTTTTCTTGTTTAGTTATTCTTTTAGATTTAATTTCAACTACTATCATCCAATTGTGTCTAATTATTTAAAGACAAGGTTTTTACTGAGAACCTCAGGTTCTCAGAATGCAATTACCAACAAAGAACAGCAATAAATTCTTTTCTTAAATTGCAGTTACACTTAAGAGAATGTAATGTGATTTCTTATGCATTTAATACATTTAATACATGCATTTAATACATCTTATGCAAAAACAAAAAGAATTTTTTTAAATTGTTCATCATCAACTTCTATTCCTTAAATCTTGATCTCGCAGGAAATTAGGGATTTTTTGCTTCCACTATTAGAGGCAGTTAAAGCTTAATACCTTCAAAGCATCCCAGGAAGTTGTTTCTATTACGTCTCATTAGCTGGAGTAACCCAGTAGGTTTGAAATTCGCCCTCAGATCATCAGGAATGGTGGCTAACTTCACGATAGTATTTAAATTACTAGTTACAGCACCCCTGTGAAGTTAACCGCCATTTAAGAGAATTACTAATTATTCTCTTAAATAATTCACCATTATTTATATTATTGGTAATTATTTTTTAAGTTTTGTAAAAATTCGGTTTCTTTTAAAGAGGGGTGAGTGAACCTTAGAACCTGTCAGGAGGAAGAATACCCTGGAAAGAAAAATCTCCAAAATATCCTTCCAGTCCTCAATCTATGCCAATGACTGGATGTAAAATACGATAAGAACAAAACAAAAACAAAAACAAAAAAACAGTTCTTTGTAATGTACAGTTGCATCTACTAAATTAAAGCAACGAAGAATGAATATTTTTAAAGTGATTTCATTCACAAATTATTCTCAATTTAAACATAAATCACGGGAGGTTTCACAAATGGAACACATTAAATTTATTTAAATGAGTCTTGAGCTTAGATTCTAAAATCACAAGTCAGTTTTTATAAAGATATATTGTGCAATAAAATACTCCGTCATTGTATTGGAATAAAGTTTGAATACTTACAGAAAAATCAGTGTAAAATAATTTATCGTAACTCAATAGAAGTATAAAGAGATACTACCGTTTGCGAAAATGGTCACATAATAAGTAGAGGAGCCAAGATCGTCAGCCTAACGAGACGAACTAAGGGTTGAAAGTCTAAACTGACTCCACTGGTGTAATCCCTGGAATCCATTTGACAGAGGGCTAGGTGAACTTAGGCTCCTAACTGGATGAGAAATGATCCAGAAAAAGCCACTGACCTTCTTCGGGGATAGAACCAGCTCCTCCAGCTTATCGACAGGTGACATTGCACTTTAGTTAAATCTTAAAAAGACTGTTTCAAAATTTGTAACTAACTATTAATTATCTGGCTGCATTTTATTTTAGCACTGAAGAGCAAAAATTTGGACAGATACACAAATTACACTCTTCAGATATTTAAAATTGATAAATTAAAACTGCACAATAAAAATAAAAATTAAAAGCCTTAAAAATAAAAATAAAATAAAATAACGGTTTCGATGGTAATCAAGTCGTCATTTTCAAGCTACACATCAACAACACTTATAGTGAAGAAAAAAATGGCGACCTGACTACATAGTATAAATGAAGGAAGTGAAAAGGAGCATGAGAATGGATTCTGTACACAGAAAAATCAGGAGTGGAAAGGAGGGGAAAAACCATAAACACACTTAAACAAATTTACTGCATATACTTTTAGAAAAAATATAAATATACTTATATAAACACTTGTAGATATCACGAAAAGAGAACATTGGAAAGGATTGTTTGTGGATAAGAAAAAAATCTTTAAGAAAAAAAAGTTTTTTTTTTTTTCACTTTTTTTCTTAATGATTTTTTTTCTTATCCAGAAACAATACTTTCCGATGTTGTCTTTTCTTGATATCTACATGTGTTTATATATATATATATATTCTAAAAAAATAAAAATTAGAAATACGTTATAGGTAATTTCTTTGAACAGCTCCTGTGGTAACAGAATTGGAAAAATTAGTAACAACGGCTTACGCTTCAGCTAGTTTTGTGTCAAGGTTAGAATGGTCATTGAAGAGGTTTTGAAGAAATCGAATTTATTGGTGATGAAATCGAATTAATTTTTATTTTTATTGTGTAGTTTAAATTTATTAATATTAGATATTTCATTGCTTACACTCTGATAGTCTACTAAAACCTTCAAAATGTGTGGACTTAGTAATCAATAAACTAAACAACAATGTACTTCAGAATGTAGAGCCGATGCGTTGCTTAATGCTCATCTAGTTACAAATTTTTTTGCCGCTTCCTCAATGTGAACGCTTTCCACTCTTTTGATGACTGTCGGAATGGATCATAAAGGCTGTGCCAATGGTTTGTCGAAATTTTAGAAGTCGAGGTGGGTTTCTGAGAGGTTTCATCTCTTTTTGACATTGTTTTCCGACTCATTACGGAATAATGAAAAAAGAAAATAAAAAAGCTTACCAGAACAACTTGATAACTATGAGATAAGAATATTAATGAAGCATCTTTATTAAGCAGTTCTTTCAAATGTTTCTATATATTAAATCATCTTCCCACAGTTTTAGTGCCATCTAACGAGAAAATTCTGAATTACCAAGGAAAAAAACGCTCCGTTTGAAAGATTATCTGGAAAATTATAAAAAAACAAAACAAAACAAATAGTGATTGATTTCTCGTGACAACATTGTAATAGAAAAAAGAAGGGTGGCGAGATTTAAATGAGACGACGAATCTTAGAACGTCTCTAATGTATGTTCAAACAGAAAAAAGCCCTTTAAAAGCATAGGTTTTTATTTACTTTCTTCCGCAGATTCAGTTAGAAAGGGATGGCTAAAAAAGATTTTTTAACTCGTCTAAAAAAAAGTGTTGAGCCCTTCTATTAAGACATCGTAGTGATCTATAAATTTTAAAGTGATTTCATATTAACTGTTTAATAGCCATGTAATAACTGTCTAAGAATTTTAAACAGTGTTATGTATTTATCTTTTTTAGAATCAATTTGTTATTCGCAAGGTTCTGAAAATATGAAGTATTTAATAGAATACTTTTTTGAAAGAAAGTACACTGGTGGAAAATGAAAAACACCCTGATGCCATAGTCCCAGGAGAATGAAATTTTATTCACACATTCTACAGGTCGTAGACTGCACATGATCATGCGCACGGGGTAATACGCCTATGTACATAGACGGTGTCTGTTAAAAGACCATGTCAATACCTGTGTACCTTCCTCCTGTAGCAATGTAGGCCTGCACTCTCGCATGGAGACAATCGTAGAAGTGCCGAATGTTATTCTGGGGATTGGAGGTCCACGCACATTCCATCTGGTGGCGCAGTTGTGAAGGTTTTTCGCCGGTTTTGGAGACTAGGCCAGACGCCGTCCAATGAGTCCCACACATTCTCATTCGGGTACAGGTCTGAAGATCGTGCTGGCCAGGGGAGTTGACGAACGCCTGGGAGAGCTCGTTGAGTTACACCATTGTCCTGTTGGAAGGCACATCTCCCTGATGTTGCAGGAATAGCAACTGAAAGGAGTGGATGATGGCCTGAATGTACGCTGTACTGCTCAGTGTTCCCTGTAGGAGAACCAGAGGCGAACGGTCATTGTAGGCTATGACTCCCCACACTGTTGGTAGGTATTGGTTCTGTGTGTCTCAGCGTAAAAACTGCGGCAGGAACTGTTGACGTGGTCGACGCCGCACGCGCAAAAGAGCATCACTAGCCCCGAGGCAGAACCTGCTCCCATCACTAAACACAACGCTGTACCATTCATCCCTCCAGGTGCTTCTTTTGCGACCCCACTGGAAGCACTTTACAGTGTGGCGAGACATGGGGGAAGGGAAGTCTGGCGAGCGGCACTCGCAATCGTACCCCAGCTTCCAACAAACGGTTGCAAATGGTCCAGGATAGGTGACACCCCAGTGCAACACTGATCCTAATCTGTGCTGCGGTAGTCGCGCGAGCCGCGATGGCCGCTCGTATGATGCGGCGATTCTGGTGTGCATCCGTGTGCCGCTGATGTCTTGAACCAGGCTGACGACCATCTACACCTTCCTTGGACTATTGGCGCCAACACTGATTTACAGCGGACACTTCACATCCTACGTGCTGAGTGATTCTACAGAACGACCACCCGGTCTCCCGTAAACCCACCCACAATACGGTCTCACTCAAACTCCCTTAACTGCACAAACATTGCTCGCCTACGCCGTCCTGGCATGTCTACAACATTCACCACCACTTTGGCGCACAGTACGATGCTGGAAAAAGCCGACCATTCTTGTTGCAGGACAGCAACTGCTCATAGGGGCTGGGATTGTCAACGGCCGGTACTCGCTTCCTAATTCTTCCACAGCGCTGGCTTTTGATAATCGCATTTACTGCCCTCTACCAGAACCACACGCAAATACGGTGCTTCCCATTCGCTTCCTTAGGGGTATTCATTTTTCATTTTGCATCATTGTAAATTTAAAAATGTCTGTAGAGTATTGAATTATAAATCTCATTCCCTCTTTAAATTTTGAAAAGATCCTTATAACTAATAGTGGGACTAAAAAAAAAACCCTAAAAATTCATTGTTATTCCCATAGGGTAACGGAGAAATTTTCATATTGTCTCCCTTATAAGTATTCCATTTAATCTGAAGTAATCAAATCATAAAAGTTTCATGCTACTGAAGCGAGTGACAATGGGAAACGTCTCGACTTCTATTTATCTCGGTATATTTTTTTCATTTTTTTGTGCTAGTGATTTCTTTGGTGCTGAATTTATTTATGGATTTCTCCAGAAAGCCAAATAAAGTATTGTTGGGAAAAGAGGTGATTTAGAAAAAATAATGAAATAAATCGTCAAAATCTATAAGTTAGTTTTCATACTTAATTTTCAACTTAAAACATAAGTTGGTTTCCTTAAATTCGTGCTTTTATCAACTTATTTCTTACTTTTTTAAAGTCATATAATAATGTAATATAGAAGTTTCGGTTGTTTTTTTGTCATTGTAATATTGTTTTTTTGGGACAAATTAATAGAATTTGTCTGAATGCAATTCGTTTTGATCGTATTAATAGGATTAACAAGCGGGTTATCATTCTTTGATTAAGACATCAATAAATTTCCATTAAAACGGTTCTTATGTGAATTTTTGTGACTTTCTCGTGCTAATTTCTCCTAATTATCTACACAGAAGTAATTTCAAATAAAGTTTATGCCCACTTATCCTAAAGCTACCCGCACACGAGGGAGCTTTTTCTGTGCAACTCGAGGAAATTGAGGTGCACAGAAAAAGCTGCATGCGACTATCAGTGCGCAAACGATGCAACATTGTTAGCGCCGCCGTGCGGACAACAAACGAAGCACACTACGAATTTGAATGACATCACTGGACATGACGTCAAGGATACTGCTGTGATATCGTTCCAAAACTAAATATTTGTGATTTATTTTAAACATATGAGAAATATTTTTATAATATTATTAGCCGGTATGTAATCGCAGTTGATGGCAATAATGCGATTCACGAATAACAACGACCAACAGCCAATAATAATCCATTGCTCACTGAAACAATGACGTCATGTGGCAGTTTCCGGAAATGGTGAATGAGCGAAACTCTGCTTGCGATCTGAAATATTCAAAAAAGCTAGGTTTTTGAAACGTTCTGATACATTCTGCCGCATTAAATTACTGCATTTACATATAAACTGTATTTATGTGTGAAAGAAACTCGAAATAATCTGATATTTTTGCTGTATTCGCGATTCGCCCATCTGAAGCGAAGGAAAAATGTTTCGACGCCATGTTTCTTCCTTGAGCATGACGTCACGCCTGACGTATAAAAATGCTGCACTGTGATTGGGTAATTCCATGCAACTTTCCGTGGTGCACCGCCGTTCTGTGAAGCTTTTTTTCCATGCAACTTCCATGCAACTTGGCCCATGCAGCTCAAAAAACCGCTCTAGGCATCAAGTTGCACATGCAACTCGGCCAAAAGCTCCCTCGTGTGCGGGCTACTTTAAATATGCATGCCAGTTTCAAGAAGTTCATTCAGTGTTTCAAAGGCATTTAGGGAGGACACAATCATATCCAGACTGACAGGAGAATTACTTTCATTATTAAAAAAATAATTACATCCTTGTTACTTACCTAATCTATCCAAATGGGATTAACTTAATTATATCACCCTACGTTCTAATTAATTAATTAGCTAAAAGGATTAATATTCATTGTTTAAAATAGGAAATATTAATAGAAATGGAAAAAGAATAGAAATTCAATGTTAGGTTCCGATGATTTTCAGTGAGAATTTTTGCCTCCTTCTCGCGGTAATTTCTCAACAAGGACCTAATTGGAAAAAAATTCAAATATAGAAATAACGTCTGTAGTCCTTGAATATGCTTACTAAGTTTCAAGAAGATCCCATTCAGCCTTTCTAAAGTTTTTTGGAAGAACACACACGAAAATGATCTGATGAGCTTCACTTACCCAGTAAAGCAGATTAAAAATAAAATGTTGTTCGTTACACGTTTTAGTCGTTACGTTTCTTGCATTCGTGGGCTTTTACTATATTTCAAAAAATACTTCATCTACGCTTCATATTAAATAAAAAATATATTTTAATACTGAATTTTCGGAAGAACATTTGCTTTCTTCCTTCTTCAAGACAATCTTGAAGGAAGAAAGAAAATGTTCTTCCGAAAATTCGGTATTAAAATATATTTTTTAGTTAATATGAAGAGTAGATGAAGTATTTTTTGCAATATGTTAAGATGTGAATTGAAGAGGAAGTATGGCTTTAGAATTTTTTACTATATTTATCGTATACGTCGGCTATCATTAAAACCACGGGTGCTGATAAAGCATGGGATGATCTATACAAAATGTTTCATTATATACGTTACATGTGTTTATCGTTTATAATAATGAAGTAAATTGAGTAATAGTCTTTCTTAAACCTGGTTTTTTTTTTCTTTACAATCAGGTGATCGGAATAGGAATTCGTATTTTCCTACATCTCTACAAATCGTAAAGGTTCCAATGAGGCATGACTCATGTCTGTCTGACTTGTATTTTGGGCTGTAGAAATGATGCCGGACGGACAGACTTGTATGGGGGACTACATACAGTAATATCTTCACAATCAGAGACTTCATTGCGTTTCTCGTCGATTTGTGTTGAAGGAAAGCCGCTTGCTATTGGAAATGCTAATTCACTTTCGAAAAACAAATTAAAAGCAAATCAGTTCTTTCCGAGTTATTCCGTAAACTTATATTTATTGGTTTTGTTCCAGAATCGAGGTGGAGCAATTTGTTTGAATTACTGTAGTAGAGACGGGAGCGTAATCTTCAGCTTTTTTTCTTTTCTCCTTTTTTGCCAGATTTTAATTAATTTGACACGAAAAGGAAGAACAGAATCCCAGCGCCGTTACATAAAGACCATCTTGGAACTTATCTCATTCGAAAAAGAAGTTGGTCACTAATCTTGCAATTAATTGTCGGGCTTTGGATCTGACACGCTGTTATAATATATTCAGTTTTGGCAAGCAATTCTCTAAATAAATTAGACACAGAACGTTCTCGATTGAAAGGAAGTCAGTACATCATTCTTTCGTGATTATTAACATATTCTAGCTCACGATTTTTTTAAAGATAGTTCCAGACTAAAGCTTTAATGTTTTCAGTTGAAAACAAGATAGCTATCAATATTGTTGGTTTTTCTCGTTTTCGACTCCCTGTACTGTTCATCTACGATTGTTTTCTTCTTGTTCCTTTCTTCTCTACAGTTTCACTCAATTCCATGTCACTTTCCTACTGGCGAGTGGAATTTTGATCTTTAAAATCTATCATGATACTACAGAAATAGTTTCAGAATGTCTACTTACTTCCACAAAGCGAAATAGTCCATAATTTGTAAATTTATAAAACTAAACTAAAGACCCCACGGAGAGGCCATACAGATCCAAGAGAGCGTAGAAGGTTTGGGCTCCAACGATTCTAGCGGAACTGATTTGTGGTCAATTGGACGCTTACCCGACAAGAGTCCGGTAAGAAACATGGATGTTTCCAGAGAGCTACAGCCCATCCGGGGAAATTGGGAAAAATTGCAGACCTCCACCAGACCTTGAACCCAGCTCCTCTGTTCCTCAGTACAGTGGGTGTAAGTATTATTAAGAAAAATAAGAATTAAGTAAAACTTTAAATTAAAGAAGTCTCATAATTGGAATTTATCCTTAAATTTCCAAATTTGGAATTTTTTCTTAGATTAAAATAAGTAAATTTTGTCGATTACCGCGGTGCAATAGAAATAATAATAATAATAACAACAATATAAATTACATTAGGTTAAAAGACCTAGTGACAGGTATTGAAGATTCGAAAGGATGATCAAAGCATAAGCTCCAACGATCTAGTTACTAGGACAAAGTGAAAATCGAGAGACCAGCGACATTTAACACTGGAAAACAGCCCAACTTGATAGAAGGCTTAGTGAATCCTTGGGCCCCTCTCAAGGAGGAATTAATATTCCAGACATCTGCTTGAAATCGAACCTGCTCCCCTAAAAAACCTTAGAATCAATCTTAGATGGATAGATTGATAGAAATTCAGAATTAGAACAAGCAAGTGTTAAAAATCTAAGATTATATATTGTTTGAGATACCGTAAGCATAATGGATGAAATGTAACTTTATTTTCATGGAATTGATATTGACAAGATTTTTCATTCTTGCCATCCAACGCCATCTGGCGCATCCTTTTTGTACTTTTCTTTTTTCTTCCAATGTTTCTTCCATCAAAACTTCGATGTCACATCCTTTTATAAAGGATTCAATTTGTTAAAGAAAAAAAAACATTAGAAAATTAAACGTTTCATATAAGTGGTTGCTCGTAAACCGAGGGATTGAATTAGTGGAAGAAAACTTGGTCATTTCTCAATAGTAAGGAACCATTCCTAGAAATGAATTCTACGAGAGATTCACACAGTTGATAGGAAATGTTCATCTGTATTTGAAATATTACCTATGCTTACATTAGAGTCTGTAAAATTAAAATAGTAGGCAATTTTTGGCCTCTTTTCCTATTAAAGTGAGACTTATCAGATCACTCAGTCTGTGTATGTAACCCCCCCCCCCCCCAAATAACTTTAAACTGCTGCATGAATTTTAAAACTTAGCATTTAGACTTAACATCTTAAGTCCTTAAATCTACATACTAAGTTTTAAAATTCTAAAATACTTTAAAATTGTTAGGGGGGGGTGGGGTTACTTATACAGACTGAATGATCTGATAAGTCTCACTTTAATAGGAGAAATAGACTAAAAATTGCCTACTATTTTAATCTAAGATTACAGTTGATATCTTTTCCAAGTGGGTCTTTGTAGAGAAATTAACGCGAGAAGGAGAAAAAAATTCCCTAAACAATAGATTTCTATTGGATTTCTATTAATATTTTATTGTTTTAAATATGAATTTTAATCTCCTTTTAGCTAATTCAATAGGTCGCACTGGTTTGACATGTTTAAAGCTCATTGATTTGTAAAACTTCACTAAGTAATACGAATGGGATTATTTTTCAGAATATTGCTTGTATTCAGCGGATACTAGAATTTGAAAATAAATGTAGTTTTTTCGTTTTTACGACAGTAAAAAAAAAGGGACATCAAATTTAACGTGTTTAAAAATTTAATTTAAATTAGAGAAAGACCATGAGAACCACATTTGGTTAAAATTGATTAAAAGTAATTAAGAATACGTTAAAATCTGTATCTGCAGTGCATACCAATATTAGTGGAGTAACATTCTCCTCCCATTATTAGCTGTCGAAACTATCCGTTATATTTTTTAATAAAATTTTGATTTCCTTTTAATTAATTTTAACCTTGTGTCCTCCACAATACTTTTCTCGCATTAAAAAAAATAAAGAAATTATAAGAAAGGCATTTTAAATAAATTATGTTTTAAGTTGTTCAAACTTCAGTTTTACATAATCAAGTGACTTTTCTTGGGTCATCATTCAATCATCATAAATCCTACAACAACAAAATTGCTCATAAAGCGGGGATTTGCTTTAAAAAGGAGAACAAACTCATATGAAAAGTAGGCTTTAAATTCTTTAAGGCTTTAGCTTCACTTCTATCAAGCAATGATGTAACTTTTCTAGGATCACCCTTTAATTATCTCTTCTTAGAAAACATATACAACAGGAATATTTCTCGTAAGGCGAGGAATTGCATTTAAACTATTCACATTAAAGAACGATTCTTAGTCCTATAATGCAATTGTAAGATGTTCCTAGGACAGAGATATTGCGAATTGCAGCAGCTGGTTTGGAAGCCCCGGCAGTGCAAAAAAACAAAAAACAAAAGCATTTGAAGAAGACCGAAAAATTATTAAATAAATAGGAAGTTATATACAATAACTTTAGTCTTGTGTAGACATCCTCCTGTCTTGACGTCTGTGTAATTCTTAATTGAAATAAAAGTTCCGTTACAAAAAAAAAAAAGCTGTCCAGTTTAAGACAATCTGTGAAGTTGAAAGAAGTGAAATTAAAACGGTCGGTTTTGTGCATCACCTGTTCTGTATCACGTGCGCGCTCCAGCAGTTGTGTGCGCGCGGGATGATTACGTACCAGATTCGACAGTCTCTGCCAAAATTGCGTTCGCTGGCGAGACCCCCGAGAGTCGGACGATTTCCATTTGACCGCAATTGTGCCAGGTCGCCGAGCTGTACTTTTCTTGCAAGGAAAATTGGGAGACCTGCAGCAATTAAAAAGACCTCTGATGTCAGTGCGTCGTTACTTTTCCGCCAGATGGCCCTATTCACTTTGTAAGTACTTGACAATCTGCAGTTTTAATTAAGTGGGGGATGTTACACAATTTAACACTCAAAAAAAAAAGAGCAGAACAAATCGCTGTGTCTAGATTTTGATAAAATGCTCCTACAAATCTGCAACTCTGGAATCAATTACAGGAAAAAGGAGAAAGAAAAGAGAATGGAAGAATGACGAAAGAGGAATAGCCCTTGCGTGCTGCAAACCTAATGGATTGGACAAGTGCACACACTGCTAAAGAGAAACTCACTAGACATAATTTATTTCACGCGGAAAAATCGCCCACTGCTTGTGGAAAGTCATTTGTCAACAGAAGGGAAGTTGGCGCGCAATTTGTTTAAATAAACCAAGTTAAATGATTTAAGTGATTTGGGTTTTTTTTTATCCACCGAAAGCAGTTATTTACTATCCAGTTTTTCATCTCTGTTTTTCACCATTCCTACCACAAATAAGAAGTATACCCGCGACACGAAAACTTAATTTATTTCTTTTTTACTAACAAAAATACCGTAACTAATGCATAAACTATAGTTCAAAATGAAAGAATATACTAATATTAATTTTGCAAAAATTAAAATTAGTATAGATAGTCCCCGACTTACGACGGGGTTAAGTTCCAATGATTTGGTCGTAAATCGGAAATTATATACATAGTACATATTACTAAGTTACAAATCTGTTTAAATACAAGTAAAGTTAATTATATGCAAAAAAAAAATAGGATAATACCCAAACAACAAACTTAAATAATTACATCACAGAAGTATTCAGTTCTTAATATGCAGTGCAGATACCGTACATGCTACATCTAGTGTAACGCAAATGCGCACAAGAGATTAGTGAGGCAAAGAAAGCAGCTTATAATCTTGAAACGAGTTCTATCTTGTAGTACACTATTGAACAGTTTGATGTATTTTCGTATTAAAGAGAAACTGCAAATAATAGCATATATAAATAAACTATGTCTATATCAATAACATAGCTGTAAAATGCTACAAAATTTGAAATTCAATATCCTTATTTAGCAGACCTTGTTGGGCTCTTTACCTTTACGACTATGACAGTCATCAGACGCAATTCGAAATTTTTTGTGGTGTCTCTATTGGGAGTTTGTCTCAAGTGCGAATGATCGTATGCAGAATGGTCGTAAGTAGGGATCTATTTGTATTTCTATATACAATACTTCAGGAATGACGTAGTGAGAGTTACTGTTTAGAAGATATGGGTAAGAGGAAGGGGATTTAATCAAAAAAAAAACGTTTCATATAGTTAAGTATTATATAATGCTTTGACCTTAGCTTCATAAAATATGATTTAGTTGGTGAAGTTAAACAGAGTCGTAAATGTGCTACAGAAAAAGATTTTTATAAAAAAATCAGGTTTTTCATTGAGTAATAATGATTCAAAACGATTTTATTCCAGTGATGGACCTACTTTATCATCTAAAGATATTTACCAGAAACTGCTTAGTAGTTTTCTAGTGATGGAAAAGCTTACATTGCAGCTTTTTATTTTTATAATTTGTCAAGAAAAATGCGTGAAATATATGTGATGAGTTAGTTTATTACCTTTTCTTATAATGTTATTTTTTTTATATTAGATATCAGTGTTTGTATATGATTGCTTTTGCTGTTGTTGCATCTTGATGCAAACCTTTCTAA
Source organism: Thereuonema tuberculata (assembly GCA_023159025.1). NCBI lineage: Eukaryota > Metazoa > Arthropoda > Chilopoda > Scutigeromorpha > Scutigeridae > Thereuonema > Thereuonema tuberculata. The sequence continues at coordinate 235,005,992 of JAFIDM010009631.1, forward strand.
AATAATTCAAATTAAAAGAAAAATGCCTCAATGTGTCCAACTTCATAAGTTATAGCATAGTAAGTAATCACCATAAATTAATGCAGAAGAGTGGGTTTTTTTTTTTATTTAATTGATTTTAAGAAATATATTGTATTTCAGCTATCTGTTATCTTCTAAAATATGAATTGATGCCTAGAAAACATAGGTAAACTTGCCACTAATAGGTCATATTAAGAACAAGTTTAAGTTTCTCAGGGTGTAATTCAAAACGGTGTTTCGATTGATTTTTTTTTTTATATATATATATTTGGAAATGACTTACCAAATTACATTGCAGAAATAAAAACCAAGTAATAAAATGAAATGCGTAAACAAATAATAAATAACAAGACGGAAAAATAAATAAAATATAAATAATAAAATACAGGCGTTTATTCATCAACTATGTGACACCATATAATAGAACATTTTTCCTTTGAGTTCAATTGTAACAAAATATACTTAGAAATCACTCAATAACTATGATGTATTTATTTGGCCTGCAACTTATTGTAATTTTTATTAAATTAAATAGCTCACTATTTTTAATGCCAGCATTTAATAAAATTTATTCATAACGCTTGTCTGTATTTTTTTTGAAGAGAACTCTATTACGATTTCTTAAATTGTAAACTCATAAATTGTTCTATGTTGCTTTAATCAATCCTTCAGATTGTTCCAATTGTTCGATAAAATGTTGAAAGCGATCAGATCAACCCGTATTTTCTATCGAACATCTGAAATCCTTTTGCTCGGCTAGACTACAATTAATTATATCCACTCTTTCCCTTTTGGAAAAGAAAATTAATGAGGAACCCATATATCAAGATTGTCCTGTCTTTTCTAATGACACTCAAGGGAAGATGGAAGGGCGGCAAAGTTCAAAGGTCAAAGGTTCCATTTTCTTTCTAAGTCCCTACCATGCCATACGTTTCCTTCATCTTGGCCCTGACCCCGTAAATCGTTGCTGTCTAAGTCCCATCTACTATACGATCCGGCCACACAATTTATTCCTGGGGTTTAACAGTCGATTCAACCACGTGATCCCCATTCCTCTGAAGAGGGGTCGCCTCTATCTCAGAACATATTCTTCTTAGCATTGGAAGGAGGATCTCATCTATCAAAACATCTTCGATTCCTGAGATATTTCCCAGTTCCATACATCCCGTTTCAAAGCAATTTCACAAGTGGCTTTGGCTAAAACTTGGATTGCCTCTCCACACTCTTAGCAAAACTTCTAATTCAAACTTACTACAACAATAAATAAAATCTAAATAATTTTGTAGGTTCTTCAGTCAAAGTAAATAATGCATCCCATTCGGTTCAATAATAGAGTAGTCCACGGTTTTTATCTCAATAGCTTCCCATCCATCATCATGCATCTTAAATCAACTCTTATTATGAAGCACATAATAGGTGAGGAAGGAATAGTAATTGATTCTAATGTTGTTAATATCATTATCTATATTTGAATTTATGGCTGATAAACCCAATATTGGGCCATTTAAATTTTAGGTCAAATTACTATATTCTGAAGTACCTCAAGAATAAAACTGATGCATGTAAAACTTCAAATTTAAGAGTTCAGTTTTAATGCCTAAATCTGATTATATTTTGGTGCTTACCACACACCAAAAGCTACTTTACTGAGTTGCGTCTTTTTGCAGCTCAGCCAATAACACTGATATAAATTAAATTTCATATGTAAGACTTTAATTATATTAGTTTTGAATGTCTTTTTTAAGCATTATTCGTGGTTAAAACTTTGCAGATTTATAACTGAAACATTTCATTTTATAACATGCGAGAAATTAAATTAATTAATTACATGATTATTTTCTATAATAATAGTAACAGTTACCATCTCAGACAAAAAGTTGTACCAATACAAAATTGTGATGAACTTAATTGTTTTCTAAGATTCTTTCAAAGAAAACTTAGACTTACTCTTAAAAGCTATGTTTATTCTATAATAATATTGTAAGTAATCTTAATCCTGTATGCATTTAAAATAAACATAATAAAGAAAGATTAACAAATTCATTTGACAATAAAGCTCAACTTCTTTCAAGTTGCAGAAGAAAGAATTTTGAGATGTCATCTTTTCTGTCTTTTATTAGAGGTGTCAGACCTGAAGAGATTGATAGCCACAGTTTTTAATGAAAGTTTTGTCTATTTTCTTGTGTATTTCAACTATTTGTGTACATTACTATAATTTTATGCTTTAATTATCGCCATGTATTCTGAGTTGGTGACATTTTCAGTTGTGTGTTGTTTTCTTATTTTCTTGCAGAAATATAAAGCCAATTACCAAACACTGATCTGTGAGAAGTGACAAATTAAATTAATTTTGCAATTATCTACATTATAATTAGGTACAGATCAGTGGTGACAGTATGAACTGTCTATACCCCTATTCCCTATACCCCTATGCATCCACCTAGCAGCGCAGAAGGTATTTTTAAACATTAAAAGATTAGAATTCGTGTGGATTTTCCTTTAATCATCCACCGCTTTACAATTGTTTCAAATATAACATGAAATGTTGATTGATCTAACCTTTTTCTTCCATTGTAGAGTAATCCTCTTTGTTTCTGAGTGTAAAAACGAAAGCTATGTATTTTCTGGAGTTGCAAATTGCAATTCACATCTTCTGCTTTCTCTGCAGCTACATACGGATTTCCTCTACTGTTTAATTACATAATTAACAAAAAAGTTTACTAAGTGTAGATGGATTGCAAATTCCCCTTTCAAACTCTTCAATTAATTTCTTGGCGTAAGCTGTGACAAAGAGCTTTACCTCATTCCATTTCGGACTATGAATATGAATGAATGGCTAACAGTTGGTAAGAAGTACTACTACTTCAAAGAAAGTGCATCACCATTCACTAACCTCTAGTTTTTGCGAAGGCCAGGAATACTGGAGGGTAGTTGAACTTCGAAGTCACATGTTACGGATTCAATAATTGCTAATATTGCTTTATTATTTTTGTTATTCCAAACATTTGCTTGTTCATATGTTTTTATATATGTATGCTTTTAGAGAAGAAATAGTTAGGTTTCTTTGAAAACATTTTCAATTTATTTTTATTATGATTTCACAGTTTGAACTTTATTGCAATGGGGTCGTATTTCTCCTTAAAAATACTTTGTCTATTTCTTGAAAATATAACTTAAAATTGTAATTACATTTTTTATAGAAAGTAATAAAAGCAGAATCACCCCTGAATTATCAGATAAAAAAATATGAAAAAATGCTAATGGAAAAGGACAAGATACTTTGGACTTTTATTATAATATTTCCACATCTAATTTGGAAATTGTGTCTAACACAAAGCAATAAAAAAGAATTCAATGTAAAAACTATTTATTAAAAATTCTGTATTACAGATTTGGCTGGCTTGTTGGTTATTGCTTTTATATCATTCTAGAACTAAGTAATAAATGAACAAAAAATCGAATTAGCTTTATGTGTGATAAAATTGTTTATAATTTAGAATATGTTAAGAAAATGTTATAGAAAAGTTTGCTTGTGATACGTTAAAAAAGCTAAACATAATTAAAATAAATTTTCTTTATTTTGATGTTTGCTAGTAAATATTTTCTGTTATTAAAAAGAAACTAACTTAAAAAAAAATATGTGAAAGAAGATTTGTTGTTTTTCTCTGCCAAAAAAAGAATAGCAACATTAGTATTTGATTTTGTCCTCCAAAAAATAAGGGGGGGGGGATTAAATCAAAATAGTTAGTATAAAAAGCATTTATGTATAAATCTTTCAGGAACTTCCGTCCTGTGTATAAATACAATTTTGTATGTTTATATGTATGTGTGTTATGTCTTTAAATGCGTTTTCCTTGTCGCCAAACTTTGATCGTTGCTCATCTGTCAGCTGACACTTCTTCATCGAGCGAGAGAAGAGACGAACCTTCCCATTTGTCGTCCATTATAAATGGGTCCTCTTTTTTTTTTCATCGTATCAAAGAGTTAAGTAAATGGCGGATGTTTTTGATTTCGCGAGTGCTTTGTCATTCCCGAGAATCAAATAAGTTCTCTTGGGTGATTGATATCGTAGAACCAGTATTCTCTCACATATAAACAGAACAATAAGCCATAGCTCTGTAAGGATATCTTCAAGCAGTGGAAAAGGTAACACTGTGATATATTGCGTTGCATTACGTTTCTTTATAGGACTTTCTGCGCTTGATCTTCCAGCTTTCTCTTCTTTATGTCACTGTCCTTTTTATATTGAACTCTTAAGTGAAGTTTCTAAGGCCTTCGTATAAAGATTCATGGTCTCTGCCCAAATGCATTTATAGTTTTTCAGACCCCATCGTAAATAAGGAACTTAAAATTTCTGTGTTAAACATCAGAAATTTATTTAACTTAAATTTAATTACCTATTAAAATAAAACTTTGTTTTTGTTTGTAATTCTTATTACAAAAATTGTAAGTTTTTGTATTTCATACTAAATTTTCTCTTCTTAAATGGAATATGATATAAAACTTAAATAATAACAGTCAATTTTTTTTTTAAATTTCTTTGTTTTATATTATTTATTCTCTAGGAAAATAAGAATTAAGCAATTTATCCGTATAATTTGATATATCTTAACCGGAATATAAATATTATAAATTGATGTTATGCACTATTAGTAAATATCTCTGATTTTGAATTTCATATTAATGTATCACACATATACACAGTAAACAGTTTCTTGGAAAAATCCATCGATTCATTGTTAAATAGCATATTTTCTGTCATTGTTATATTTACCATCTATTTTATTGTTATTTGAGTTCGCTTCGTTATTCCTTCGTTATTCATTTTGACAATTGTATCGTCAACTGATGTAACAAATTGAAAAAAATCGCATTTGAACGTGACTTGTTTGTACCTTTCATATCTTAAACATAATAACAAAGCATATTAAATGTAAAAAACTCTTCAAAAATAGTTTAATTATTTTATGCTGAATCAACAACTTTGCATGTTTTAACTGAACAATGATATCAAAAATTGCAGTATTTCAAATCTGGATATGTGTATAATTCTGATAAATGTTTCTAATGGCTGTGTTTCCTCAAAGTAAAAATATTTCAGAATGGCTGCGGCTGATTTGCAATTGCTTCCTTTTCAAGTATTTATTTTAAAATTTATAATTAAATCGATAGTTTTTTTTAGGTTTAATAGGTCTTTTTATTTGATTCTTTAATTAGGCATATTTCGGAATTTAGATTTCATAAGCATTGCTGAATCAACTCAGTAAATTTATATAATGTTTTTAACCCCGAATATGAATTCCGTTTTTTCTGTCATGTATAGGATTTTTAGCAGAAGAGCATGGCATTCATAGTTTTACACAGATTTCATTAAAATAGAGTTTTATTTTTACATATTTTTTTTTTTACTGAAAACCCTAACAATACAACCTAATAGAAATAGCGCAAATTTTAGCTTTTCATTTTAATCCTTTTGTAAAATCATTAAAATCAATGTAATCGGTTCAAAGTTCTTCTTCCCTTCTTTATGAAATTGACATGGCATGTTATAGCATGCTATAACTATCTTAGAACTGTTCCCTAAGATGAAATAATCACCGACTAGTGTTTTGCAATCCTGTTTTATTTAGAATTTTCAGAGGAGTGAATTGAGAAATTTAGTTTTCATTCATAAAAATAACAATATAGCTGTATTTTTAAAAATAATAATTTGGCATATACAGTATAATAGCTATATTTTTATTTTCAGGATAGTGGTGTCATAAGATTAAAAAGATTTTAAAATAAATACCGTAAAGTCTATTTATGTGACAAAACTAAAAATTTTTATTGTCATTTAGAGTGTTATGTAGAGCAGGTTACGTAATTTTTGCTGGCCAACTATGACTTCTGTATTAATGGATATTATGGTTATCTCTCTTAATGGGTATTAAGATTACGGCACTGCCTAATAACTGGAAACTGTATCTGATAAAATGTAAACTCATCGGTTGAAGTCTCTGTAAATCAGATAAATGGTAAAAGAGAATTATTTATCAGGAAATTCCGGTGAAGTAAGTTGTTGCTTTGTTCGCGGCTGATTAAATGGAATTGGAGATTTTGAAAACAGAAAGATATCATCATTACAATAATATACATGATTTAAAACTCAGTTACCCTTATCTTCAATGTAAATGTAGTTAAAATAAATGTAATGTAAATATTAAAGATTCATTATCCATTCCTTAATCTATGTGCAGAGATGACCATTGTTTCATCTTTCTATAACATAACATGAAAATCAAGATTTGAAATTCTTTCAGAACTAATACAAGCAAATTATAACAATAAAGATAATCTTAATTATTTTTAATAAAGTTTAGCATTTAGAGATTAGCATTTAGAGATTATAAGACTATTGACAAAAATCTAAGTAGAAAACAATCAATAAACTTGATTATTACTTTATGTAAGAAGCTAAATAATGAGATATCGTCTGGCTTCCCAGTACTTTCGAACTTTCTGTTTATCATAGAGATTTTTGTTTTTAAAGTCTGGTTAGCTATTTAACATATCTTATATAAACTAACAAAATATTAGTTTAACTTCTAACTTCTCTTTAATTATCCTAATCATACCAGACTGTAATAATTTCCAAAGAATTTTAAAGATGAAATAATGCTATAGCAGCCTTTCTTCACTCATTCTATTTGTATCCCACCCATCTGAAAAAGAAAAGAAATAAAAGGTAGTGATTATATAGAATTTGTAAAAGCTGACGGTTAAATGTACTTGTAGTTTGTTTATGTAAGCTATTGTCAATACAGACAAATAAAGACATTACAGAATTTTAATTGTCAATTTTTAATGCACACATTCGGAAACAGTGGGCTACAAAAAATATATGTGAAATTGTAGTAGCAAAATAGATTTATTATATTTTGGTAAGTATTAAGTTGATGGCGTCATTAACGACAGTAATATCGAAAATACATTAAATTCGATGTAAGCCTAATAGACATCACTACAGTTCTAAACTAGTAAGTATTACGATTATATCGGTTATAAGATTTATATAATATTTGCTAGAAAATTACAAATAATTAACATTTCATTATTTTCGCATTATTTGTTTTCTGCATTTTTGTGGTTCCATAGAAGTACATAACAAATGATAGATGACATTCTTTGCTGTTATAGTTAGGTTTATACAAATATAAATATTATATACGGATATTGAAATATTCAGGCGTATTATGACCTTTCTCCTTTTAAGTTCGATATTGGTTGTCGATCAAACTTCAGTCATTAATTCTCGAAACGTTGGAATTTCAGCAGTTAATAACCACCCACCACATACCATTTATCATATCTATTGACTATTAAAGGGGAAATAAAGTTTTTTCACTTCACTTTAGATGTATGTTATCAGTTTAACACTATAATTCTCACTATATTTTACTTTAAAACAGTTAAATTTCAGTATTAAAATAAATTCATATGTACAGTAATTTATCCTTTTTTATATATATACATATTCTTTTTCTTTTCTTTTGGTCAAAATTTGCTTCTTCATCATTATTGCCATGAAAAAAAAAACAACTTAATTTTCTGTCTTTATCATTGAGATTCATAATGAAACGTCTTGGCTTCAACATTTTGAAGGTTATTAAAAGACAAAGTTCATATCAAGATAGTCGAAATCGTCAAAGAACGGGAGATGTAGGACTTTAAAGAAAGTAAACATAAAGTTGTAAACATACAAGAAAATAAGAACATTTGTTCGTTTGTATAGCACTGACTTGTATAGCTCTTTCCCAGCCTCTGTTAATAAGACAGAGATTATTGCAATGGCCTTTAAAAAGCTTTATTGAAGTTATGCCGTTTCGTTCTGAAACTCATATATATTAGAATTATCAGTAGCCTTTTCTAAAATGTGTTTTCAAATAACACCAAATTTAATTAACTAAATTTATAAATAAGCAGCTCATGTTCTTCATGTTATTACTTTTCTCAGTTTCTCAGAAATACACATCGGAAGATTCCAGAAATTGTTATTTTCGAAATTTATTAGAAGGTTGAAAATTTTAATTTAAGTCATTAGCCTAATTTTGTAATAAAACATTATTATAACAAAAGTTCCTGAGAGAACTTTTTAAGCCTACTTTCCTTAAATCCTGGTTTTTTTTTTCGTTGTTTTTATAAAATAATGAAAAAAGTGAAAAGGACAAGTCTTCGTTTACTTTTAAACACCACTTGCTAAATATCTGCTAAATACAAAAAAATTGAAATTTTCCATTTTCTGAAAAATCACTTAAATCTGCATTATTTACTTAAATTGTCTAATCCTATTAATTATATTAAAGCATACGCATATATTAATAAGATAAAAATAGATTATTATTATCTAGTATTTTGATTTTAAAACTTCTGTACGGGAATTTTGATCACCTTCATTCGCTTATTTCTCAATAAGAAAACCCATTGGAAAAATTTCAATACAAAAATTAGATCGCCCTTTATCTTCACATATGTATACAAGTTCAAAAAATATCCATCCAGTGGTTTTTAAAGTTATTAGGGAGAGGAACACATATATACTGCGCAAGTTTTCATGTGTGTGCAAACAATATTTCCGGAAACTATATGGAAAATTATTTTTGTTAGCTTACGTTAACTTTTGTGTAGTAATACAGCAAGGTAGCAGGGTAGGCATCTTACAGTCCAGCAACTCTCTATTGATTTGCTATATGTATCTAAGATACGTCTGGGAAAGATCAAATTCTATACTTGTTAACAACCACACCATGTGAAGCCCCACACGACTTGCAATATGTAAGTTTTTACGGAATAAATTAAATATCCAAATCACTACTTGTACTGCAGCTTTTCACCGGAGTATCATGTCTTTCAATGTTACTCCATAAATTCTACTTTTCTTTTCGTTTTTTTCTTTCCGAAAAAACAAAGCCAATATTTTGTTTTCCATGATACAAGTTTTATCAATGAAAAAATTTCCGCTTTCCGTCTTTCTGGAAGCCGAAATGGTATCCGGAGAATGACATCAAGTGGTTGGCGTTGTCGTTTGATAAATTGCTTTAGAGTCTCCGGATGGAACCTTCCATATTATTACATTTTTCCAAATTCAGAAAGAAAGCATTTGGAAGACAAATATTAGGATCTGTTCCGAAATTGGAAGCATCGTTGCTGTGTGTGCGTGGACAATATTTCCTCAAACTATCCAGAAAATGCCAAGTATTTCTGTGATGTCCGTAACTTTATCATGGTGAAATAAAATTAAAATATAAAAACATTTTATATTGTGAAAGTTAGAAATTCTGAAATTTAGAAAACTAAAAATAACCTAGCGAAAAGTAGATAGAAAATAAAATTTACATTTATATTCTCGTAGCTACCTATCTCAGAATATTATAGAATTAATCTAAAATTCATGTTGTAGATTTGGTCTAAAATTAGTAGTATAGATTTGATCTACTACGGAGGTATTGATATTATAGATTTAGTGTCACATTGGTATTACGAATTGATCTAACGTTGTCATTATAGACTTGATCTACCACTGATAGCATACGTTTGGGTAACGTTAGTAGTAAAGATTTATAGCAACTTTGGTATTATAGGCCTAGATATATCGCAACGTTAGCATTATAGATTTGCTCTTAATATTAATCAGAGATAAAATAAGATTAGAACTAAAGAATACAATAACACAGAAAATCGATATATTCTAAGAAGCTCAAATTTTAAAAAACTGATGTATAAGTTCCATATATATTTTGGTGAATATCCGAATTTTGTTTAGGAGTTAAAACAAAATATATTATCTTTAAAGCTCAATAATCACGATAACTGAAAAATTATTTAAAACCTGAATGATAATACAGGATATAAAATATAAACGAAAACACACTTTGAAATAACAATATTTAAAAAATTAAAACATTAAACGGTTACATGTTTCGAGCAGTACTTCCACCGCTCATCATCGACCCTGGATGCCATTTTTTAAATATTGTTATTTCAAAGTGTGTTGTCGTTTATATTTTATGTTCAAGATTTCCACACACGTTAATACACAGCATTATCTTTGAGCATTTTTAAGAGAAAATCGTAAATGACTCTTCTTAATGCGTGAAAGAAACAAACATTATTTTTGGACCTGATCCTTTGTTGTATTCGACTATTGACTCGCCAACTACAGTTTTTTAACAACATTGCAGTTTTGAATGGATTTGATTAATAATCAGTATTTTTTTTCATGAAAATCATCTGATTGTTTATAATATAGCCTGCGTTCTCTTCACAAATTTTAAGAAATGTTCAAAATTCCTTATTATTAAAGCGATCGTACAATTGAAATGAGATCAAATGGGCATTCAGTAACTGATCATGTAAACTGATAAGACTGGAAGTTTCGTTCTATTATGAATGAAGTTTCGTTCTATTATGGATCTGAAGTTTTTATTATTATTAGTAGTAGTAGTATTAGTAGTAGTATATCGTCACAAGAGAGAATTTTGATATTTAATTTTCTTGCTTATTAATATTTCTACGTTTTATTTCTGTAGTGATTCTTCACAAACATTCTTTCAATTAGCAATAAATTGCACGAAAAGCGAAATGTTTTTATAGATTAATTAATATTCTCCAATTAAAACGCACAGGGCATCAAAATAATAACAACCTTAGATTTTAACATTTCTCCCCTTTGATTATAATAATACTTATAATTCTTAAGATAAGTACAGTGAATTTTGTGGGCTCTAAATATTTTTCCTATGTAAATATTTTAAAGAAATGTTTCAGAAATACAGTTCTAAAACTATCGAATTGAAACCACTTTGGTTTGGGAAATCAGAATGCAATAAGGCTTTATGTTGAAATAGCAAAGGACAAAGTTAAACATTTTATTCGTCTGAAGATATAATGAAGGAAATGCTTTGCATAATGAAAAAACAGTATACATTATCATTCATTATGGCTGTAGGAAAAAAAATTCCAACCAAATAAGTGAATCAATCAGCATTTTCTGTATTTTAAGAAGAGAGAATGTGTTGTGTGTATAAGTAATGTAAATTCAATCTTAGCCTAAGGTTAGAAGAACTGAAACTACGTTTAATTCAACAGCAAGTAGTATTTTAATGAAGCTTATTTTTCGACGAATTTAATTGTTTGTTTTCTAATATATGGAACTCTTCTACTAAATTAATTAAGCAAAGGTAAAATATTAAGTAAACAATTAAGCAAAGGGATTATAAGTTTTCCTCTTAAATAATTCACTAGGCTCTTTCACTCTGCAGTTCCTTTACTGCAGTACTTTCTCAGTAAAGTAAGACTTTTTGTATAATGAATTATTCCTAGGAACATTTGAAGTTGTAGATCTCCTAAGGCAGGTGTTTTTCTAAGTATCATCTTCAGAGTTTGAGACATGCAGAGTTTGTAGCAGCTCCAAATTACTAAAAATTCATAAGTTAGAAAGCTAAATGTTTGATACTTGCTATCATTACTGATGATTTATTATATATTGACTCTGAAATAACATCAACAGTCAGTCTTTCTGTAAATTTACCTCAAGCAAGATGTGATCTGTCAGTGCCATCGACAGACTACTTTCAGTTATATTTATAAATATAAAATGTAAAGGATGATGGAAGAATTCTCTAGACTGAATAGTTTACAATATTTCTGCTCATTAAAACTCCTTAAAACTTTCTTCAGAAGGAGATTACAAAGCCATCAAAAGCGACTTATCTTTATCGGAGTATTGAATTACATAGAACAAGGTTCTAGCAGTGTTATTATAACTTCTTTATTAAATCTGGAAGCCCGCAGAACATCTATAGATTGATAGGACTCCAAACTTGAGTGATATATTTTGCTCTATTAACTGATTCCGAAGAATTCTTATAGTACATTACTAGATGCAGGAAATGTTAATCGTTGTCCTTTAAATTCTAAATTTAAATTTAAAATAAAAAAACAAATCGTTAATTTTGTAGAGTATGTCATAAATATTTAGTATAATTGAAGACAGTGAAATTATGAAGTTAAAACACAGAAATTTAAAAACAAACAGTTACATTTCAAAGAAATTTACTTCTAGGGAAAGGTCAGACAGGTGAAGATCAGATTTGTCTTGCCTTCATTTTGTAAGATTTCCTTTACTATCTACTCTTCTCTTTCTTCTTTTTTAATGATTTGCAGAATATTTCAGTTTTTTTAAGAAAGTACTTTTTTAAAATGGCTTGTATTCGTGCTAAACGTACATACCAAATGTTTAATAACATTTCTGTTAATTTGAATCACAGCTTTAGAACAAAACAAAAAGGTTAAGAATGCTATTCAAAGGTGAGTAGCAGTGTCTGTCGTATACGGTTTGATAACTCAAAAAATATATTCCAGGGAGCTGAAACTTTGATAGTTAGGCTAACAAGATTTGAGATTCCTATTTATAGCTAAGGAGATAAGGACTACAAATCACTAAAATTTATTTTATTTAATCATGTTAACTCAATAAGTGCATATTTTAGAGAGTTGAAACTATAAATGGTAGCTAGATAATACCTATCTGTTGATTTAAATTTAAATTAGACTTAAATGATGGAAAATTACCATTAAATATTTTCACTTAACAAATTCTTGGAGATGATAATTGTTCTAGAAAATTACCATTTAATGTTACATTATTCCATCAGAGCTTCCATTTAAATCTGGCATAAATGCCAGATCTCTTGCTCTGGAGATATTCGAAAGTTACATTTTAGTTTGTGATTTCCATATGTAAAGCTATTGTGTACTTGTATTTACACTCTTAACAGTTACTTAAGTACTTTAATCATATGTTGAATCACTTTTAACATACGGGTGCTTCTTCAATTACGACAGGGTATGTTCCGACGAAACCATCATAAATCGAAAATATCTAAAGTTGATGTGATAAATACAAAGTAAATAAATAACTTTTGTCGCTCAATAAGTAAATAAATAAATAATACTGTTATTGACTACTGTAAACATAATTACTTGAAAAAGTAAATATTGAATACATGTGCAGTACTTGCATTTTTTTGTTTTTTATATTTACTTCATTACGCAAGGATGATACAGGTAATATATATATATTGTATAGGTTGTGATTGTTGTACATGTCATTGCTAACCCGGGAACAGATTAAAATTCAAGGTTTGATGTCACTGTAATGCTACTGCATTATCTTAAAACGAGAACATCTGTTTGTATTATCTTTTTTTATTCATCAATGTAAGTTTTGAAAGGGTTTTATTTTACAAAAAAATTACATGTCAGTGAAGCATTTCGGTCACAGCATCTGCTTCACTAACAAAGTTAAGTAGATGAAAGTTGCAGATGGTGAAGTTCTTGAAGATGGGTGTTGGAATGATAATGATTTTTCATTCTGTGTCAGCTTCCTAATTGCTACGAGTTTTGTTGTATATGGCAGAAGGCTATTTTTTTTTCTTTTCTTTTCCCATTGCTGAGGTTGTCTTCATTACCGAGGTTTCCATTTGCTCTTTACTTTCTGTTCGCTACGCCGCACCAGCTACATAACATCTCCTTTTCGATAATTCCATTTCAACTCCTGATTTGGTTTACTCTACCTCTCCATCTTGACACTCCTCCCCCAACTGCGTTAATTGCATTGGCACTGGTGCCGAATGCCACCCTATCTGCTTGGCAACCCCCTCCCTCAACACCAAAAGTCGCGACTCCATCAGTTTGGACGGCGTTTCAGAATCTAATTCTTCAGGGTGGGTAGCCACTGGCGATAATGACTACTGCACAGCTCGCGGGAAGTAACTCAGAAGCTAAAATGGATTCTTGCAGTTCTTTGCCTCTTGTTCTTTCTGTCTGCAGACTGCGTCCAAAGAGTCAATTACAAGGAAATGGACACTTCCTACAAGACAAACGTATCGAGTGACTGATCCATTATTCTTGCAATGAGCACAAAAACAAAACACGAAACAGTATATCGTTAATTGTGTCAAGTCTAGTATCTGGTTTCAAGTAGATAACATCAGTTGCATCATCTGGAAGTGTCGAAAAGCTGGAGGAATATGGAGTTTATAAATATAGTGCAGACGGTTTAAAATCTATAATACTGTGATTTTGATAGTTTTCTCTATGTTTTGCTTAGCTTGCGATATGCTTAAAATAGCATTTATAAACTTCCACCATTTTTGCTTTACCTAGTAATAAAGTTTTTTAATCTTAGAAATCTTTTTTAATCTTAAAAAAATTATCTCTTCACCATAAAAATCATTATAGAAATCCACATTTAAAAATCTATTAAATATAGTACATTTGAATATTTATTGAAATAAATCCTGGGATCTCTTAGTTTACCTTTATGTTTATTTACTACAAAATAATAGTATAAATGAACATTAATTGTGAAATTGTTATACTAAGTCAATAACTTAGTCAATAACTTAAAAACAAATGTACAAGTTATGTTGCTATGAACTCACTCATTATAATAAAAATGCTTTCATGTCATATCTTACGCGATACTCGACTCAATTTTGAACTAGTACCTAGGCTTTCGTTATTAAAGTTTTAATTGATAGTACTTCTAGTTAATATATAATAGTAAAGCAAAACTAATTTCCTATTGTTCAGCAAATTAATTTACAGTTCTTGCATTTATATAATATTTTATAGAACAAATCTTCTCTGCTGCTATGACAATAATGACAGGTTGCAGTTCTGCTTTTGACAAAATGACTGGAAATATATGTTAATTATAGATGATCCGCTATAGTAACTAGGATCTAAATCATATGGATATCCATTAAAAAATATAAATGTGTTGGTTATACATTCCATGGTACTTCAGTATTAAGATCACTGACTAGCTGTGATTGATGAAACTTAATAATTAAAAAAAAAAAAAAAAACTGTCCGAACATATTCCATGATACATTCAAAGAAACTGAATAGAATATTGAAGATTGACTGACACTAATTGAAGAATCATGATAATTAAAAACACAAGTAAATAACAGTTATTAAAAAATAACAAATGAATGTAACATAGTAGGGGAATTAAACGTGCACAATAACAAAAATGAAAACAGGGAAATCTTGAGATTGCACAATTTTCCATGCTTGCCGTTGGGCTATCGTCAACGGGAATCAAATACAGCTGTTTCGTCCATGCTAGGACTTATCGTTCAGATTTATCCATATTTACAATCAACTCGAAGACGTGAAAGGCTAACGATCCCTCTACTCTCCCACTTAAATTGTGCAATAAATAATGTAGTATCAAAATATAATTTCATCTAGGATATGAAAAAAAAAATATGAAGTTCCTTTAAGTACCTTAACAAGGTATTTAATGCTTTTAGACAGTGTCAAAAGGAAAGCGGTCCCATAATATGCACAATTGTGTAAACAAAATAATTAAAAGCAAGAGCATATAAATGCAAGACCGTTCCTTTATGTTTTACAGACAAGCTGTAAACTAGGGGCCGCTAATACAATGCTTAGTGCATCTTTTGGATATGTTAAAGAATTTATAAAATAATACGTTTGTAAATATTAACAATGCCGTCCTTTTGGCAATTGTTAGTATTGTTATGTATGAAGCATCAGTATTATTACTGTGTTAATTGTTATCATTATTACTAACGCTGCTATGGAAAACACTGCTAATTTGGGGTGGTCAGGGAGTGATCCTACAGGTCTGATATTTTTTTTTTACGTTGTCACCTACTTTTGGATGCTGAACACAATGGTTAAGGTTTCATTCTAATATCTCTAACCGTTTGGCCGCTACAGAGTGGGACATACAGACAACACAAAAGCAAGAGTGGTTCCCTATGTTAACTGTAACATGGGACCGCTAAAAATCATGCTTAGTCATCTTGCAAAAATAATGTAAAACAAAACAAATTAATAAAAAAAAAATATATATATACCTCAAGAAAAATGAACTATATAAAAAAAAATTAAAACAAAAAAAAAAGTCGCCCAAAACCTGCATTTTAACTACCGCGTACAAAAATGTAATTTGATGATATGCAATTAATACTGTTAAATCTACTAATTGAGTTACGTACTGTATTTTACATTGTTGAAAGCCGTGGGAAAGTTATTTTGTTGTAGTCTGGACTTCTCATACTTCTCTGATATACTAGATCTGCTTAAAGCTGTTTCGCTGGAAAATGATTTTACAACAAAACATAAATGGTCTCAATCTTCGGGCAGCTGCATCTAAGTCCCATCCACTACAGGATTGTTTCAAATTAAAAAAAAAAGAAACAAAAACAGACTGAACAACTTCTGTATATCTTTGAATAGAGCAAGTGTTCAAATTTTATTTTAAGGAAATTCGTAATGCTTTTAGCAGAAATCTTAGCAGAAGAAGAATCACTAATTTAAGGATATCTACCATTTTTAAGAAAAATTATAATTTCTTGCAGTACTGTGAATCTGTAAAATTGAAATTAATATAAGAAAAACTGTAGAAGCTATAGTTTACATTACAATGTAATTTTCATTTTTATTAATTTTAGATAAGATTTTATGAATTGAATGAAATTTTATAGGTTTTCCTTCTTATTTATCTTATTCAAAACATCTTTTGCATCAGTAAATGAAGAAAAACAAGCGAATGCACAAGGTGGACAATAATAGTAAAGATATATAATTAATTAATTAATTTAATTACCACCGATGGTTTCAATCTCTTACGGAAGACCATCTTCAAGGTGAGAACATGACACAAGATAGGGAATAACACTAACATGTGGGTGAGTGACAATCATTTATTAATTCATTTACTAATTTTTACTCATTGCACGTTAAACTACCCACACAATCTTTCTCATCAGTTTTAGAATGAAATATTCAGCTTTTTCTGCATTATAAATGCCGTTCAGGCACAGCCTTATAGATAAGGCGACTGACTGCCGTGAAGCTGAAATGCCTGGATCTGGGTTCGAATTCTGGTGCAGTCATGGAAATTTCCTTTCTTTCCTATATTTGCTGCTCCTTCTCTTTCTCTCCTTCCGTAGTCTACGGAATAGTATTTATGATGATTCACACCCAGTAATACGTGGTTGGCGCCATCTGATTGTAAAAATTAGTCAAGATCAAGCTGATCTCGGGGGCTTGTCGGAGTAGCCTACACAAGTGCCGGGATAAACTGCTGAAAAGCAAGCAAGTATTCTCTTATTATAAGATGAATGAACTTGTAACTATAAATTTACTTTGCAAGCAAAAAATAATGTTGAAACACTACAGGGGACTTGAAAAAATATTTTACGTGTACTGTGGTTCATTGAGATCATAAGTTAAGCCGTACACCTGATTAATTTTACCAAAAACTTTATACAAAAATTAATATACAAAAATTACTACTAGTTTCACTACCGAAAGACAGTATTATCAAGATCCCCTACAAGGGATCCTGTGGGTCGATGTCCCTAAGTGGTTTGCACAGATCTGAGATGTGAAGTGTGATATATTCTGAATATATGTTTATTTTTTGTTAACCTACTTTCAAAGAAAAAAATAAGGCTTGTCAAATCATCAGCCATCTACACATTTTTAACCACTGAATGGATCTTCTTGAAACTTGGTATGCATTTTTAAGAACAAGAGACGATCTAACTTTTATATTTTATATTTAAATATATTTTATACTTTTTATTTTTAAATGTATGAAATAAACAAAAAGTTTCATAGAATAGGAGTGAAACCGAAACATTATATTTTTTTCTCTCATTTACAAAACAAAAAAAGAATAAAATTTAAGGAAGATAGGCTTCAAGTTTTTTGTTCAATATACAGTATATTTAATTGAATATAATGCATAATGCTTTTAGGATGATTACTTTTTGATTTTGATTTTCTTGTTATTTTTGCTGAAAAGTAAATTAACTATTTTTTTCCAGCTATTAGCTTAACTAGTCAGAAAAAGTATAAGATTGATATAATATATATAAGATTAATAAGATAATGCTTTCCCCTATAATGAATTCATTGCCTCTATTTCCCAAAATGGCATAAGTTATTTGTAAATTGAAATTAAGAGATGATGTCCTCGAACTGTACACAACTTCATGGTTAGTGGCATTGATTCGACGTAGAGAGGCCGACAACTGATTTCGTGGCATAGGTAATGCAAGCCATTAATGGCAGCAAGACCAGATAATTTATTAATCGTATATGCAATGTTAACATGAGTAGGCATTCGGTGTCCTCCTCTGTAAAAGTGGTCTTGTTATAAAGATCTTCCACTTCTCGTTCTTTGAACGAACTGAGGATTGGTTCAAGCATAAGAAAAAATGTAGAACATTTAATTTTTTAGTGTGAATATATTTGATTAAAATCGATACAAGGCTTTAGGAAATTTGAATTTCCATGGTGCATCTTGTACGTGTAGACCTCTTAATATCTTTTGAAGCTGTGAGCGAATCTTATTGAAACTTGGCAGGGATTTTTGACAAGTGACGATTTAACTTTTGTATTTGAAATTTCTACATATGGCGCCTTATTCAGAAATTTGCACGTGAAAATGACAAAAAGTTCTTATTGAAGCATCAGAAAAATGGAGCTTGAATTTTATCGACATCTAAGATTATATATTTGCCTTATAGGTAATCGTGTTTTGAAATCATTAAAATCATTTAAACAAATAAAAATAAGTATTTCAAGATTTAATTAAAGCTTTGACGAAGAATGATTTTTATTTTTACTCGGTAGGTATCTTTAAAGCAGTAATATGTGGATAATTTTTCTTAATCGTTTCTTTTTTTTCATTCGTTTCACAATTAAAAAAAAAAGCAACTCTTTAAAGAAAGGTGATTTTTTTTTTTTTTTTTTTTTTTTTTTTTTTTTTTCTTTTTTACGGAATATAGATTTAACTCAGATCATCATCATTATGTTTCATGAAATACTTCTTACCCCATAGGATATCAAAATGTACTATGAAGTAAATGAAAAAAAAATACATCATAAATGTTTGTATTTACAAGGAAATAAACAACAACTAATTTTAATTACCTATCAAAATTAAGAATAAAAACAAATCAGTTCACAGTTTGAAGTAAGCACAAAACCAAGCGATCCAGCTAAATTTCTAATCCATCAAACCCTTGCATTGTTAAAGCTGACACTACTATTGATTGGAGCGGAAAACTCATTTATTCAAGCCATTGTAATTCAAAGGTTAAGTACTATTTCAGTTACGGCCTCCTTTGGCATAGAAATGGGCTTTCAGGAAAGTTGTTGCCACTAATCACTATAATGGCCCGAAATGGAATTGGAATCGGAAGTGATCACATTGTTCGAGGGTATCACATTCTTTCTCAGCGTAGTCAATCAACTATACATAGATCCCAATTTTATCCGATTGCACCCCTTTGCTGACCCGATCAGTGACCTCCTTTAGGAAATGGCCTGGACAGAAAATTCCATTTTTTTCTCCGAAACTTCAGACTATGGAGAATCCAACCGAGGTTTGACTTTATGGGTCTCTTTGTACCTTAATAACTTTGTACTGGGTCGCTAAGAATAAAACATGGACATATATTTAAAAAATCGGAAACTGGCTTTAAGATTCCTTAAATTCTTGATAAAATTATCTTAAAATCATCGTGAATTAGTTTAGAAGCTTAAAAAAAAATAAGGTTGAAGAGAAAGCCATCACCAACGCATTGACTCAGTGCTATCAGTCGATTCATTCATAGTTTAAACGAGTTTTGAGAGAAACTTGCATTGTTGCAAACTAGGATATCATGTATTATTCGCATAATATGGAGTTTCTGTACCATTACTGTCATTTCAGGCTATTAATACCCATTAGAACTTTATGAAAGGAAAATATTTTTTTTATTTTTGTTCGAAAGAAAGGTACTATTCTAACATTTACTTTTTTATTTAAAACAGATCAGTTAAAAAAAATGATTTTGACCAATTATACTAAAAATCACAGTCTTTTAATTCTTTTAATTAAATAGTTTTTAGCCTACTTTCTAGGAAAGTGAGTCCCTGGGATATTTTCTGAACCGCTAGATATGTCTTCTTGAAACTTGGTGTGCATATTTATCGATTACAGGTAATTTAACTTTTATGTTTTAAATCTTTCCAGAGTTCTTGACGGAAAATGAGCGCGAGAAGGAAAATTGTCCTAAAAAAGTAGATTTTTATCGATATCTTAAACAATGAGTACTAATTCTGTTGGCTAATCCATTAATCTGTGCGTGATTTCTTACAATTAAAATTAATCGATGTAGATAACTGCGTCTAAATAATTATTATTCGGTAATTATTAATTACAGAATTTAATAATTATTTTTCGAAAAACTGCAAAAGTTTTACTGCTTACATTCAGCCGATATTATAACTTGAAAATAAACATGCTTTTCTGTTGTGTCTTTTTTTTACTGAAAAAAAGCATACTAATAATAAAGAAATTCAGAATAACATTTGAGGAAAGTAGGCTTTAAGTCCTTTCAGGATGTTTCTTGTAGATTTGTTTTCTGCAACTCGAATTTCCAATAATGCAGTTTGTTGAAATAGAAGTAAATTATATCGCCTTCAATCGTAGTCATCAAAGCGAATGCAGTATTTTTCCTCGCTGAATGTTATTTATTTCGTGCTCGAAACACACACACACACATACACACTACTCTCATCTGTGATCCTAATAATACAATAAAACTCGCTCACCGTTTTCGAGAGGGGACCCGAGGTGAAAATTGCTCTGTTAGAAGAGACCTAATTGAAGGTAAATGAGTCTCCAGTCAATACGAATCCAGTTCAAAATGGAACATTTTGCCATAAATCCATGTCGTCTTCACTTATCTGCACCTCTTCCCTGCCTTTTCGACTGAGAGATTTTTGTTGATATATGTAGAATTGATTCTTCGTCTGCAGTCCTATTGCCGCCGTTAGGGAGTAGCGAATTGGCGTCGGAACTTGTGACACAGTCGCTTAATGCTCAAATTTCCCCAGCGGAATTCGAAGAGGAACTAGCGTTTGCTTTCCGCAAAATGGGACAGAGAGAGAGACGCTTGGGTAAGTGGGGGATGATGACAGGAAATGGAATTTGAGACTTTCCTTGGTCAAGAAACAAGAGAACGATGAGGGAGAATTTAAATTCAATTATTTTTCTTTGCCGGAGAAAAATCAATTTCTTAATGGTGGTGGTATCTTGTCTTTCGAGATGAGTTCTCGTATTTGGGGATGCTCTCTGAGAACTTCATTGATAGCCTCCTTCTGAAGATTGATTTTACAAATGATTTGAAGAATGAGTCAGATATCAATAATAAAACCAGAATCAATAAGACTATGAAGATCCTTTCACACGTTCAGTTTTCAGTCAAATCAAAAATAGCACCAGCAAAATCAGAAAAATGGTGAAACATTTAATTCACTTCCATAAACGCAAGATTTTTAGAATATATTAACGTTGTTTGAATTAATAACACTCGAAAAATTGTTTACATTGTTATTAATGACTTTTATAGAATTTTGGGCCGAATTAAAAAAATTTAACTCGTTTTTCTCTACCACTTAAAGTCTTTTTGTAAAAGCCGATTTCTTATTACGAAGTTTTCGAGCAAAAAACCAAGAACTGACAAAACCTACTTAATGTAAGAAAGTGAGTAATATTATTCTGTTTTCTGTTGACATGTATATCAAAAAACAGATTATCGAAAAAATTCCAATGATTAAAAACTTAAAATGATATTGTTAATAATAAAATAATTAATGGATGAGCGGAATGGTTAGCTAATTAATGGATTAATGCGTATTGTTTACAACATTGATGGAAATCCATTGTTTGGATTCTAATGCATGGGAATTTGTGTCGCCTTCTTTTGCTGATTTCTCGTCAAGCACCAATTTGGGAAAAATTTCAGACATAGATTGTTTTCACTTCTTAAATATGCATAGCAAGTTTCAAGAAGATCCATCCGGCGATTCATATGTGATTAGAGGAGTGCACACGCGCGCAGAGATTTGATGAGCCTGTGAAAGTAAGCCAAAAAGAAACTTGGAGGTTTTACCCATTAATTGGAAAAATGGTTATGGTTTCAGCAAACAAAAACATATGTCAAATTTGACATTTTACTTCTTTAATGATTTTTAGTTTTTTAATGATTTAACTTCTTTCTTTAATGATTTTTAGTTCTTTAATGATTGTTTTGGTTTTCTTTAATGGATTGACAGACACAAGTAATTGTTATTTTCATTGGAATTATATATTTTTTTTATTGTGGTGCTTGTATTAAACTGAAATTTTACTTTTTATTGTACTAGTCTTTGGTATCAATGTTCAGCCTCGCCTTCCTTAATTCTGACTTCACTCCAGAATATGTCAAATTGAAAATGGAGCAACTCCAGCTCAGTTCTCACGATAAGAAAAGAGGTCTCAACTTCTATTGCATTTTCTTCTGTTTTTTCTCGTAAATATAAATTGAATCAATAATTATTATAAACTTTCTCTTAAAAATGTAATTAATTCAGGAGTCTATCTTACATTCAGCCTTTTCCTTTGTATTAAAATTGATTTTAATTCAACTGTTTTTTAGATTTGTGGAGGGAAAAAAAAACACATTTTTTACTCTGTAACCGTTAAAATCTACTTCATTTAAATTATAGCACATATCTGTTTCACCTACAATAAATCTATCAAAGCCTCGAAAATCCCTTCATTTGTCAAGTTTTACACCGGAAGAGATTTCCTGCAAGTTAAATTTGAAATGGGCGACTCCATCGACATAAGCAATTTATTATTCTGCATAACTTTCTGTTGAATATCAACTCATACAGAATAAATGTTAAGTTATGGAGAAAATATCCGCCAACTTCATTGTGAATTTCAATTTCTGGGAAAATTTGCCCACCGGCATCATTTCCTAATTTAGAAAACTGAAGTTTCATTCGAACTGTAAGCAGGAAGTAAAGAAGATTGCAAACAAAATTGCTTAAAATCAATTGATCTGTTCACATTATTGGCTATGATGAAAAGGAAATTTCACTTTTACAGATGTTGGGAATGTTCAGATTTTTCATGTATCCACAATCAAAGCATATGCAATGAAGATATTTCTTTTTATGGCTAGAAGAAAGATTCTTCAGAGACACTTCAGATTCACACAAACAAATAAAAATCCAGACAAATAAGTGCAAATATATGTGATTGAAGTTTAAGCCAAAAGTAAATAAAACAGTAGAAGATAAATCAAAACTGTAAGGTAACTCAAAAGTTTTTAATCTATGAAGATCAAACTTTAATGTTAGATTTAGGTTAATGATAAGAAAGACCCTAATAATTTTCAATATATATTGGAACAGTAGTTTTTTGACGAAGGGTCAGGAAACAATGTTATCAAAACATGTTGAAATGCAATAATTCTGATGCTCCAAAATCTTGTTTAAGGAACTAAAGCTTGAATGATAAATGGATACTACTGAATTTGATCTCTGTATCGAATTTGAAACAAACGGGTCCTTAAATGACGATTTAAGATCCAAATCCACTTTGAAGAGAAGTCTTCGTTATCGTGTAAATAAATTAATAAGCATCAATTGTAACTACATAAACAACTGGATAGTTATTTAATAAATTTTAGTAAATTTTGATTACCGCTTTTCAAAAAACAATAACAAAATTATTGTTTGGATTTTGTGACAGATATTCAAAAATTCGTACGTCAAATCTGCTTTGTATTTCAACAAATGTAGCTAGTAATGGTGTGAGTTTTCATAGGAAAACCAATATTTAAGTGAACGCTTGCGGGTTTTCTGAGCATAAACAACACTTTTCTTACTCTCATTATCGACTACTTTTGCAGACTTTGATGACAGTGGTTGAATGAAGAAATAAAGACAGAGAGTTCTAAATAATTCCCGAAGAAATTGTGGATTTGAGCGAAAAGGATGTAACAGTAATAAGAAAAACCACGGCGATGTCATTTCCCCAGGCGACTTTTTCTAGAAATTGGAGAAAATTTTTGATGGCTCTGCACTTCGCCGTTATCCTTAATAATTAAAGCGCTCTGGGAAAGAACGACAGTCGCTTTTGTCGTCAGACAAGCAGTAATAAGGGAATTTTCGTTTTTTCTTCAGATACATTTCGTTTTCTGTTAACTCCACATCGTTGCCTAGTTGTGCCGCAGTTACCAAGGTAAAGAATGAATGTTCTAGTGTTTCCTTGCCTTCTTGTTGTTCTCTTTGAAGATAATCTCTTACATTTCTAGACCAAATATATTATTAATAGAAATTATACTAGTAATAAATATATAATAAAATGTAATAAACAACATTATGAAATTAAATAGCAACATAATTAAATAAAGTCAACAACATTACGAAGTACCGTTGTCAGCGCAATGAAATGTAATCAGCAACGTACAGCAATACAATCAGCAACATTATGAAGTACAGTCATCAACGTAATGAAATATAATCAGCAATATAATGGAATATAATCGATAAGATAATAAAGTACTGTTATCAGCGTAATGAAATGTAATCAGCCACATCATGAAAAATAATCAATAACATTTTGCAGTACAGCAATCAGAGTAATGATATATAATCAGCAACGTTATGTAAAATAATCAACAACATCATGCAATATGATCAGCAATATCATGAAATGTAATGAAATAACATAATGAAATGTAATCAGTAATATCATGGAATTAAATAAACAGCAGAAAGAAATATAATCAGCAACATAGTGAAATATGACCAACAACATCATAAAACATAATCAGCAAATCATGAAATGTAATGAACAACATAATGAAATATAATCAGCAACATCCTGGAATTAAATAAGCAGCAGAAAGAAATATAATCAGCAACATTATGAAGCATGCTCATCAACATAATGAAATAGTCAGCAACATAATGGAATGAAATCAGCAATTTAGTGAAATGTAATCTGTAATATAATGAAGAATAAACGACAATTAGTGGATGACTAAAAGGATTAATATATCTTGATAGATATCATTCTTTCATTTCTAATGCTTTTCTGTTGTAATTTTTTATCCACCTTCACTAGCTACTTTCGGCAAAGACCAGCAAAAGAAATTTTCAAGTATAAAAATTGAAACATCTCTTATTCTTGAATATGTAGGCTTAAATATATAAGTTTCAAGAAGATTTATCTAGTGGTTCAAAGTTGTAAGGGAACACGCACATAACTAATTAAATTTGTAGCCTACTTTCCTGGAATTTAGACTAGCAATGATGAGTTTATAATAAATAATTTATGATTTACTAAAGCATCTTTTTATTGCAATAGTAAACATTGTTTGCCAGAGTTCTGCTGTATTTGCTTACTCAAATAGATTTGTATCTAAAATAACTGTAGTTGAATAAAGTGTCCATTTAGTTTGTAGTATTTTTTACATCATTAACTAAATAATATTGTTTATATGTAGTTTTGTAACTTCAATCACATTTAATTAAATAAAATAAATTAACAAAAGCACAAAAAGAATATTAAAAACATTTATAAAATACTTAACGTGGAGCCTTTCGGGTTTCTATCCCAGGGATTCTCCTCCCGGTTACGACACTGATAATTTATAAAACTCCAGTAATACAAGCTGCTGCGTTGTATGTAATAATTTAGTATGAGGACACGGTTTTATAGATTGACAGAAACTAAAGAATTGATCGAAATATTGCGTGTAGGTTATAAGTGAATTGCGGGGATATGGCACAAGCAATTTTAATATTGAATTCCAATTACTGAAACTGATTTTCAGGCACATGTGTTATAAAACGTCGACATTCTTTAATTAGCCAAATTGCAGCACACTTTTTTTCTCTCTATAATTCGTTTTGCGCATATGTTGATCATTATACCAATGTAGTTGGGTAATGAATTTCACCTTGCTGAAAAGATTGATAGTTTTTGGCTATCATAAGTGTATTATAAGAATTAGTAAGACATAAATGATATATTATTGCAGTGCTAGAAAAGGTTACACATAAGATAACGAAATAACGGAATGATTTTTGATTAAATTAACGAAAAATGTAACGAATTTTTTTTCAAATTGTACGTGACGAAAACGAAAAAATAAATAAATAAGTTTTTATTTTTTTTTATTTTTTTGTTAAAAGATAATCCATTAAAACAGAAACAAAGAAAATTATCTTAACCTTTCCCTTTCTTGTGCATTTTATTATCTTTCGGTTCCCACTGTGAATTTTTTTTTTCCAATTTTTGAAAATTTGGGGAATGTTGAGGTTCTTGATGGTAAAAGATGTAAAAATAAAATCATCCTAAAATTTCCATAAAAACTGTCCCGACGTAGCTAAAAATGAGTGTATTTAAAGTAGATACTTATTCCAAATATGAATGAGAAAACTTATTAATAATAATAACAATAATACATAAATTACTTGTAATTTATAAATGTAATACATATTTGTAAACCTGTAAATATATTGTAAGTTTATCTATGCTCAGTAAATTATTTCTAAAAAATAAATAAATAATACTCTGTCTTGTTATTGCCTTACTTTTAACGTTGTAACGAAATAATAACAGAAAATGAAATTCAGATTTTAGCATAAAGAAAAACGAAACGAAAAACGAAATCACTTTTTCTGCTAAAATGAAAAGCGTAGCGAATCATTTTTCATTTCCTTTGCTAACTCTGGTTTAATATGATTCACATATATTCTTTACAAGCAGAACATTTTACTAATAAGGTAGTTCCATCTGATGAATCCCAAAAAGTTAAACCACCTTTCCTCAATAAAACTACTAAACTGAATAGGAAATGAAGAATTATAATAATAATACTGTTTAAATTTAGTAGAAAGACCGGGCCCTGGCTGATGCGTAGGATACAAAGAAACAACAAATGAACAGGCCATCTATTTTTGGATTTATTTATTTAATGATAGTCATCGATACGAAAATAAACAATTTAGATTTTCGTTGGTCTTGTTTCTAATGCAACATTAGCGTTAATTAAAGACAGCGCGGTTCACATCACCTCTGAGTAATGGAGTCCGGATCTCATGTGTGTTTCGAGGTGTATGGTACGATCTCTCAGTTTTCTCTGCACGATCTATACGATCTCTACGGTTTTCTCAGGGTTCTCTCATTTCCCCTGCATTGCTTCCACCGTTCTTCCTTTATTCTGCCCATCCTTACACACAAAAAAGAAACGCAATCGAACACAGGATCAGAAGAGCACTCACATTTTGCAACAATCACCAATCTCTTCATGAAGACTTAAATAAAATCAAACACATCACGCAAATAAATGCTTATCCTATAGTACTTTTCTGCAATAGAATAAAATTTTTAAAGAAATCTTTTTACCATTGCAAATTCCTGCCGATACAAAGAATATTATAAATAAATATTATCAGTTCCCATATACACCTACAAAAGTCAATTATTTAAAAAGGCCTAGAATTTTCAAACCATTTAACATCAAGTTATCTTATTCAGTGACTAACAAACTAAGAATTAATAGCAAACAACATAAACCAAATCCCAATAATATTGTTTATCAGATTGCATGCCGAAGTTGCATTACAGAGGGCAAACTAAGCGAAATACTCGGGTTCAAGAGCACTTTCAAGCCTTTAACACAAAAAATATTAATAAATCAGCTACACTGTTACTTTTTAGATAATGACCTGCAACCGATTTCGACAATGCAAGAGCCATGTCTTACTACACTAGCATGTACGCTCAAGAACGTACAAGCCTATTCCAATTCTCAAGTATAAATCATGCAATCTAATCACTACAGGAAACATTATAAAAACATATTTTTAATTAATACTCCGCTTTTGAAAAGTTTATGATAAAAAAAAATAAATTTCTCCCTCCTTTCCCCCACACCCCCCGAATTCCATTGATATAACATTGAATTATCTCCTCATCATAATGAGACATCCCTTTTTCTAATTGGTTAACCATGCTCATATAATATCCTATAAAGAATGATTACATCATCTTTCCACTTTCCACACCACTGCACTTAATCGTTGGTAATGGATATCCGAGGATACCCGAAACTTTGGAATTAATCCCCCTCCCATGCACACACACACTTTTCCTTCCATCTTCACAGTTGTTTTTTTTTTGTTGTTTTTTTTTTTTACTTTATATTTTGACGAACCAAAAAACTTTTTGGTGCAACATATTTTTTATATAATTTTGCTTCTGCATGAATTTTTAATATTATCTAAAATAGATATGCATCTTCTGTAATGTACATCTCTTTAGGATGTATTTATGGTTTATTATTTCTCCAAAAAGGAAACAAAAGAAAAAGAACGAAGAAAACACATAAACTAGCAGAGAAATTCTGTTGAGCAGTAGTAGCCGAACCACCGTGTAAATCACTCAACCATGAGTGGCGGCTCAATACCGTAAATCCTATATCCCAAAGTTTTATATCAAGACAACTTTTATTAGTCTTTTTTAATAGTAATTCTCTGTAGATTTCTGTGACTACAAAGATATAGTTACAAACTTAGAAAAAGGTTCTACAGTTCTTCTGGATTTCCACTGGAACTTCGTCATCGGTAATTATTTTTGGTAGTCCACCGCAAGGCGCTACATGTCGTGCATTTCTCCCTTCTAGACAGCCGGAGCTTCTACAAGTCCGCGAAGAAATTACTAGAGGCGCAATTAAGAAAGAGAAGTTTAACCTGACGATTTACCATTAATCTTGCTTTTGTTTCTCAGATTCATTCCTGCCATAAATAGTTCCATTCAGCGAAATCCATAGGTTTCAGAGGTCGCGCAGGGGCAGTGGAAATGGCTTGAGGAAACTATAAAGCATTTGTGGCAATATATCAAGTCACGTTCCGGCATCAGTGCACGTTCCATTGGGTTTATTGTAGCAAACAAACTTAACCTCTTGCCTGACCTCCCGCTGCTTTATCTGTACCACTATCTTCGTTCTATTCATTGTATCAGTCACGTCACGTAAAAGACCAGAAACATACATTGTTTAATAAGTCATTTTGTCAAACGACGTCCAATGGCTACAGACTTTGGTAACATTTCTGATAAGAAAATACACGCAACTTGTTCATCTTTCTTTAAATTGATCTTTAAGTTGCTTCCCAGAAGAAGTATACTGAAGAAATATTTGATTAAAAGTTTCTATGTTCTTTAAGCTCTTTGTATAATTCTTTTTATGATTCTCTGGTAACATACATGCTGACAAGTCTACTCATTGGCATTGCTTTCATTTCTGAATTTGATAGCATTTATTACACAAATTGAATAATTAATATGATTAATGGATATTCATTAATTATGTTTATATAATAAAACCACTTTGGAACATGAATAAGACTGTGGAGCATATAGATCAGGAGTTGATAGTATTTTTACCTGCAATCCGCCTAAGGTTTCTGTGG
>JAFIDM010009631.1:235035431-235052910 GCA_023159025.1 Thereuonema tuberculata
AGTTGATAGTATTTTTACCTGCAATCCGACTAAGGTTTCTGTGGATCGCTGCTTGATTGTTGACAGTCACATTAAGATATACTTTATTTGATTAGGTCGTTCTAATAATGAATAGTCTTTAATTAAGATTTAATTTTAAATTAAAATCAAGAAATTAGCAAACGAACAAGAGAGAATAATCTGGAATGCCAGTCAGACCCATTCGATAGATCGTAATTAGTTAGTTATTTTAATGTCAGACTATTCCCATCATTCTTAGTAAAAAAACACTGATCGAGCGTGTTTACAATGAGGAATCGATGAAAAGTAGCAGATCGATGAACATATCGATTGATTTCCCTGAAGATACAGGGAGAAAAAAACTAACTTATAAGTAAGTTCGATTTATTTTATACTTTATAGTGAAGAGATATTGTGATGAGTTTTTATATTCATATTTATTTTTATTTATTTATTCTGTATGTTCTATTTTAACTTATTCATTTATTTATCTAATCAAAATCACTTGTACAATTTCAAATTCCAACCGTTAACGGTTATTTCTGTTTTGTTTACTTTCAAATCCCAACGGCTGGAAGGGCTCCCATCATGCACCTTAATTTAAATCCTTCTGTTAATTTCAGTTATTATTTAAACCTTCCAATCATCTGTTAAAGCCCTCCAGCCAATCAGCAATCACTGTAAATAAAGCTATAAAAACTCTCGCTCTCCCTCAATAAAATAGAACCCGTTCAGATCCAGCATCAGTCTAGTTCTACCTTATTCCACGAACCAGGACACCAACAAAATCACCACAATATAGTGTTCGTTTATAATGAAGAGATCATCTGGCGACAAATATATTTAGGAAAAATCGCTGAAATCTGAAAAGAAGAAAATTTGTTTATACATCGCAATAAGTCCTGTGTGATTAGCTGGAAAAAGCCACTCACTCTCCTCTAGAATGAATTTTGTTTTCTTTATCCTCTATTCAAAGAGAAAAAAAAGCCGTGATCATTTTATGCTGGTAATTTCGTTATTCTTCTTTCCTTTACTTCTGCTTCCTTTTTTCTTTCTTTTTAGTTTTTGAGGATGTAATGCAGAAGATGAACCCACCACCGTCTGCCCACCTTCTTATTAACACTTAATTTGTTGCGATAATTATCTCCTCCCAATCACAAGTGTATTCATAAATATGTGTGTATTGATGTACTACTCTCCAGCTGTATCCTTATTGTATTTTATCAAAGAGCTACTGTTAATCTATCTGTAACTTTCCATCAAGTACTATTAAAACTCATCCCTAAACTAATTTTAGAGAGGATTGTATGTAACTTAGTTAAGACTAGATTAGTGGAACTTTTTTCAAAAGTAATCCTCTATTATAATTTTATTACAAGACTTCTTTATAGTATACTTTCTGAATCTTTGTCAATATTTGTGATAACTTCTTCATTAAGTAAATTAATTGGTAATTTTAGTAATAATAACTTTTATCTACTACCACTTCTGTCAACCACACGCCAATACTCCATAACTAACATGGTGACTTATTGCAGCAAATATGTGGCATTAACAGTCTCTTATAGAAGCAACCACAAACAACATGTCCTATGTCCAATGCGTCTTTAACTAACTGAGTGGTAATCACTAGTTTTAGAGTCGTTATTGAGCAGTGGTTCAAAATGTAACGTAACCGCATGATGGAATCAAACACAGCTTTGCCTGCAGTTTATTGACAAATCTCTTATCACAAACACTGATGATGTTGTTATTCTTTTTTCTGGAGAGAAAACAACATAAATCAGTCAAGTTCAAAATTTTCCCCGGATGTTGCTCGCTTGTGTTCGGTGTCTGGGATTATGTTTAGATTGACGTTGCAGTTGTAACCTTTTGATTTACTTTATGGCTCTTAAACAAAGGGAATAATCAACAACAAATTAATATGTTTAGGGTTTCTGTATTGCATTAGAGATTAATTACAGAGCTTGTTTGGAGTGAATTCAATAATTCCAAAGCAGTGAAAGACGACGGGAAATATTTAAACTTTGCCATCTGGTTAGTATCTTTTCAACAAAGTTTGTTTAAAACAGATATTGCTACCGTTCAGCTCAGAAGGCCTTTCTTTTTTAAATTCACTAGGAATCAAAGGCCGCAAGGCGACAATAGCGAACAAAAAATAAAAATAGCATGTTGTCAACACCCACCAAAAAAAAAAAAAAAAACAACAACCAAACTTCAGTTTTTTTTTTTTTAAGGAGCTACAGATCATTCTTCGAAGAGCAACGGTTTGCCGACCTCTGATCTTTAATTCATTTCATGTTTTTACTTTTCCTACAAATCACCTATAATGATAAATTTAACTTATACATTTCGCCTTTGTTTTCTACAAATCGCCTACAATTTATTTTTAGATGGGCATAATATTTTTTAGGCTATACGTTTTTAATTACATATTAATTTGCTTTCCTTCTGCATCAAATAACTTAAAGCATTTCAATTCAAACTGTAGTAAAAATATTTCGGCATTTTCCTAAAAAGAATTTGCTTTAGCTTTAGCCTAATGATAAAGCCTAATGATGATTCCTGGACAATACTCGAAATATTTGGTCCTCATCTGCAATAATGTGTATGAGACATTCCGCCTGTTTCACATCTTACAACGATTCATCAAAATAGATAAAATAACAACTCTATTTTGCCAAAAGGAAACTCCTTTATGCAATTGACATGTCATCTTCTAAAAATCATATTTACTGCTAACTATGCACTCAACTATCCATACTGGGAGCTATGCATGCACCCATGGGACTGGCAAGGAAGAAGATAGGAAGAGACCAAAAAAAACTCATTCTTAAAATCCATTTGTTCGCAAAATAAGCAACGTACCAATTTTTTTAAAGAAATCAAAAGAGCCGTTTAAGCAAGGGATCTCACATACCAAAATCCATCCAAAATTTATGAAAATCCGTCCAGTCATCTTAGCGTGATGAGCGTACAACCAGATATACAAACAAAAATGAAAAATATCCAAGTGAAATACTGAGAACTAGTTGCGACCCGTGAAATATTCACGGAAGTAAAACAAATTCCACATTTTTGAAAAACGCAAGATTGAAAAATATGTTCTAAGCTAATTTTTTTAGAAGCCATGACTTCCACAACAGCCCATATGTAATTTGAATATCGGCTTATTTGTTAAAATAATAATATACGGTAATATTGTTAAAATAAAAAAAAAATAAAAAACTGATTTACCACTTTCGTAGTAGCCAGCGCTGCGGTTTCTCATTATGAAACATAATGGCAACTTGCAGTTCTAAAAGAATAGGCTCGTTGAAATTGAGGCAATATTAACGGAAGTAAAACAAATGCCACATTTTTGAAATACCCTGAAATTTTTGAAAAACACAAGATTGAAAAAGATGTTCTAAGCTCATTTTTTAAAAGCCATGACTTCCGCAACAGCCCATATATAATTTGAATGACTAAGCCAAATTTTGTTAAAATAAAAGAAAAGAAAAATTTGATTTACCAGTTTCAACAATAATAATAACAATAACGAATGTCCAACAGCCAATACCAATAATCCTGTCTGGACGACAATGACGACACGTGCATCGTCATTGTCCCCTGCTTGTTGATTATTGAGCGAGTGGCTACACAGCCAAAATTATGTAAAAACAAAGGTTTTACAAACTCTCTGATAAATTTTGACGCATGAACTTCATGCATTTCAGTGTAAACTTCATTTATGTGGGAAAGAAAATTTTAATACGCTGATAATAATTGTGTAATCGCGATCCGTCTCCTTGAAGTGGGACGAATATTAGAGATGCCATCTTTAAACATGGGCGTGACGTCATGCCTGACGTCTAACGCTGCACTGCGATTGGTTATTTCAAATTACAAATTTACAAAGATCGTACAACTTTTGCCTATTAATAGGATGATTCGCATGCTCAGACTGTCTCTGAAATTCCTTATTGTTTCATTAAACAGTACAGTGAAACCTCGGGTTACGAACTTAATTGAATTCGGTTCGTAACCTGAAACGTTCTTAACCCGAAACATTGAAATCAATGAAATAGAGACGATCCGTTTCAAGATGAAAGAATCGTTCCTTTTTATTAACATCCGGTCGTTTACCTGACAAAACGCAAAGAATATGGTACATGTACTAAATAAAGAGAAAGAAAACAACCAAATAAATTAAATGTAAAATGATTACATTTAATAAATACATTATACAAATAAATACATTTCGATGTTTTGTTTACATCGGAAAAAGAATCATGTGGACTCTGATACTAGATTTAACTGGTTTCTCAGGAAGGGAATCTGGAATTAGTCCATAAATGTTAGTTAAAAAGTGATCTATTGTGTGACCAGAAGAAAAACAAATCGTCATTTTGCTTAGAATACAATAGTGTCATAATATAATCGCATCACAAATCAAACGTATAATATTATAAGTTACCCATATAGTAACAACAATTCAGTAGTAGTAAAATATTTTCTAACCCTTACTTTGGGCCGCGCGGTTGGCGTTGTCGCTATGACATCGGCCTCTCACCTCTGAGTACCGGGGTTCGGTTCTCATGTGGGGTTCGTGATGGTGGACGATCCGCGCTGGGCAGGTTTTCTCGGAGTTCTCCCGTTTCCCCTGCACTTCTCCCACCATACTTGTTCAGTCTTTCACTCCATCTCTTCATATTTCTGTGGGATAGTCCAGCAGACCTCCGGTCGCAGTGCTTGGCTTCTCTGCCACCTACCTTCGCTACATAAACATAAACCCTTACTTTGTTTTACTAATGAAAATAAGAATCAAACTTGCTAAGAAGATCTCATTGCGGATTCTATGATTCACGAGTAGCCTAAAAATAGTTCGTATGTTTCTCTCTAAACTGTAGAGAAAGCAAATATATTTAGTTTATTTATAATTGATAGTCCTATTTCTTGAATATTGTAATTTGTAACTACTGTATTTGAATCACAATTAATATTTTTTAATTATTCATATTCGTATTAATATAGTATGATATTAAAAATGTGATACATAAAATAAAATTTAACCACAACATATTCATATAGTCAGAGTTCTTACGATTAAAAATAAATGTAGCTTGTAACTACTGCGTTTTAGCTACAATGAGTATTTTAAATTACGCTATTTCCATATTAATCATATACTAAGATCTACATTTATTATATAAAATGTACCAGCACAGTCAGGGTTCTCTCAACTTAGAATTTCGGAAAACATTTTGCTGCAATTGACTTTTTATTAAGTTACTTTAAGTAAAAATCTCAGGTTACGGTAAAATACCATTCTTCGCTAACTTTTCTCTCAAAACATTAGATGTTGGTCGTGTAGTTACTTTCTTTGTTTTTGCTGTTGGCGTTCTATAAGTCTAGAAAGTGTTCTTAAGCATTGTCTTATTAAATATATACAACTTTGGTTA
The DNA here is from genome assembly GCA_023159025.1 of Thereuonema tuberculata. Classification (NCBI taxonomy): domain Eukaryota; kingdom Metazoa; phylum Arthropoda; class Chilopoda; order Scutigeromorpha; family Scutigeridae; genus Thereuonema; species Thereuonema tuberculata. Next base: position 235,040,876 of record JAFIDM010009631.1, read on the forward strand.
AGCAGCAATGAAAATGCTAAGCCAAATAAATAGCAAGACCCACGCATTATAAATAAGTAACACTTGTTATGACTTGAGAATGGCGGCCATGACATTGATCTAATTCTGACGTCTACTGCTCTTTCCATCTCATGTTTAATTCAAAACTTAAATGATCGAAGAATTCGATGCTAAGTTATAAGAATTGATCACTCATCAAATGAAAAGTTTTCCTGACATTGATGCAGTGGCAGAAAAGAAATTGAAAAGGAATTCACAATCGGATTTAAGCCCTGTTTGATAATCGACTTTGTCATATGTTTAAATATGTAAGAAGGCAGAGTAGTTGCCGCTTTCCCCTGTCCTTCCTGCTGGCACTCATTGTTAATCTTTAAGTGCCTTCGCCAAAGGGAATACAGAAGTTTTACTGTTGTTTGCTAAATAGTGCAATTTTTACTTTTAGGTTACACCAGCAAAGAAAGTTTGTGCATTAAAATACCATGCTACAAACTGTGTACTTTGTTTTTAGAAAGGTTTAAGTTTGATATTAAAACTTGAAATGATGTACTTGTTTTGAGAAACAAATTAAAAATTTCGAATCACCATTATAATATCTTTACAAGGTTATTTGGGATTTCGATATAAATTCAGTTAAAATTGCAGTTCTATAATATTCAATATCAATATTAAGAAATATAAATTCATTACTATACAGTACTATTTTACAATCCTTTGATGGATTTAATAAAAAAGCATTGAATTAATTTTATTTGTAAGTTTTACACGTAAGCTTCTTTTTTTATATATAAGAAATTTAAACTCTTTCAATTACTGTATTTTGAGTAATGAGGAGTTTAAATGAAAATATTTAACAAATTTCACTTTTTGAAATAAATAATGATTGGAGATCTAAATAAAAACAACTTTTGTTAGATTATTAAATTGGGGAAATATCTGATTTTGCTGTATATCAAGAAATGTTTTTCTTGATGGTATATGAAATCTCATTGTTGAATGGAAATGATAATTTTCATACTGTCAGTATGATGAAATACGTTTTATTTGTTAATTGTCTGATTTGATGCTTTGTTCGTGTGTTGATTCACACAATTCTTCTTCAAAGATCGAGATTCGACTAGAAATTAATAAACAACAGCGCCAATTTGTGTTGTAAAATTATTGTTTATTTTCTCTCACAAATATCTTATATCCAAGTTAAATTTGTGCATATTTTCTTTAGAGCACTAGAATGGAAGAGATAGAACCTACATTGCTACTGTGTTTTAAGCTTCGAAAAATTACATAACTTCAATAAAAACAGAATGAAGTAGTGTTGATCGATTTTATCACTCCCCGAAGTGAATTTTTGCCAAACAATTGCGTTTTCCACGAAAGTCAAATTGTTTGCTTATACCAAAAGATGATGATGTTTCTACTTCATCTCTTTTATGTCCCGAAGCTATGCAGTGAAATTCCAAATGAAAATGGCAATTTTTTTGTCCGTAATAAGACGAATCGAATAGGACTAGTCTCATTTCTGCATATCTGCTAAAATCGTTTTTCTTTTGTGTTCCGACGATAATTACTTTGTTTCAACTACTTAAAAAGTAAAATTGGAGTGAGCTCTCCAAATAAAGAAGAAAAGAAGAAAAAAAACAAGATATTAAGGTATAGAAATGCATTTTATTTCCTTCATCGAGAAAGGACGACAAAAATAAAATCCTAAAAACAAAAAAGTTCATTTTATGAAGTTATGAAGCTACTTTTTATGCTTTAAATAGTTTAGTGCAATATAGCTACTCTACTAACTGTAATCTAACCATTGCAAAACTGCTCCTCGTAGATCTGTAATTCTGTAATATATTACTTGATATAGCTGTCCACGACGTTTAGATCCTCAGGTAGCAGTCATTGAAATAATCTATCATAAATTTAATATCGACACAACCTGTCGAAACTTTTAAATTTGAAATTTGATGTGTATCATCTTCACTACTACTAAAGGTTTGCCTCATGGTCGATGAAATTTACAATAGTAGAACATTTTTCGCTGGTCAAAGCTTCATTTCCCTAAACACTTCTTGCTTTCCTGCAAAAACAGTTCTCAATGAACTTTAGATTGGACTTCAGTTCATTTAGCGATCCCGTAGGGTGGAAATATTATAGTTCCCGTGTCTGTATATGTGTGTATGTGCTTGTAATACCTTCCGAAGCCCAAATTGGGAGTCGAAGCCTCATGAGTTCATATCTCATTGATATCCTTATGTCCCGGAGGAAAAATCCGATTACCGTTCACGGCCACTTCCGATTTTAGGTGGCCATTTTGTTCATCAGTTCAGGAAAAGATTAGTAATTGGACAAAATTGGGTCTATTTATACTGAATCGACTATGCTAAGAACAGTTAAGATGCCTTAGACCGAAGGTGACTACTTCCGTTCGAAAATGGCCATTGACCATTTCTCTGAGCCGCCCGAATGATATAAAAGGGGTCTAGATGCAGTAAATGAACTCAATTCTGACATCGCTTGAAACTATACTTGACTCTTGATTGCAACGGCATGAATATAGGATTTTTGTCCACCAATCAGTAATAGTGTAACTTTTAATAAAGGAAACGTTTGATAGATTGAGAAGATATAGGCCTAAAAAAGATAAAAATTAAAATGAATATACAATATTCACATTGCTTATTTTAAGATATTTTCATCCTTAGTTTTGCCTTAACATTGTAATAAACTGCGCCGCAACTAACTCTCTAACTCAGCTATGAAGTGCGTGATGCCGAAAAAACACCGAAAGAGCAGGACAAGCGCCCTGCTCTTGTAATGAACCTGAATTTAAATGAATACTACGATATTAGCGAATAGCTAACAAACGAGTTCCATATCAAACTCACGTGGTACATTAATATTTATGTTGGCGTAATGATCCATCCACAAATATATATTTGAATTTTTTTGTAATTATTATTATTCACATTCGTACGTTACATTCCTGTTAGGTTTGCAAACCAAAATACCTGTGATGAAATTGATAATTTAAAAAGATTAAAAAAACTTTTTTTTTTTTTTTTTTTTTTTTGCCAACGCCTGTGCTCTTAGAAGTGAATTTTTTTTGGCCTCAACAAGGGGCGAGAAATGTGAGCATTTATCCGTCGTAACGTTGCCCAGGGTACGCCATAGGAGGCAGCTCACGCTATACCCGCAGAAACAGACGAAACACAGAAGAAAGAAAGGGAAACAGCCATGCCACTGCCGGGATTCGAACCCAGGTACTGGCGCACTGGTCGCCACGGCTGGCCGCCGCCGAGACCGCACGACCACGCCAGCACGGCGATTAAAAAAACTAAAAGTATACAAGATTTCAGAATACACACACCAAAAACAAAAGAAACAACAGTACAAAGTTATTGAGTTAAATTTTGAAAAAAATAAGTAAAAAAAAACACATATTTATGAGCAAAAATTATGGTTAAATAAAATAAAAGTTAGGTTGATAGCTAACAAAATATTGTACATTTCAAATAGTACATAGATAGTCGTAAACGGATAAAGATTAATAGCTACACCTAATTTTACCATCTATAAGATTTCAAATGAGTATTAATTTTAATCGTTTGTAAGATGTAATTTGAAACCTATATGGTTGTAATTGATTAAAAGGTTTATTTACAATTTTGTAATTATCTCTCATGCCATAATTATTCTTAGGAAAATTAAATGGTATAATTTTATTCCAGATCTTTCTTTTATTGGTAGAGTTTGTTTTTTAGAAAATGGTTTGATATATGAAAAAAATCTTTTAAAATATGAATACAAACATTTTTTTCGGTAACTAAAAGGATTTGATGTAATTTTCTATTCTTTTTTGCTGATCACTGGATAATTATTGAATATTAGTTTTAATATTTTTTCCAATTAATCTATTTTTATTATTTAGTTGTTTTTTTATTTAAGAAAATCTAAAATTCAATACCACAACATAGCAAGGAATCTACAAAAGCTTTAAATATCATTATTTGATAATCTCATAGTTCTTCATTTATTATAATTGTAAGCCACAGGATCTGGGGGCACGGCAGTGCCCCCGCCAAGACGAGCCGAAGGCAGGAAGGGCACTACGTACCTTTACTGGAAGTGTTTCGTCGTATTTTCGAACCCTCATAGCTTCGGCCTGGATAATACTAGAGAGCTCAAATTTTCAGGATAAGATGCAGTAAGCAGACTAATGAAATACGCTAAGTTTCATTTATTTAGCTTTTATACTTTGGATTTTATTAATACCTAAAATACGTCGATTTCGTCACTGACTCACTCACTCATGATCATCAAAACCTCTAGGGTACTTCCTGAAGTCCTAGAAAGCTGAAATTTGGTATGCAGGCTAGGATTAGCACACAAACAACAAAAAAATTAAGAAATCCGTAACTTTCACCTTCCAACCCCTCAAAAGGGGTGGGTCTGGTTATGTATTATCGAACCCTCATAGCTTCGGCCTGAATAATACTAGAGAGCTCAAATTTTCAGGATAAGATGCAGTTACCATACTAATGAAATACGCTAAGTTTCATTTATCTAGCTTTTATACTTTGGATTTTATTAAGATCTGAAATGCGTCGTACCCTCAATGCTTCGGCCTAAATAATACTGTGTAATAATATGATTTCTTACAAAAGTGCAAACAGCTTGTATATACAAGTTGACCAATAGAAAAACAGAAAAGTAGGGTATTGAAAAAAAATTCATTTTTTAAATAATCTTAAAACTAAATAGATAATCCCACCCAAAACATTTCATGTAAAATAAGTTGCCAAGACTCACATGCTCATAACGCTTTCACTGTTAAAAAGTTATCAGATCTCATCTTACAAAAAGAAATGAAATCCCACCCAAAACATTTCATGTAAAATAAGGGGTTGCCAAGACTCGCATGCTCATAACGCTTTCACTGTTAAAAAGTTATCAGATCTCATCCTACAAAAAGAAATGAAATCCCACCCAAAACACTTCGTGTAAAATAAGTTGCCAAGACTCACATGCTCATAATGCTTTCACTGTTAAAAAAGATCAGATCTCATGTAGAGCCAAGCCCCTAACTCTACGAGGCCTAACTCTACAAGCCCTAACTCTAAAAACCTTATATCTTGGTCAAAAAGTATGGCTTGGCCGTTTCATGGAACTATTTCATCTCACCCAAAACATTTCATGTAAAATACGTTGCCAAGATGCTCATAACGCTTTCACTGTTAAAAAGTTATCAGATTTCATATAGTGCCAAGCCCCTCACTATACATGCCTAACTCTAAAAACCCTAATATCTTGGTCAAAAAGTGTAACTTGGCATACTCCATATCCTTTACTTAACTCCATGGGATTGTCTGTGTGACAGCCACGAAACGGCCAAGGCATACTTTTTGACCAAGATATAAGGTTTTTAGAGTTAGGGCTTGTAGAGTTAGGCCTCGTAGAGTTAGGGGCTTGGCTCTACATGAGATCTCATATCTTTTTAACAGTGAAAGCATTATGAGCATGTGAGTCTTGTCAACTTATTTTACACGAAGTGTTTTGGGTGGGATCTTTTATTACAGATAATATAAACTTTGGTAAATCATTATATGAAGAAGCACAAATTTTACCTATTGTATTTAAAGATTTGGATTTTATTCTTCAAATTTATTATTATTTTTATAAGTATGCATGTTTATTTTCGTTTATTTTCTGTTCTGCAAAAACAAAAGTCGAATTTATAAATTAAATCACTGTTTATTAAAACGTCTTAATTACTGCCAACAGAACTGGCAACCTTTATTATTCTTATTACTCTCTTATTACTGAAAACTCTTGTTACTGCCAACCAAAAATAAAAACTCATCAATCATTTTTGAGAAAATTAATTAATTAATCATTTTTGAGAAAATAGTTAATCTAATATGAATTAGTGCATACTTTCTTCGTTTTTCAGGAAGATAATCTCAGTTTTGAATTCTGTTTCTTTAAGAATTCAGCTTTGCATGTCTTAGAAAGTTTCAGAGCTTGAAAAGTTTCCTGAATAGTCAAGATCTTAAATATCTTTTAGTGGAATTCGTCTTACAGCTTATTTTCAGGTGCTTTGAAGCTTACAAAGAGAGATTTTGCAATAATAATCCTCCATTATCGATAGTTTGTGTGTTCATTCGTCCGTACAAATGAAACAATTCCATCCTACTGGACCAATTTTCATGAAAATTTGGTGTACAAAGATGTCAATGAAATTTAGCGTCGGTTGCTCCCTCTAGGAATGACTGCTTCAGCAAAGTTCTGCTTCCTTCGCATACTCCATTAAATCAAGACTGAAATACAAGTGTGTCGTTTATAAGCTATGTCTACGTCCATTCTTGATTTTTCTTATTGCGGTATACATTAGCCTTTAATAACCGAATTGATATACATGAGTATTTAAATATAGGAGTACAATGGTTGAATTTTCTGTTCTAAAGTTGGTCTATTTACAAAGAATTTTTTTTTTTTTGACAATAAGACTACACAAGATGTATTGATTTCAATGAATTACTAGACAACAGGTTAAAGGGGGGGGGGTCTGTCTTTATTCCTTCAAATTAGGCTTGTGAACATGAAAATGTAAGGAGATAATGTAAAATTACTTTAATTTATCCTTTAATTACTTTAATTTAAAATGTAAATTAAAGTATCCCTAGGGATGGGCCCAAGGGCGATGCGGCCCTTGGATGGCAGGAATTAAGCCTGAGGATGGTTCGTAACCAACGGGTTTAAGTTGAGGTAGCGAGACCCATCTATCTTTAATCCCTGAAAAGAAACCCGATACCCATTTAAAAAAAAGGTTGGATCCAAGGATCCGTCTAGAGAAGAATTCACCGTGGAAAAATCTTCGACCTCCGCCGAGGTCGGGAATTGAACCCGGCTTCTCTCCAGTGAAGAGCCTTATCTTTGGCTAAGGAACCCACATATATTCTATATTACAATAGAATAATTCTTCAGAATGAAACGTACTGAATTGATTATAATGCCACATCTATCGAAATGCCACATTTTTAAATACCTCTTGAAATGTCATTATTTGAATAACCACATGACATTGTTACAGACTGATGTTTAAATATACAACTAATTTCCCATTCGAAAAATCAAAACCTATTTTAGATACTTCAAAACGAGTTGTTTGATTTTAAGCTTTTTCGTAGAAAAGTGTGGAAGAATTAAACAAATGAAGCGAATAATAATAAAAAAATTTTATGCTTGTATATTCTCTCCATATTTATTATCTTCACTTCTCCACTTTACGTAAGGAATAGAAGTTAGCAATTAGGAGAATTATAAGAATTTCTTAACAGTTCTATTTCATGTCACCTCGTTCTTTAAAGAGTAGAAAACTATTGTAAATTAGCAAGATTTAAGTCAGGAATTTAACAATTAATTTTAAGCATTTTCGTGTTATGTTTTAAGCTAATGACGATCCATTTCGTAAATTGCTTCTACTGAAAAGGCATTCTCATAATTCAGATTGTTGTAAAGGCAAGTTTTGATGGTTACGATACAAAGTAGTTGAACAAAAGCAATAAATCAATAATTACAAACAGCGGTCATAAATCACCAGGGAGTGCTGGCGTAGGGGATAATCCGTTCCGTTGCGGGGAGTTTGTTTGCTCCCTCGTATACTTGGTCCAGATTTATGGGGGCGGCTTCCCGTGTCCGCAGTAATCTACGCAAACAGCCCCATATCGTTTCCGACCTATCAATGGCAGACCGGGGAATACACGTGTCTAACAATAGACATCACGTTAGCAATAACGATTAGACAAGTGGAAGGACGGGCGTGACAAGGCAAATTCAGACTGGGCCCTCCCCCCCCCCCCCCCCCCCCGCCCCCTTTTAAATACCGTCGATCCGTATTTGGAACAAGCCTTTGGCGAGGAGTGCGCAGGTGCTACCAATTCCGGAAAATCAATTCCGTCCGGGTTTTGCTGAAAAACTGCTGACATGCACTTCAACTACTTGTGAGAAATTGTCGGATTTATCTAAAGCAATGCAACATCTCTCTCTCTTTTTTTTTCTAAGGCTCCTTTTTTTTTTACCCTTTCTTTTTTTAAGTTTTCCTTATCTAGTGGGTGATTAAAAAAGAAAAGACCCGTCCCTGACGAGTATCCCCATGCCCTTTTCTTTAACAAATGTTTTTTTAATGACGCTGTCGAAGAGACTTCAACTCCAAACCAGGCAAAGCAATTCCGGGCCATGATGGTCTGCAGAAATGGCGTTTTGATGACGACGCCTGAAAGCGCAAATGGAATCATCTACATTTTATAATAGCAAAAGGACAGGGGAGGAAATTGATATCGTGCCTTCTAACTGATTCGTGATGGAATTTACAATTTTCCTCGTCTTCACCAACTTCTTTTAGAGAAAAGAGATCGATCTATCTTAACAAGTTTGAGGAACAATCGAGTTTCCCAAATTTTTACCATTCAACTTGAGAAGGAAAGAAAGGAAAAAGGAAATTAGGAAGACGGATGTATAAATGTCGTCGTCATTTTTGAAACTTTTCCCCAAAAGCCTCAATAACTATTAGAATTAAAGTTAGAAGAATCCACAAAATTTCACAACATGTTCTTAGATACTCTAGTTCTAAATCTATGTAGCATTAAGATTAAGTTAAAGTTAAAGTATCCTCTATAGGCCTGGACAGGCCTTTGGGACGCGAGAGGTCAAGCTCCCAGCGTTTCGTGACCAACGGGACGAAGTTGAGGTCGGGTGGTCAGCCCGACGCCCGCCTGCCATTAACTCCCGGGAAAGAAACCTGGTACCCATTCCACAGAGGACTGGGTAGACCCTAGGACCCGTTTGGAGGTGAAAGGAGCGTGGAAAAATACCCGCCCTCCGTCGAGGCCGGGAATCGAACCCTGCACCTCCAACCCGCAGCCAAGCACTCTGACCACTCGGCTACCGGGAAGAGAAAGTAACATCCATGCCGACACCGGGATTCAAACCGATGTTCCGAAACATCCGCTTCACGGCAGACCGCCGTCTAGACCGCTCGGCCATGCAGCATTAAGATTATCTTTATCTTCAGTACATTAAAACTACATTGTTTGTAAATCATTACAAAACAAGTCAAATCACAGTTTTGTAGTAAGCTCTCAATGCAATTTGCTATCAAGCGTTTGCGTTGTTAAAAAGTGACACTACTATTGATTGACGCGCAAAACTCATTTATTCAAGCCTATCCATTACGGCCTCCTCGGTACAGCTTGGCATGTTAATGGGGGGCTTCTTGGAGAATTGTTGGGGTAAAGTATCATATTCGTTCTCAGCAAAGTCGGCAAAGTCGTTCTCAGAAAAGTTTAAAATCTCGCAAGCATTAAGAGGATTAATAAGCGGGGAAATATTTTTTCATTGTTTAAGACATTGTTGTAAAAAAATTGTTTGTGTTTTATTGCTTTTCTATGAAAATTCTTGTAACCTTCTCCCGCCAATTTCTGGAAAAGGATTTCTCTGGAAAAGATTTGAAATCTAGAACTGAGAAACTCTGTTGTCCTTAAATGGGCATACTAAGTTTCAGAAATATTCAATCAGTGATTCATAATTTATTAGGGAATGCACATATACATTTGACTCATTTGAAGATCCTCACTTTTCCTAGGAATAAAACTATAAAAATCTTTTGTTTGGTTAATATTTAAGAGGCTGATAATATTAATTAGTTGAAGAACTTTCCTGAAAAAGAAGTAGAGGAAAATAGATAAAATTTTATTTGGTCAAATATTGTTCTTCCTGTACATCTAACAGTATTTGAATAATTACATTTACCGAATTCTTAGAGGTACTATAGTTAGACGGATTTCTTATAGAATACTGCATCATAAAAATAACAAAATTTGTAGAGTTGAACGAATTACTTGCAATTTCTTTATATCAAATCCATTTTATATTTAAAGATTGCATTTGGTCTACGAGGTAATTGAAGTTTGCTAAAGAGAGCACTTCAATTTTCTATTCTATCTCTAATCTGTCCTAACCCCTTCACCCTCCCTCCGTTTCGAAATAAAATTTTTACGGCTCGTAAACATCAAAACAGTTACCATAAAAACGGCCGTGAAAGAAATAAACCCGAAGATTTAACTCCCAAGTACTGAAAAAAAAGGTTATTTATCTCTATAGTTAAAAAGTACATTCGTAGTTCAGTGAAGTTTCTTTGGGATAGTTAATTCTGTTATTTCTGTGCTATGAATTATCCGAATTTACGAGGAAAAACTTTTTTGTTTGTTTGAGCATAAACATTATGGTTTTTATTAACTTTATTTGTATTTGGCCACAGTTCCGAAAAAAACAAACCTGCAGCAACACAAAATTTAGTTTTAGTTGAAAATAAATATGATAGTATTCTTATAGGATGGAAAACGTAAGCGAAGTTTATATATTAATATTTATAACCTGCCAATACACTTAAATATGCGCCTCTGTGGCGTCGTTAACTTTAGAAAATTTCCATTGATGGAAGTAATTATTGAAAAACGTTTCAGTTTAACAGAGTTGCTACTTTGATTGGTTCTCTTTCCATTGGTCAAAACCAAGATTTAGTAAGTTGTATTATTATTCTATTATATTGATATTATTATTATTTACGTGAGCCCAGTAGCCAAATGGTAAGACGTTTGACTGCGGGTAGGAGGAGCTGAATTCTCCTCCAAACGGGTCCTAAGGTCCACTCAGCCATCTGTAGAATGAATATCGGGGATATTTTTCCTGAGGGTACAGGCGGGTGAGCGTTTGGCTGACCAACTGATTTATCTCAATCTCGGGTCATTGAAACTTACCTCCAACGGCCCCTTATGGGCCATCGTGAGCCTCAATGGGCTATACCTACACCTATTATTATGTAAGAATATATGTCCTTCGGAAATTAATTAACAATTAAATTATTATTATTGTTACTGTGGATCGAACACAGAATAAGTTGAAATCTTGTCTCTTACAATCTTGCAATAAGTAAATATTAATTTATTTTCAACTATCGGTACGTAGATAGATATGGAATATTGTAAAGGTGCATAATGTACAATAAAACATAAAAAACAAAAACAAAAAAACAAACAAACAAGAAATTCGAAGAACTTAGGCCTACTTTTCTGCAAATGTAATTTCTTATTTTTTTTTCCTGTGAAACGAGAAAAAAAAGAAAAGCTTATATCGGAAGCACAGTGGTGATTCAAAGAAACAAATACACAATGAAAATTCATGTGCCAGCAGTGCGCAGGCCTCAATGAATTTTTTTAAAGCATAAAAATTTTCTCACTAATTTTTCATTGGAGAGTTTTTCATTATGTATTTATTTAATTGAGGCACCACTGCGCTTCCGATGTATTGTTCATACTAGCCTCAGTATGGAGACCTTGTTGTTTACTGTGACTTCTCCTGGCTGATGATCGCCAAGGAGCGTGAAACAGCTGTTCCAGGATGTCACTTGTAAATGATTTGGTCTCACCCATTATTATTATTAAAAAAAGAAAAGCTTTTGTTTACTTTTAAATTCTGTTATTTACCGAATTGTATACATTTTTCATTTTCGGAAAAAAAAAAATTAAATTAACAATATTTACTTAAATTGTTAAATCGGATTAATTTTAATCGTATCAAATTCAATGGATTACCTAAGAATTAATATTCATTGAATAAGTCAGTGAGAATTAAGAGAAATAGGATAGTTTAGATTCTAATGGTTTTCTATGAGAATTTTTGTCACCTTCTCGCAGTAATTTCTTGACAAGGATCCATTTGGAAAAGTTTCAAATACAAAACTTAATTCATCTCTAGTCCTCGAAATATGTATACCAAGTTTCAAGCAGATTCATCTTATCGCTCAAAAGTTATTAGAGAAGACAAATATATAAACACACAAACACGTATGAGAAAGACCAAAAGATGCTAGAAAGTACTAGTCAATTTTAATATACTATTTTTTAAAGAAAATATGTGTGAGCAAAAGGAAGGGTTAACGTGCTGACAAATTCACTGAAAAATGTCTGTTAAGCCCAGCACAAGAATAA
>JAFIDM010009631.1:235066957-235083779 GCA_023159025.1 Thereuonema tuberculata
ATCAAAACTTGCATTGTAATTCATGCAGTTATTATTATTATTGTCAATCTAATTCTATTTTTAATCTTTTAGAACAAGTGCCAATGTTCTTAATTTGGATATTTGTAAATGTTCTGAGGAACTTTACGGAATTGTTTTTAAACAAGTTTTGCTTTTTTTTTTAACTGTCAGCAGTTAATTGTTAAATAAAACATTATTAGCATGAAGTGTATATATTTGTAAGTTTGTTACTTACATTAATTAATATAATTTATATATAATTACGATTTTTCATAATTTAAATAAATAAGAAACAGTATAAATATAACAGTTCTTAAATAGCAAATCAGTTTTATACATGTTACAATTAAAATATAACATAGTTATTATTATATGTAAGAAAAATAGATATATAATGTCGTATTTTATATCATCAATTCCTCTGTTATAACCAAGAAACAAAATCTGTGCATTTCCCCTGAAAATGAAAAACTATCACACTGACCCCTCAAATGACTTCTTGGACTCTTCACCTACCACGTGACATAGGCGTGGCTAAGGCTCAACTCTTGGTGGACACGCTGTACCCATTCTTCTTACGTGTTACAATGATGTGGATGGAAAATGAAATTGGAATTGTAAGATCACTTCGAAATTTTCCCAGTTGATGCAAAAATCCCGTGTTGGTACAAAATAATAGTTTTGTTTTGTTTTTAATAAGAAAACATAGTTGTGGCAGCATTAAATTATTAATGAAAATTCTTTTTCGATACTTCACAGATAGATAGTATTTTTCAGATCTTCGTTGGCCTTAACATTGCCATACAAACGTATGGAATTGTAACCATGGGAATCAGTATTAACTGATACACTCTGAATTCAATGCATTTGTTTGTAAGAAATTGAATACCTTGTTAAAATGTATACTACCAACAATACACAATCTTAAATAGTTTCGCAAATGTCTGAAGTTCACTAATTCTTCTTTATCTTCCTCTACAAAGGAGATGTGAATCATGGATCCCTGGAGATCAGTTGAATCTTCTTGCCATAGGTGACAAGAAGATTCAGAAAATTCGATAAGATCAACGACAAGAATCAGGAAATAAAACATATAAGATATATTTTCTTAAAGATTTCTTAAGAAAAGGGATTACGATTTTTTTTTCGTTTTGAATGATATTAATCAAAGTTCGTTAATAGATTTTTGTTCAAAAGAGAATTTTTTTTTCATTAATTTTAAATGTTTTTGATTTGGTAAGTTTCAGTAAATTTTTAGTTGGTATACCAACTTTGGAATATTCTACTGAAAAGATTTTTATGTATGGTTTCCTTTAACCGAAATTCTTGTTTAACGGTTCAGTTTTCGAAAATACATGAATTTGATTTAGCGAACAACTAAATTTTCAGTTTCATAGAATAATTAATTGTTCTTTTATCATAACAATGGAGCTTTAAAGTATAATGTGTGATGATTCTTTATGGTTATAAACGTGAGGTTATTGTTGATGACGAGACCATCACTTGCTTCGCAGATCTCTCTTTAATCTGCCAATCGTCTTCCTTGGGCTATCCGAATATTCATTAGTTGTTAGGAAGTTATTCATTATATTTACACACGGTTTGATTACATTAGATAATCTTAATGAGTTTACTATATAACTGTTTAATGTTATATTGATTTAATAAAAAGAAAGCATGCATGAGTGTATTGTTAGCTATCTGAAAATTATTACAGAAACTTAAAACGTATCTTGCATTTCCAATGCAATTTTTTAAGCTTAGATAAAGTGTAAGAAGCGTAATCTTCGGGATTTTCTTCCACATATTCTTTATTATATATTATAAAAACATTATTCTGTCTGTCATTCTGTTATAAGACTTTAAGGTTTTCCAATTTTGTGACCAAACCAAAATAAGAGATAGATTGGTCATGCAAATGGATAAAATGTAGATCTTCTAGACAACAAAATGCTACAAAATCTTTCGAAAAACTATTTTGGTTTCCAAGATGTCGCCTTTTAAAGGGTCAAATTTTGACTTTTTCTCAATTTAAACGAAAAGTATAAAAGATGGAAGAGAACATTATATTGAGACAATGTTGGTATTTGAAAGTTCTATCGAACGATGTATCAGTCATTCACAAACGTTTCTGTGTTTGCAAGATATATGCAAAAATGTGATTTTTTTTTTTTTGCTTTAAATTTTTGGTGTGTGGCGCCAACCCGCAATACATCTGAGTTATCCGGAGAAGCCACAACGGGCTGGGCAAAATTAATAATGAGATCGTATATTCTCCGATGATCTCAATATTAATTTGCTAAATAAATAAATTTTGTTTTTTTAATGCTATACATGCAAGGGTTCCGGAGCGAAGCGACGGTACCCGGCTATTATTATAAAAACGATATTCTGTCTGTTATTCTGTAAGCAAAATGCTAAATTACAAATTATTAAAACGTCGCAGCAAGGAAATCTTTTGGACAATGATTCAAGAATTTTCACAAAACATGTTATTTATCATGAAGTTTTGTAATAAAACCTACTATGTTTCGTTATCAAAACTGTGTTTGGTGGTTTATAACACAAACACAAAGAAAGGTAAATTTACCGAAGAATTGAGAATCTATTCATAAAAAATGAAAATATTTTAAACAACTGTCCAACTATACTAATTGGCAACGTAAATACACATCTTTTCAAAATGAATAAAAACAATGCAGTACAGAAATACCTAAAACTTATGTGCAATAATGGTTTCAAAAATTGTCTTTACGGAACAACAAGAAACAACTTTACAATTCATGAAAATACAAAAACAAATATAGATCATATTTTCATAAATAAGTATGGTATCGAAACACCAGTAATAATATGTAAAGAACGAATCTCGGATAATAAAGAGTTGAAAATGAGAAAAGAAAAGATCCAAATATAATCTATAAAGAACTAATCAATGAGGTTAACAAAACAAAATTCATGAAAATCGTATATAAAAAGAAAAGTCCTGACTCACTCACTGACTGACTCATCAACGCTCACCCCAAACCCTTGGACTTAGAAAGCTGAAATTTTGCACGAGGTTCCCTTTATAATGTAGACGAGGAATAAGGCCGGATTTTTCGAAATTCCCACGGGATAGGGAATAATGTGGCAAACTGACCATGAAGTGTGTAGCGGTAACCCCAGGTGTGTGGCGCCAACCCGCAATACATCTGAGTTAAGCGGAGAAGGCCACAACTGGCTGGGACGTCGTTTATTCTCCGATCTCAATATTAATTTGCTAAATAAATAAAGTTTTGTTTTAATGCTATATATGCAAGGGTTCCGGAGCGAAGCGACGGTACCCGGCTAGGTTATTAATAATACATTAGATATCCATAAGCTGAAATAAGAGGATGGTCTTCTAAAGAAAACTTAGAGTCAAAAGATACAAATTGGTTGATCTTGGAACATTGTAAAAACATCTATTGAAAGGATTATTTATTTCTTTTGGTGGCAAACAAGTACTTTAAACGGAAAATAAAAAAAAAAGTTAGAAGTGACATAATGATTAACAGCAAAGGGATTTCTGAGAAAATATATCAAGGATGGGGTGGAGGAGATAGTCTTCATTTATCCATCAAGGAGTAGCTAATTAGGGAACGTGAATTTATCATACTCATCCAATTTGACAACGTTGGATTTCGGGTTATGTTAGGAGTTGCAAAGAACATTCGAGAGACGCTGAATAACAACCTACAAAATTGCTGGTTTCCCGGGATATTCTCAAGCATACTTGATCATAACGTCATAAAGAATTGATGGTAGCTATCAGTTATGGAAAAGAGGATTTGTAGCAGGAGATAATGAGATATTTTTAAGAATTCATATTACGAAAAAGTGACCTTGTTTTTCAATAGATTTTCTAATTGAATGATACAAATTAAATAAATAAACGAATAATGAATTTTTTCTTGAGAGGTAATATCAAAATTGTAGTACCGACTTACGACAATTGTAAAATATTTTTTAAGTTGGCCCGTAAATAAAAATCTGACTAAAGACGATCTCTATGAAGTTATGTCATTTTTTTTAAGAAGTTTTTCTGTATGGTCGCTGTCGAGAAATTTGCGCATGAAGATGACAACAATTCCCTTAAAAATTCATTAAAAGTGAAACAATAGACTGTCTAACAATGCATATTAATCCATTTACATTCTATCATCTGAGCATTCTTTGATATGGTAAAAATTATTTGTTTTAGCAACGGATTTTTTGAATTTGAATAATTATCAGAAAATAGAAAATTTTGAGAATGTCTTTGTATTGTAATTTAGAAAGAGAAGTTTTTCCCTTTGCATTCTTTCCTTGGCTTTGAATAATTCCCCAAAAGTGACAATTTGGTGTGGATTTACGCCAGCATTCATTGTTGGACCGTTTTGTCTTTCACAATGACTGTGACATACTGTAAAAGAAATAGACTTCGTTCTTTCAAGAACTTCAGGAACCCATAAAAAGCAAATAAATGCAGGCTTGTATACTGCTTTGTTTTTGTTTGTTTATGCTAAGTTCATTTATTCCTTTCAAATATTACTATCTTCTGTTTGATTTCTGTTGTAGACATAACTGGAATGATAGTTTCATTATTAGCTGCATGTGAGGATAGATAACCTTGCAACGGTGACTGTAAAACAACGATACTAGAAAGCGAAGTAGTCTTTAATGAAGGGAAACCTTGGCAGCGACAAGAATAAAATAGTATACTCTTCCTCACATTCCTGAGAGTGTGGAAGAACCTGAAGCAGTCGCAGCAAATTTCTCAACCTTTTCGAAGTTAGACCTATTATAACTATAGCCATTTGTCAGAACCCCAGACGAGAATGGTCTTAGCATTTTGCATTTTTGTCTTTCACAATGACATAATTCGTTTTGTAAAATAACTTAAATAGAATTCAAGTTAACCAAATGAAAATAAAACAACTTTTATCTTAAAAAGTTTTCTAACAATATCTGTTCAGAGGGGCCCTAACCCCCTCCGCAGTGCATTTTTTTCTGCAGTTGCTCGAGTCTTCTATAATTTTTTTGCCATTGTATCTACTATCGTATTTTTTAAAAAAAGAAACTTTGTAGAGTTAAGTCATTGCAGTTCTAATTTTTAAAATGTATTTTGAGTTATAATAATTCGCAAAATTGGACAAAAAATATGTTACTTTTTTTTTTTTAATTTTAGAAAAACAACAGAATTTTGGCAATGGAAAATTATAAGGCGATTTCGAAGCTTATTTTTTTTAATTTTTTTTTTTACTGTAATTTAAGAAGAGATTCTAACAAAATTCAAAGTTGAAAATCATAACCTTTGGTTTAAATTTTATTTTTTTTATTTTTAAGTAACTATTGTTATTTACTTTCTCTATCCTTATATATTATTTCTCAAAGGTGTTTTGTGTGGGTACGCCATATCTCACTTAATACTTCATCAAAATCAATGATTGAGACATCATTTTGAAGATTACGTTCACCGCTAATGACGAAAAATAAACAAATTGTTGAAAATTAATGTTTTCGTTATAAAACTTTATTTTAAAAACCTTTTTATAAAAATGTAGATACGCTTTAACAGAAGCGGCTTATCTTTCGAAAGCGAAACAACATTTCAAATAATTCTGTAGCGCCGTAAACTTCAAATATATCCTTTTTTGAATAAAAATGCATTTTAAAATGATATTTCATCGTTTATTTAATAAGAACAGATAAAAAAACAAACAAAGATTTATATTTTAATACAAATAAACGATTTATTACAATAAAAAATATAAAAATTTGCCAACTTCTCATATATTATTTCTCAAAGGTGTTTTTTTTTTTTTATCTCCCTTAATACTTCACGAAAATCAATGATTGAGATATCATTTTGAAGATTCCGTTCACCGCTAATGACAAAAAATATTGACGGCAACTATTGACAATGTGTTTAACTAACATGAACTACAGCTTGAGTTGTTTATTATTTCTCAAAGATGATTTTTTGTTGCGAATTATTCGCACGGGTCAACTAGTTATCAATTATTTTATATCAATTATTTATTATTAATTTTTTTTGCTGTTAATTAGTTTCTTTATTATTTTTTAACTGTTATATAAAAACATTTTGTCGACAGATTGTTCTATAAAATTTACAACAATTTATCACGAATTTGAAATTATAATTAATAAATCTCAATTAGAATTGAAAATCCATTTAAAAAATTAAAACTACGATTCTTTCATATTCATTTCGTAAAGTTTCAGATTTTTTACTACATTAGTATTTAAGATATAATATGCTGCAGATGACTAGAATTTCTTTAAAAAAAAATTACAGGGGGATTTAGCTATACTTTAAGAATAAACAAAACATTTGTGACTGTATGATTTTTCATCAGTAGATGTGTTATGATTCTTCAGGTAATAATAGGCAGAATTACTTGTAACAAGATCATATATTAAAAATTCCAAAAATTTCTATATGAATTTTTAATATATGATATAAAATATATGATAATATTACATGATATTTAATATATGATATTATATATAATATAATTTTATATTTTTTTGAAAATTTTATGTAATGTTTCAATCTCACTTAACTACGCATCGGTTTTAGAACTGAAAAGTTTCATAATACAGTTCTAAATCGACATACTGCTGGCCTTCCATAAATAACAAACATAATTTGATAATAATTGCTTTTATTAGGAAGCTCAGGTTTCAGTAACAGACTTAAGCTATTAAAACAAGATTATTTTTGATTTTGATAGGCATTGAAATTACAACTAAAAGCAAAGAGGTAATAACATCATCATTAAAGTATCAAGAACACGACAATTTAAACAATTATCTTAGTTAACTCAAATTTCATTGTTGCAATATTTTGCATTGCACTGTTACATATTGGCTTGTGCTCTCTATTCTAGTTTAACTCAAATTAACCTGTAGGAGAGGATTTAGATCAAAAAGCCATCATTACATGAATCTATTAACATTGTCACGATAAATGAAAGTAATTTTCTGGAAAAACTGAAGGTTTAAAAATGAGATAAGGCGAACCTAATCATTTCACCAATTAATTCATGTGGCATTCGAAAATTCTGTATAGTGCTATTTTTGAAATTACAGTACTTTGTTGTTCTATGATTTTGTTTATTTTTCATAAATCCTAATAATTTATTTTCAAAAACAGAAACAATTAGAATCTAGTGAGAGAGCGTATTACAATGTTAAGTAAAAATTTCTTACATTTTTGACATTTCCACTACATATTATAAAGAAAAAATAGAAACTACGATTTCTTTTTAGACCAAAGTTAGTCCAAATGCTGTTAAAATAGTGCTTCATTTATTCATTGTCCAGGAAAATTTGTATCCCAAGAAGAATCAGATCCTAGACGTGCAGAGAACAAAACTAGAAAAACAGGGGATCTGTATAGTTTTAAAGAATTCTACTATTATTTATTATTTTAGAGCCGAAGATATACCATACTTGTATACCATGCGTTTAGTAGAAATCCTAGAATATACAAATGGCCCACAGGTAGCCGGAAAGAGAGAAAGAGAAGCAGCAGCAGATAAATACAGGAAAGAAAATATTTCATTCCAAATCCGAGACTCGAACCTAGATTAGAAATATAAGACTAGTTGGATTGTTCATCGCCTAGACCTCTCGGGTACGTCTGAAGGATTTAAAGAGTTATGTAGTCTTACGGATTTACATTACATTTTTTATTACATCTTATGAGTCGGTCAACTAAAAACTAATTTCAATCCTGACTGTTTCTTTACAATTAACGTTCTTTGTTTAACAAGAACCTGTAACTTAGGATTTTGTAGAAAACCATCAATAGAAGCCATCTAACCCTGCTTTGCCCTCACGATTTCTCGTTTATTGGCCAACGTCTTTGTTGTCTTCCTGTATGTTTTTTTTTAAGTTCTTAATATATTTGATGGTGGATATCGATTTTTGGTTAGTGGCAGCTGTATTGAATTTTTGGACAATCCCAGCTCGCCAAATCCATTTCTCTCATTTCCCGGAGTCGAGTCATTGCCATCCTGGAATCCCGCTCAACCGAGGCGGGAAAATGGTGCGTCGTTGGGCGTCCTCTGTTATACACTTCTTTTTTCTTCTTGGTTTGCGCCGCCCCAATAAGATGGACGTGACGATGGTAGGAGTCAGCAAAAGCAGAGGCGACTATATTACTGCTTCTTATTGATGAAACTCACGTCCCCATAACACGGTTACATTCCGGGTTGCCGCCTCACCCCCGGTTGCCTCGGATACCGCACGAACTCTTCCGCCAGGGTGTCGGGGCATGGAGGACGAAGGGACAGGAGAAAAAGGGAACGAGGTTGGGGGGGGGGGGAAGAGGAAGAGCGGAGGTGTAGAGGGAGGTATTGGGGGAGGAGGGTGTGGGCCAGCGCGTTTCATTCCGGCTGATAGAATCCCATCGTTTTTACATCCGCGAGAACAACATCCCCTACTACAAAGTTGGTAGATAAAGGCTCGGGCCTCTGCTAACTTTCTTGTCCATCGGGGAATTGAAATAAAAAGAACGGGAAAGAAGAGGAGATGAGAGAGGAAGCAGAAAGAATTTCAACGAAAAGCGAAAAGTGCGCGTGGATAAAAGAAAAGAAAAGAAAAAAAAAAAAAAACAACAGAAAACCTGAATCCAAAAGCGGAACTGTTACAGTCGACCTTTCACCTTTTCCATCGCTTCGCCAAAATACTGAATTAAATTTTAATTCACTTCTTCAAATTGAATTCGAAATGTAACGAATTAAGGGAAATGCTTTTCTATAAATATATTCAAGTGCAACTAATATTCTATTGATAAAATCAAAATTTCTTGAGTAATGGAAATCAATTGGGATATTATTATATAAAGGAACAAGGAACTCATAAAAAATCAACATGAAATCAACAACAAAATAAACATAAAATTAGCAAGAAAAATTAAAGAAATTATCATGAAATCAATAGTAAAATGAACAATAAAATCAACAATGAAATCAACAATAAAAAGAATAATAAAGCCTCCGGGGAATTAACAATTAAATGAAAGAAATAAGCTTTAAATTATTACCATGAAAAGCAATAATCAACATTGATAACTTGAATAAAAAACAGCGAAGAAATTAACATGACTCAACAACAAAAATGAAAGAATTTAATATGAAATCAAAAGTCAAATGAACAATAAAATCAATATGAAATCAATAAAAATCAACAGGAAATCAACGATAGAATGAACATAAAATCAGCAGCATAAATTAACAGGAAAACGAACATAAAATTAACAATAAAACATAAAATTAACAATAGAAAAGAAACAACTTGAAATCATTGCCATGAATAAACAGTATCAAGATCAATTATTATTAAATCAACATTTTTAAAATCATTAAAAAGGAAATGAATACGGGAAAAAATCAAGACAAGCAGCTCGAAAAAGGTGAGAAAAATAAAATAAATCAATAAACATCACTATATTGAAAAGTAAATGGAATCTATCATTTATTTATTTTTTTATCAAGCACTGACATCAGAGCAAAAAAAAAGTCACATTTCTAGAATCTAATATCATATATCATTTTAATCTTTTTACAATCTCGCCATTTCTCAATTTACAAGAGTAGGTTTTTTTTTTTAATAAAAGTATTCAACTTTTATGTAGCATTGCTGTTCTTCTTTGATTAGGCTAGAACAAAACTAGAAGAAATGCTTAAAGCTGAAATCCTAACATACACACACAGTCACTGATAGACACACACGTTAGCCTTACTTGCCTTGCTAAGGTTACTTAGAAGCAAGTTACTGTTACCTTCAGTTTTACATGAACTTTTTACATTTAATAGCAAAATTCCTATATTCTCTGACTTTGGCGCGGGATGAGATCGATATATCCTTGGTTGGCAGTCTAAGGTAAATCGGACGGCAATCAAATACTTTCCCGCTTTAACCTAAGATGTAAAGAAATTTGGATCGTCCTTACGAATCAGTATTTCCAATAATAATCTGGGAATGTCCCAATCCATCTCATAACCTTCACTTTCATTATTTTGATGGATGAGATTCTTAAATATTGGTTTCTTTTAATTTAATAGTATTTTTTTTGTTTTAATTTACTTAAATAAATTGAAACTTTTGAAATTTCTAAAATTTTTTAATTGATATTCTTTATTAACAAACATTATTTTGTATAAGAAATATTAGCAGTTATTAAATTTTAATGTGAGATCGTTCTGAAAATCTTCACAGACCATGGAGAAGATCTCTTTCCTTTTCTGTTCTTTCTAATTAAATCCGTTTCGAGATTAAATTTATGAGTGTTCCGATGGTTTAACAACCTCATAAAGCAGGGTATGATCTTAATTATAGATGTCCAATACCTTTCTGTGAAGGGTTAATGTTCTAGAACTTGTTGATTGAATCTTTACAGTGGCGCAGTGCAAGAGCAGCCATGTTCTCGGACGCCATGATTTTGATGACGTCATAATTATTGATGGTCAGTTAGAGATCAGGCGTCCCCTTATGGCCGGCCTCTTGGGCCACAGGGAACCGGGCTAAGATGAACTAGTTAATTGATCCTCTTGCAGTCTACAGCCTAACTCGCACGGGGGAATTGATGGGAGGATGATAAGTCAGGCGAAGAGAACTCGGGGAGTTATCCACGAGCCACCGGAAATGGGAAAGGAGACAGAGTTTGGCGCTGGGGAGAGGTCTCCCAAGCAGAGCGGGGATAACATTACACTTTTAGAGCTTTGTGGCATTAAAACTGATACTGATTGGTACTTAGAGTTAAAGAAGCTAAGTTTTTCAAGAAAAACTTTAAAAAGAAAACAACAATAAAAAAAACAAAAAAACAAGAAGTTCATGAAAAATCATGAAGCCTACTTTTCCTTTTTGTTTTTTAAATTGTGTTATGAAATAACAGTGATTGCAATACGATAAGTAAAATAAGTATTCAATACGAAGAGCAAAGATTTTTTTTTTCATTTTCTGAAAAATGTAATTATATCTACAAATACTTATGTTGTCTGAATGCAATTATCGTATTAAAGCTGGCGCAGACATTAATACTGTAAGATTAAATAAACAAATTAAAACTTATTGTTTAAAACAAAGATAGAAATTAATTGTTTCGGTTTTGACGCTATTCTATAGGAATTTTTATGACCCTCCCGTATTAATTTCTCGCCAAGGAGCCACACGAAAATAAATTTTTAATATAAAAGTTAGATATTCATATTCTTAAATATGCATTCTAGTCTCCAGAAGATTCATCAGTTATTCAAAAGTTATTAGAAGCAACACACAAACAGATGTACTGAATGGATTATCCTCCTTTCCTAAGTAGGCTAAAAAAAAAACTTATTGCATAAGGATATTTAGGAATTTCAAAAATTTTGAAAATTTATCTAATGATAAATAACTATTGTTTATTTTAGAAAATTAGTAAATCAAATTGCACGCAAACTAAAATAATTTTTAAGTTTAAAGAAAACGTGCATCTAACTGACGATTGATTGGAATTACGAAACGGAAGTTATTATGAGGTACTTGAAATTAAAAGTTTATTGAAATTGAGATGTTTTAGTTCACAGCGCACGCAAACATTTTGAGATGATGTTAGGAATTAAATAATTTTAAAATCGTATTTTCTTAAAAGATTACTTTAATAGCGCCTTAATTAGTTTCATTTCCCAGAAGCTAAAATAAACCGAGATAATCCAATCACCCAGGTTTTCTCTTAAAACAGTAGCTATTAATTAAACCACTGTATTTCCATCCTAATGCTATTTATATATTTCTGTATAATAGTCTTCAATTAGCCAATGATGACAGAGATCTCTAGCGAAATATGTAGTGAAATTTTAAAAGACAGTTTTTAACTCGACCTACACTTGTCCTAGTTATTTGCCAAATAAACTAATAATTCTTGAATTTTTTAATTAATTTACAATGTTCTCTTATTCAGTTTAAAGTATTGTTCCTATTGACAATATGGCATGATGAAATTAATTAACTAACTAACTAGCTAACTGACTAACTAAATAGATCAGTTTGAAATCAATCTACATATCTGCGATTTTTTTTTCCAGTATAATCATAGAAAATAAATTTGAAAAATGAGCTGGAACAGGTCACTGATTATAATGTAAAAGCATGTAATTCGGGCATTGTTTGATGCCATTGTTATTGTTTGAGGCATCTTTTTTAAAATGGCAAGATTACGGGCACATAAACCAAATTTACTTTGAGTGGGTAATGTGATTAAATTTTTGAATATAAAAATTCCAATAATCAATGTTGGAATTATCATATCACAAAATTTTGTCAACGCGTAGGTATTTTCGGATGTACGAAACACATTTTTGGGATTCTGCCGTTTAGGGATTTGGCTATAAAATAATTTTTGAAATAGATCTACAGGAACTAAACCTTTGACATTATGATAAGAATTTTATACAAAATTTGAAAATCTTTAGATCTTAATTGTTTGATTTGTTTCATCCCCCAAAATCACATCTCGGTCAAACTAATTGTCTGAATGCAGATATCACTTGAAATTGATATAATGCGTTTGAATGATCTTAAGAACTACTTATCAGTTCAAATATATTGCATGCACTAAGGTACTCAAAACTTGGTTCAATTTCTCAAATAACATTGAAATATTATTATCTCAACTCTAAATCTATGTAATTATTTGGAGATCCATTCGAACAAACCTTTAGCAAAAAGATTGAGACAATCTGTATAACAATAAGTAAAAAAAATGTGAGTCTTATCTCAATTATAAATCTAAGGAATTACATGTAGATCCGTTTCTTAATAATAAAGAAATAATTTCAAAAATTGAGGTAATATTTCAAGAATTTTGAGGTATATCTCTATGCTTTAAATTTATTTCTTAGCCACCTAAGGTTAGGTCTCCATCAGATTTATGTGGAAAAAGTAGATTCGGTGAAGAAATAAATAAACAAGTAAATAAATTAAATAATAGAATGAAAGGAACTTCAAAGAACAAAAAGGAATAAAAAGACCGAACAAAGGGGAAGAAATTGCGAGGTTTTGTAGTCTATTTTTTTCCTCTTTCTATCTTATCCTTTCTCCAGAAGATATACAACTTTGATGACACTGTAATAACTGCTTTTGGATATAGGCCAAATTGAACACTAAATTCTCCCAGAAGAAAGCATAAAAGTGTGGAAATACATACAACGTCTTTTCATATTAAGCTTGATTAAATTATGGTACTGATGTCTCAGTTTCTTCTGGCCAAGCACTTCAACTCTCAAGGAAATTTTCTTAAATAATCCAAGTTTTGTGTCTTTTTTTTTTTTTTTTTTACTTTTTGTTTCTTCGGTTTTTTTTTCTTTTTGGGATCTTTTTAATGTTTTATGCTAAGCATTTTTCTGCCAGAAATTGAATTTTGGATTTCTTCATGGTACTTTTCAGAATAGATTTTGTAAGCATACCTTACAATATGATCTTATATACTTGTACTTAATAGTCTAAGCATAGATCATTATACCTTTTGTTTAGAGACTACGTAATAACTATATGTAGTTACTTGAAGTACTAGACATTCCAATATAATTTAGACATTTGTTACATTTGTAAAGTCCACATCTATTCTTAAAATATTGTAGTCCAATGTTGTAAACAATACGTATTATCGTTCTTTCACAAAATATAGTGCCAATGTCTAGATTTTATTTAAAAAAAATACACCTCACTGGAAGCATTATTCTTCACACATCTCCATAAACTTTTGAGACATCTTCCATAGACTCTCTTTACATTTCAGCAGGGGCACTACCTAGAACTTTTTAAATTTTACTTATAACTTCTCAATATTCTTAAGCTTTGACTTGTAAACTTATTCGTTGGTCCATCCCCAGAGAATGAAGTTGCAAGGTGTAAGATTTGGACTTCGTGGAGACCATTCTGTCGACCCTCACAACTAATCCAATGACCACGAATATGTTCTTTTTCGTTTCGCAAATTGTGGCTGAGCTACATATTCAGGAAAAATCAAATTTCTCCTATACAAACTCTGTAGGCCTTACTTAGATTTGCAGCTTTTCCAAGTATCTTTCGTTGTTCATGACGCGACGTCTCTTAACAAATACGGGCCAATAAAGCTTGAAGAAAGTTTCGCTGTATCATTAATACTATGGACACCAACCATCTTCATCTTTCCTTCCAATTTCCAATTGAAATGGCATTTTTAAACTATAAGTTAACATCGATATATTAATATCTATTTCTTTGATAATACAGTTTAAAAATACATATGGGCTTTTCATCTATCCTATAGATTAAGATATTGCTTAATTATTTTTAATTATAGTAAATGCACTGATAAGAATAATTAAAAGGTTATTTATAGGTTTCTAATTGAAATAAATAGCCAGTATACTTAAGTAAAGTTCAGTAAAGTTTGTTTCTACGTCCAATCTATAAAAACATTGTAACTTATATGACTATTTCATGCAATCAAAAAGTAATTACGTAATTTATAATAATTATAAATATAAATAATAAAGGATTAAGTTTTAAACATTCATCTAATGTCTTTATTAATCAGAAATTAAATATATGAAAAAAATATAAGCATAATTAATATAAGTATACAAAGGTGACCCCTTGTTTTTAATATGAGCGAAGTTGAAATTTTTGTAAAATATTACGAAAACTGACACAAATTGATTTTGATAAAACTAGGACCAGTAGGTCAGTAGCTGTGAGCTAAAACCGGTCGCCATCATGAATGAACTGCTCGTTTTACGAATCGATATTTTTTATTTTAAATACGTTTGTGTGGGTATTTGAAAGTTGGCAAGGCAACTACATTTTATTCTAATATTGAATTCTTATGATTAATCATAATACGATCTAAGAAAGAAGTTGTTTGCAGAAAACGACGTAAAAAAAACGATTTTGATGAATAAATCTAGGTTTGACAGCAAATCAAAACACTGTCAATTTTTTTGAATAGATAAGGAAATTGGGGATAAAGGTGGCGAAAAACACATCGGAATTTTGAATAGGGACTTTTGAAAAGCCGATATTAGTCTTCCAGAGACATTGCAAAGCGTCACAAGTAACGTCACAGAAATAAAATAGACCACAAAGCGTTAATTGGATTTAAAAACAATGATTTAAAAACTCTCAATCACAAGTAAGAAAACATTGAGAGAGATATAGGTAATAATTGAAGGTTTTTACAACAAAACTATACGACTTCTGCATATTACCTAATCAAATACGAAAGATCAAATTTGGAACACCCTTTTCATTAGAGGCTTGCAAACTCAACATATTGCGTGAATATTTACAAAAATTGATTGGAACCTTCTTTTATCAAATTATATAACAGCAAATTCTACAAAAAATTCTTGAAGTCTTTAGAATTCAGAAATCAAGAAAAAAAAAATCAAAAGACATAAATTACTTTACATGTCAGCATTATATGCCTGCCAGAAATGAATTCAGAAATTAGATATACAGTCTGAATATTTTAATAGAAACATTAATTAATGGAGACATTGTATTTGAGTTGTTTTATGGTGTTTGGTGCTCATCATTGCCTTATAGTTAATTACAAATAAACTCTCTCAGAATATCACAGGCTCTTAGTATGATTGATTAAAAAAGCCTTGATCGTCTTAAGGTTCAGTTGGAAAAATGTATAATATTACTAATAATTTTGAACGAATTCTAAAGCTTTTAATAAAGAACAAGTGATAATTAAGGAATAAGTAATTCTTATTTTCTTACTTCCCTATTTTTCAGCAAAACAGGAATATTCAACAAAAAAACTAATTAAGAATATTCTGTTTTTAAATGATTCTGCAATTAGAAAGAAATCGTTAACACGGTTTTAATGAAATATAAAGCCGAAATCAAAATACTTTCTACGCAGCAAAATTTCTTATTTATATAGAAATTAACAACAAATGTAGTATTTATTATCTGTGTCTGTGGGAGGGATTGTTCTATACCTTATGCTTCCAAAACACTTATTTCAAGTCTTAGTTGCTAGCAGTTATTTTTAATTTAATCCTCACAAATTACACTATCTCAGTAGACTTTGAAATGTTTATTTACAAGGAGAGCGTATCTTGAAGGAATTTCGAAGACAGCTTATTGGAAGTAAAAATCGGAGAAACAACAACTTACTATTTAGCCTAGGGTTGATGTATTCATGAAATATAAGAGAAACAAAGCATTTACACCAGAGGCTTTGTTTATCTTTGTTCGAGATTTTATACATTAAAATTTATAAAGACTACTGTACAGTTGATGAAAATTAAATAAGTTAAATAAGAACTTATTAACTAAAAATTGGAATGGGTGAAATAAAAAAAAAGCAGTCAAACGTTACAAATAAAAATAGAGAAAGAAATAGAGAATGGTAATTATAACTATTAAGTATTTCATTAGAATGTAACAGGAATTGAATTTTTAACAATATTGGTGTCTCTGTTTCTTGTATGTTATTACGTGATTAATCCTAATAAATAGCATAATCTCAAAATGTGGGCATCTAGGGATAAAATGTAATTTTTTTTTTATATTTTATACCAGATTCCCACATTTTGATATTCTTATACAGAATATCTAATTGATTTCGGTGCCGTATTAAAAAAATACTGCAAAGGAAAACAAATTCAGACTTGATTTGGGGTAAATCCATACGAAATCAACCAATGGGTGTTCCTGACATATTTTATTTTATTTTTGATAGTACATTTTCTGTTTATATATACATTTGGGAGTACAAAACGATTTTTTTAAAAAAATTATTATTATT
>JAFIDM010009631.1:235130058-235149723 GCA_023159025.1 Thereuonema tuberculata
AACTACTTTTAATGATACAGAATTTTCAACATTTGACAGAAACTAAATTTTTTTTTTCTGAAAAACCTGATTTCCTAGGAAATTAAGGCTTATGAGATCATTTAGTCTGCATGTTGTATATATGTTTTTCCCCTAATGCCTTTTGAACTGCTGAATGAATCTTCTTGAAACTTGGTATGGATACTTCTGTTTTGTATTGAGCAGAAATTAGAATTTAAAATAAATGTAGGCTTTTCGTTTTTT
Source organism: Thereuonema tuberculata (assembly GCA_023159025.1). NCBI lineage: Eukaryota > Metazoa > Arthropoda > Chilopoda > Scutigeromorpha > Scutigeridae > Thereuonema > Thereuonema tuberculata. The sequence continues at coordinate 235,130,302 of JAFIDM010009631.1, forward strand.
GCCATTTTCACGACTTAAACAAAGCAAGAAACAATAAAGAATTTATAAGAAATCACAATTTAAGGAAAGTAGACTTTAAGTTCTTGTAGCTACTTATTGGATAAATTTTAGATTTTTATTTACCTTTAAGTCCCTTGTGGTTCTTAATTACTTTATTTATACTTTTTTCTTTCCAAATATGAACGCTAGACTATTCCTCTACGTTTTCTATAACTGGTGCTTGATATTCGTTAGGAAGCCATAGGTTAAAGTGAGTGTTTTGGTCTGGATTTTATCAATTGCAAACACAAGGAATAAATGGCGTTCTCTCAGGCGGAAACTGCACAACTTTGTTTATACGAACGATTAGCTTCTGATTGGAAGAGTGATTAACTTCTGTAGTCCTTACAATATCTTTTTTCTTTTTCCTGTGGTCTTTGAAATCGAAAGAAATCGAAGATAAATATTTGGATCTGTAGTTCGGGAATTTGATCGCTCAAGCAGAAATGGGCTATAAAAAGATTCCGCTTGGAACTGGAGTTTTTCATGTTGTTGGAACTCGCTGAGTAGACTAAAGAAATATGTGGGGAGTAAGTAAGAATTAAATAATACAGAGGATACGTTTACAGTTGATAAGAAAAAAAGGTCGAAGAATTTAAAGCCTACTTTGCTTATAATGTGATTTCCTAATTCTTTATTTATTTATTTATTTATTTTGGGGAAAAAAAAGCAAACGGGAAAGTTTTTTTTTTTTTATTTTCAAATTCTAGCATCTATTGAATAGAAACAATACAATTTCCCATTATCTGAAAAAGAAAAAAAAAAACCAACAACACTTAAATGCGCATTACTTAAATTGTCCAAATTAACTTTTCTTATATCAAACTGTGGGCTAATTAATGGATTCAGTAAAAAAGGATCAAAATTCATTCTTTAAAACAATGAAGTTAATAGAAATAGGATAAACAGAATAAAAAATTCAAACAATAATAAGATTTTGAATTTTCTTAAAAAAATTAAATTCGCAATATTTACTTAAATCAGATCAATTTTACTCTGATCAAACCACTCTCAATGAATTAGCAAAAGGATTTAATATTAATTTTTTAATACAATAAGACATTAATAGAAATAAGCTGGAAATCCATTGTTGAGATTCCAGTGTGTTCCACTGGAATTTTTGTTTCCATCTCGCGTTAATTTCTCGAAAAGGATCAACTTGGGAAAGATTTCAAATATAAAAGATTTTCCCAAGTCCTCGAATGTGTATGTTGTTGTAATTGATATAGTTACAAAGTTATATATATTTATATGTAGCAAAGTTAATTACATTGATGACGATTAACTAGTAATAAAGGATATGGCCTAAAAATATTATCATAGAAAATAGCACTCTAATACTTGGTAAACATTTGCAAAAATTACATTTATATCTAAGATGAACTTAAATGTTTTAAATACATATATCTTTTTGATATAATTATCCACTTCTTGAAATATTTTAACTTCAAGCTTCAGATGAAATTATCTAATAACTGTTCTATAGTATTAGTTCACATAGGAAAATTCGTAACCCTACTATCGTTCCATCAGTAGGAAAGTCTATCTTGGAAAATTATTTTCACAGGATGATCTATAATATCTTCTGTAAATATTCACTATAATACGTATGTTCTGTTTACTGTTACTCTTATATTAACTATCTATCTTGTAATTCTTTATAGTTAACACTATTAACGTTCAATTATTCCGGCAATACGTTGTAACTTTCGCTCGGATGATTCAGTTCAAACTTTAAATTTTAATTATATATTTTTCCTCTTTACTTTAACTTGAGTTATACTTGAATTAAAGTTAATAATTCCGATGCACAAAACGTTGTCTTCTCAGTGGTAATAAACAAAGTTTTAAAAGTCACTTACTTTGTCTTCTTCTTAATTACCCTCTATAGATCTGTGAGTAGTTTACACTGCGTAGCGTCCCTTATATTGTTGAAATGTCTATTCCTTTCTTTATGAAAGTTCCAGGACCCATTCTGACTTGTACTTGCTTCTTTGTAGTCGTCTAGGCTTATCGCTTAGGATCTCGAACGTCGGACTATTTCCCTCTTTATTCAGGAAATAAAATTAAAAGGATTAGTACTATACTAAACACAATTAATGTTCAAGTAAAATTACTATTCTTAATTTCACAATAAGTAATTCGACTTATATCACTCAGTTATGCATTTTCATGGACTTAACTTGAATCTGAGACATCTTGATTCTATCATGCTGATAGAATACACTTCTACCTTCCGTCATTCAGAAATTCTTGAAAAATAGAAAATGATTTGTTTTCAGCAGATATTATAAATTTGAAAATAAATTTAGACTTTGCGTTTGTTTCATATTTCTTAAAAAAATATAAATAAATAAATAAAAAGCCAATTTGCAATTTTTAGTAAACACAAAAACAAGCAATCCCATACAGTTTGCAATCTATCAAAGGCTAAAAGTGAAAGTGTTGTTGAATGGTGCGCAAAACTCATTTATTCAAGCCCATTGTAATTGATCAAATACAATTTCCACAGAGCCTCCTCGGAAAATCATTTGCATACAAATGGACTAACAGGTGACTTGTTGTCTCCCAAGCATGCCCAGTGTTCCTGAACGGAATCGGAAATGAATACTTTGGTCGAAGACGTTATTTTTGTTCTCAGCATTGTCGATCTAGTACAGATAGATACCAATTTTGCCCAAATATCACTGCATTTCTGACTCGATCAGTGTCCACATAAAACCGGAAGTAGCCTTATCGAAAGTCGGATTTTTTTCTCAGACATTCAGGCCATGGAGAATCCAGCGAGTTACAATTCATCAGGGCTCCGACTCCGATTTCTGCCTGTGGAGGCAAACACGGATTTCTAATAGCTCCACTCTATGGGGGGACTAAAATAATAATAATAACAATTTTAAGAATTTAAGTCTTTCAGGAACTTTTGTTATTAGCATAATTTCTGTTAAAATTTACATTTTTGACACTATACATAAATATAGCAATTATTGTACTCAATTTCCCTCAACAGGTAAAAACAGATTATTTGCTATCCCTCGTATTTTCTAAGTATTTTTGAGTAGTGCAACGGTTAATTTGAAAATTAATTACAGCCTCTATTGATTTTAACATGCGCGAAAATTCCATAATTAATGAAGGCTCAAAATAATTTCTGGTAAGTTCTCACTTCCTATAATTAATTCCGCGTAAATGTTAATTAAGGCCTAAGGTTCTATATTGGAAAATGCCACCAATGGGGAAGTTTGTAAGCACGTGTCAACTTTATAGAGGAATAAGACAGTTTACGTGTCAATGTATAAGACAGTTTTGTAAAACTGTATGAAGAAGAAGAATATAATTGTATTACAATTTGTGATGAGACGTAAAACATGATATACCTTGAAAAAAAATTGTAATTTATGCTGGTAGTTCCGACATACGACCAACCGACTTACGAATATTCGCATTTACGATCAAAATTTTGAAAATAGCAAAAACATCCTAACATCACAAACAATTAAATATTTTCAATATTCCTCGAATGTTTTTTTATATAGAGAAATTTGAACGTATCTTTGATCATGTAATAAAGCATATGTAACATAATATCTAGCAATCTATCTATCTATCTATATATATAGATAGATAGATATTTATACATACATACGTACACCGTTATCGTAGTACCAATGTTCTTTTCCTCTCCATTCTTTCATAACTGCTTAGGCAACATCTATTAAAACTAGAACTAGAAACCGGAGGCCAATTTCTTGTGGCGATTCTTCGCTCTCTATTCTCTTGACAACAATCATAACTTGTGTTCATTACAAAATAGTCGTAACAAGTGTATTCATTTGAAAATATTTACTCAATTTATTTTACATCTCATAATTAACATTTCTTGTACCTATTTATTCAAAATAAATTTAATATTTATGTTTTCATTTCTTGATATATACAGTATACTCTCGATTTCTCGAAGTCGAAGGGACGCTAAAAAAAAATTCGAGATAACAAGATCGTTACCAAATCATAAAAATTCACGTAAAACACAAGATACGGAATACTATTCTAAAAATTAGAGTCTTGATAGATGAGAATAAGTAAAAATATGTAACGATAGTTGACAATAAGTCTAAATACAGAAATGATAATTTTAATTTTTAAAAGTAGTCGAAAATAATTACATTAAATTGAAAAGAATTAGTAAAATACAATGAACTTACATTGCTAGAATTTCTTAAAAAATACCTCTATTGGCTTCGACACAGCTCAACGGCGATTTTTCCGGAAAAATTCATTTTTTACTTCGAAAAATATTCGACATAACAAGGTTTTGAGCGAAAACTCTTCGACATTAGGATTAAAATTAACTTTAGATGAATATATAATATCAAAGGGAAAAATAATTTTTCGACATATCAAGGTTTTCGATGAATCGAAAATCTACTGTATATATCAATAGTTTTTCTTTTTTGACTTACCACCAAGCTGCCAGGACAACCCTTTCATAAATCCAGGATTAGCTGGATGTAGAGAAAAATTCATTCAGCTTTTTTGAGGGAGTGAAGCAGGTTCAATTAGTGGATTTACTCTCCCGACCTGAATGGTATCTGAACGATGGTCGTTATGCAAGCTGTCGTAAATGAGACTGTTAAAAATTTAATAGCTATGGACCTCTCCCAGTTATTTTAATTAGATATTTTATTATCGTGACGTTATTACATAAAATTGAATAATAAAAATAAAATAATTGGTATTATTATTATTATTATTATTATTATTATTATTTATTACTTTCGAGTCCTTTTATTTTTTAATCTATCTACTCATATAATAATATTTATAATATATTACATATATCATTGCCAATAAAATCATATATATATTTATTTATAAATTTATTATGTTGTTAAACAATTTCAATTAGTGATAATAATGAAGATACTATTGTAATGGTATTTGTGGGAGTGTCTTGTAGGAGCGAAGAAGCAACGAGTCAAGTTTGGAACTGAACTGAATTAATTTATTAAACAGAAAACATAGGTTTTTATAGATTTTACAAAGTTGAATTTCATTGGATAAGTAATTATAAATATACTTAGTGATTGAACAAGAACATAATGAATTTAAATTAATTAACTAATTAAACGGCTAATCAACGGAAATTAATTTAAAAATAAACAGAACAGCAACATATCTACACGCTTGTGTTACAGCCCCGAAACAATTATCACCTCGAAACAATTTATCCTGGAAGGTTGAAATTTTAATTATAGAATTTGACAAATAAGTCGAAGACTGTTTTCGAAAGGCTTCAATATTTACAAACTGTTTCTATGTCGAAAGTTGTCATGACAACTACAATTATCTCATTTAAATTGCTAAGTTGTTGCCTGATTTGTCAATTTTCTTTGGTTTTGTAAGTGAAGAATAATCTAACCTCAGACCACGTTGAGGCATTCACCGTTAATTGTATTCATTGAATACATTTATCGAATCAAGGAAATAATTAACAATCCCCCAGTGAGTTTCTAGCTCCAATTGGAGGACTTTAAGCCTACACTCAATAAACAACTCGTCAACTGAATTCCAAGCATTAATTTTTGCTTTTTCGTTACGGTTGCTCTCATGTAGACATCATTACGGCCGCTGCTAACCTAAGTTTGATGATTTCGGGAGAACTGGATTATTTAAAGTAGAATTTACGATTGTATTTTATTTGGAAGCCTTCCAAAAATGAGAATGGCTGATTTAAAACTTATCTGTCTTATTAAAGCCATTTGCAAGCGTGAAATTCGGCGGAGTAGTAACGTACCACGAATTTTAACGTTTCTCGTTGATTTTTCAATAGTTCTTCGTTGCTTGCTTCATTTCTCAATTTTCTACACTTGGTTTTCATCTTCCACAATGGAAATCTATTGCACTTCTGTAAACGTATATTTTTCCGCATTTATATTATTCCTTTTGAAATTTATTTTGTATTTTTTAAATACAAAAATATTTACGTATGTTCTGCTGATTTTGTAGAATTTCAATTGGATTCTTCGTTTTTAACCTACTTTCGTAAGAAAAATAACATATCTGTGTACCGCTCCTAATAATTTTTTAATAACCAGTGAGTGAATCTTCTTGAATTTTGGCATGTATGTTTTTGGTTATTTCAATATTTTTAGGAATGAGACCCTATTGTAAAATTTATGCATCAATGTGAAAAAAAAAAATTCCCATGGAGAAGCATTAGAACCGACATAATGATTTCTTTTCACGCCAAACAATGCATATTAACTCTTTTAATATGCATTAAAATGAATTGGATTTGACTACTTAAATAAGTACAGATATAGCTCGATGGATTAAGTTCCGACCAAGTAAGTCGATTTGGTTGTAAGTCGAAAATTGTATATGAGAAAACAAGTATATAGTACACATTATAATATTAGGTCATATATAGGCGGCCCTCGACTTTCGCACAATTCGCTGTTTCAAACATTTTTAAAAATTCAATTTTTAAAGATTTTTTGTCGATAATGCAAAAATTGTTTGCTTCTACGGAGCGCGGTAGCTCGCAAGCACTCACCCATTGCCGCCTAGAGTAGCGGACTCGTTGTGACGTCACTAGGGTTCCGAGCCGGGTGGCGGGGGCCGATTTCATATTAAACAGGTTTAGTCTTGTGTTAGGGTGCGTGTCGATGCGTTGTGTGTTTTGCCAATTTATTTGTTTATGTTTAAATATTTCGCCCTTATAAATTTATAAACACGAGTGAGAAACGGAGAAACTGCAGTGATGATACAAACAAAAAAGAAATAAAGGACTCATAAAATTCATACGATCGAGACAAAGATGGAAATAATTAGGCGTCCTGAAAGCGGTGAATTGCTTCAGTCGGCCGTTCGTACGACATAAACAGGTCTACGATATGTTCAATTTTGAAAAACAAGAATAAAATTAAAGTATACGTTCAAAATTGTGGAAATACATCTTCAAAGATTGTTTCCAAAAGACACGGCATAGTGATAGATGAAAAGAAAAGATCTTTGTCATCATGGATTGATGATCAACATCAAAACGATGTCCCTCTGAGTTTTTCAATTATTCAAGCTAAGGCTCTTAGTTTGCATGAAGATTGGAAGACTAGATTAAAAGATAACACGGTGTTTCAAGCAAGTAATGGCTGGTTCGACAAATTTCAAATGATGTATTTTTTACATATTAAATTCACTGGAGAATCGGCTGATGCAGATAAAGAAGCTGCAAAAGAATTTATTTCCTCATTGTCCAAAATTATTGTAGATGGAGAATATTCTCTTAGCCAAATATTCAATGTAGATGACTATCATGGAAGAATGTGATCCCAATGGAGAACGTATATCTCAAGTATGTAGGGCAATTGAGAAAGACACAGCATTTTATAGAACTCTTTATCAAGAAAAGAAAAAAAAAAGGGTGGTAATCAACTAACTTTTGACAAGTTTATAAAGAAAACATCTGAAAGCACTTAAACACGCTTCGTTAACTGAATTATATTCTATTTTAAAATACAATTTTTAATGTGTTTTTTTTTTACATCCCTCTACTTTCGAACATTCAACGTTCCCACACATTTTCAGGAACCAATTATGTGCGAAAGTCGAGGGCCGCTTGTATACGTGAACAGATTTTATAGATAATACGTAAATGCAAAAAAACTGCAAATACGTAACTATTTGTAGTAATAGTTACGTATTTAATCATAGTAGAGTAATAATTGCAATTAAAAAATATCATACAGTATGATTTACTTTTGCAGGGAAGAGAAACTATTAACAGTAACATATAACAGTAAAAAGTACAGACATACATCTTTAACATGACTGTTTATTATAGATGTAAAGTATAAACTACACATATAAAGTGAAAACATGAATAATATATATACTACACAGCTGTAGAGTACTGCTATATAGATAATGACAACCGATGAATAATTTACAATATATTAAGCATATTAAAAATCATTTGCTCTGCTAAAATTGTTTAATAAAAATTACAAATAACTTTCACATGACTTCTATTATAACATGGGTTGCATGTGTTATATAGGACGGACAGAGACACAAAGCCCTGAATCATAGATCTCGGTTTTGTATTTGTTGATATTAGTGGTTATAATTACACCAGCATTCCGATATAAATAACAAGGTGGTACTCTGAAAATCATTGTAATGTAATGCTTTTTCCATTGGTACACGATCAGCTTTAAGCCTACATCGCCTAGAGGGGTTGAGCATGCAGAAATCGAGGGTTCAACTTTAATAACTGAAGATAAGGTCGAGTAAAAAGCTAATCATGCTCATATTTTAAAATGGATCTTAAACAAGGCTTTGTTTCACATTTGAAAAAATCAGTCCAGACGTTCTAGGGAGGGATTTCGGATCGTCATTTTTGAGCGATGGAGACTAATATAAAAGTCGCTATGTTTTAAATTGAGCTAACAATAAGCAAATTGTCAAACCAATTTCCTTATTACGAATTGTATGGAAATCCATCCAGCAGTTTTGGCGTGATGAACGTACAAACAAACAAGAATAAATACTAAAATGATTGAAGTAGTAAGATTTCGCTTGCTGAATCTTCTAATTTCTTCAATTTATTACAATAGAAAATTTTCTGTACAAAATATGCTTCTAAATAGATAAATATATTGATATTAATTTAAAGGATGTGTACTAATAAAGTTGACACCAATAATCATTCATATGTATTTACTACAGAATACCAGGTATGTCAAGTGCTGTTAAATAAACGACGCTGTAGCTTAAATTGCAGGAGTCACGTTGAACGTGTTCTGTACCCATCTCCACTTAAGACGCTTTTTTTTAACCCATTAACATTTTTCCTAATCTAAACTCTTTAATTTTTTGTGTGTGTATATGTCTCTTTTAAAAGAAAAGCATATCCTTTAATTACTTCAGTGATTAATGACTGCGAGCCTAACAAGACGTGACGAACAGGTGCTGAGTTAGCATAGTTAATGTAATTTGCAATAGAAAGAAAGCTATCTTGCGATAGGGAGAGGTTATCTTACAAAACGACTAGAGAAAGAAAGAAAAAAAAGGACTTTGAACATTCACAAAAGACGGGAACATTCCACAGATTCTTCTGAAACGTATTCCTTTTCCCAAGGACTAAGAAAGCTTCTTGTGGGAAAATTGTAAGTGAACATTGAATTACGTTAATAGCCAAGAAAATAATCTTCTTTATAATTTAATTAGAGCTTTCTTCTTTCTTTGTCATAGAAAGCCAAGCAGACTTGCAAGAAGTTACAGAGTACTTGATTGCACTGAATTTTCCAGAAAAAAAATTCTTTTATATTTTTATCTTTCTTGAAATTATTTGGATTTTGTTGGAAATTCTTTTATTAATTCATTCAATGTGAAGGTTATTTGAATTTGGGAGTAATAAATTTCAATTAATTGATTCGCTTTTCAAATGGACAAGAAGGCCTAAGAACTTGATTCCTACCATCTACTTCTAATTGTATTTTGATTTTAATTTTATATTTTTGTTATTTTTTTTTCCTACAAAAGATACTAATTAAAAGTAGAATAAAGCAAATTTAGTAGCTGCTACATGGAAAATAGATATATAGGCTCTAGGATGCTGGCTGGAGAAAATGGGTTCAATTACCCGGAGGAGGTCGGGATTATTCCCAGGTTATTCGTAACCGGACGAACCTTAGCGTTCACCCAACCCTATAAAATGGAAATCAGGTTTCTTTCATGGTAAAGGAGGGGGAGCATTGGGCTGATCATCCAAACTCAACTATTCTCAATCGTTGCTAAAACATTGGAAGTGTACCTTTTGTTTTCTTATAAGCCATCAAGGCTGATACAAGAAAATATAGAAGATCTGGCTCTTACAATCTATTTGTTTCTTGGAAGGCCATTAAACAAACCAGAACCCAAGCTAGAACTGAAATGAAAAGAAAATGAAACTATAGTAGTTGGCGTGGCTACTTTCGAGTATTCGCTTAGTGAAAGAGTTAGCAAAACTGTTGTTGGATAAATATTGAGAATGCACAAAAGACATCCTGAGTATGCGGGGAGTTAGCATTTTGGTCACTAAACCCTAATGCAAAAAAACAAAACAATAGCTACTTCAGTATTTGCAGCTCTTACTTTTAGCAAAATAATTATCGTATTTCGTATGTGGCATGAACTAAATTGGTGAACCAAGTTGTTTCTTGATAATGTACCGACAGACAGAGAATCAAGCGTAATAAGCCCTTTCATTTCATTATAGACACTATCTATAAAAAAAAAAAAATAAATACCTCAGAATTTAACTTTAAAAAAAAAAAGAAACAGAAAACAAGCAAGGTTCAACTTTTAATTGTAGGTTTATTTGTTTTATTTTTTCAATGTAAATTTGTTACTTTCAAAATTTATTTATTCTTGATGGTAAAAGTTAAAATTTACAAATAGAAATAATAGAAAAATTGACGAGAAATCGATTGGTTGTTGAGATCGTCTCCTATTGTAGGAGTAATTGTCTACGACTCAAGACAAAAATTAGCACTAATGATTAAAAATATTCTTCCCAGGCTCCGTTGCTGTTCTCCGGTCAGTTCGTCCGCGTAATTTCATTATAGACAAACTTGATTAATCTCTTTACTCTCGTTAACTTAACCCAATTGATCTGGAAAGATAATCAACTGCTAACGTGGTTCATTGGAAGTCGTGGGCCTGATTTCGGGGTTCCAGTTTCACACGAACTTCCTGCTAACGCTTAGACTTCTTTAGAAAAATTTTACAATCAAGTGAAATTTGTAAAGTTGCAACTCATTGTTTCTATTAGATTAATTTAAACGTTTATGAGCTTTATCTAAAAAAAAAAAAAAAAAAGTTTTTTTAATTGCATTTTTTTTACTGGACTGATGAAAGTAAGCCTGGACCATCGAAATATGTCTAAATATTTAAATTCTATTTTTATTTCTATATTATCAGAAACAAAAATTAGACGCGTTAAAAAAGTTTTTGTAGTGACTTCATTGCTGCATAGAATTGGGGTTAACTAATTGAAAGAAGAAAAGTCTAAATGAGTAGAAGAAGCAGTTGTGGAAGCAACAACCATAGAATGAAAAAAAAAAATAACAAACTTAAGAATATTATTATGAGTAATTTTTACATACTAGTTAAAGGACAAGAAAAGCAGATAGCCAAAAGCAGTCATTGCAAAAAAAAAAAAAAAGAAGTCATTTCGACGTTCTCTCACATATTTAAACCCAAAGTAAAAAAAAACCCGATACCCATTGAGCAGATTGGTTGGATAAAAATGTTAAAAAAGAAAGGAGAAATAATCAGAGAAGAATGCCGGATCCACACCAGTGATTGAACACTGCTCTTCCAATCGCAGATAAGAGCGTTACGTGCACGTTACTCAATGTTCTGTAAGGAACAATAAGCACATAGGGAAAAAAAACGAAAAACCTTTTGTATTTAATTTCTTATCAAATCCTTTCAGTATCCTTGCAAAATTATATGAAATTAGACTAGATACTGTGCTGGAGAAATCGCGAGAATTTTGTTTTTCTTTTAAGTTCTTATTTTTTGAGAATTTTCTTTTGCAAAAATTCGAGGATCTCGAGATTCGATAAGCAATTCTCGAGATCATCGAGAATTCCTAGGCTGGGCTAATATGGAAATGAAAAGTTAAACATAGGATTTAAATTAGCAAATAAAAATTCTATATTTGGCTTTTATTTCATTATTTTACGAAAGAATTCGGTTTTTGAAAAGTTTTTGTTTTCTGAAATCATACGAAAACCTAAGATTAAAATGAAATCCAGTAATTTTCGGAAATTTTAACTCCAAAAGGGAGGCTTATTACCAAAATAATAAATAGACTGTTATTCTTTCCTTCAACAGGTATTTTTTGGGAATGTAATAATAACAACTAAAGCATGGTTATATATAGATATTTCATGCTTAGATGCTATAAGCTTATTTTATCATTAAGATTCAGGTAAAATTTATCATGAAATCAAAATTAAGAATATATCAGTTTTATGTCAAAATTATTGCTGCTGGAAACTAAGAAAATGATTATCAAAGAAAAAAATAATCATTTAATAACAATGATGGTCGTAATGAGATATATTTCTTCATCAGTTTTACGTTACGTTTCTTAGACTCTTTGTTTAGATATCATGTTTATATATATTTGAGATAAAATTGTGTTCTTTCAAAAAATGAAAGAATACCATTTTCCGAAACCTAGATTATATTTTTTTTAAATTAGCAGACAGAACAAATCCTCATCGCTAATGTTGACAAATTATTTCCTCTGATTTCTCATAAACAATATAATTATAAAAGAAAATAGAATTTACTTGCATACGAAAAGCTCTACCATACAGTATCTTATAAATACTTAAACTATCTCAGTGCCATTTGTGTGCGTTTATAATATTTAAAAACAGAATATAAAACTAAAAATAAAGCATCTAATTTCTCATCTCGAGATTTCTCGAGATGACAACTGAATTTCCGAATTCTAAGGATAAAAAAAAAAAAAAAAATCAGAATTCTCGAAATCTCGGATCTCGTAAAGTGAAAAATTCCCGAAAATTCACAATCACTGAACTACAAACGATAATTTGCACACTTCCGCTGTTTTGATTGACATGGAGTATCTCAATATCCACTTCCTTCTTGACTTCTTTAGTGACCTGACGTTAAAATGGCTTACACGTCAACATTAAACATAAAATGTATTGTTATTAAACTATCTAAATTTTCTAAGTTTATTAAGAGAGATTGCTGAACACTCCCAATCAATAAAAAAGTATCTTTTTTTTTCCTCTCTCTCTCTTTCTTACTTCCAGTTAGTTAGCTTGAAAATGCGGGACAGTTGTTGGAAACTTTTGTTCTGTTAATCGAATTTATGTAGACTTCAGCCTGGAAAGAACCAAGGTTAATTTGAAATCACGAAACCTAATTTCCCAGCGTGGTTTGGGCTTCGAAAAATAGACGACTGCAAACCCTACGAACGAAAAAAAAAGATAGAAAAACTTTGGCATTCGTTTGTTCATGTCTTTGGTTTCACCTTTTCGATGCACTGCTATTTTCAACATGATTTTGAGTTGACTGAAAGCGAGGCAGCCATCGTGCTGAGAGGCCGCCTTTCTGCATTCTGGTGTGATTACAACCAGAAATTAAATTAATTTTGGAAGAATGCAGCACCAGCTTTTCGGTGGTGCTGTGCTCTGCTGTTATCTTCACCGCAATTCTAGTTTATCTCTCTTGTTTTTGTTACTGAAAACTTTTTTTTCGACGGTGACTTCAAGACAATCCTCCAGTTCTAAAGGAAAATTACTTATTTAGCAAAAGCAGTGGCGGAGGCACAAGAGCAGATTTCTTTTGAATTTCGAATGGTTGGAAACATAAAAAAAAACTGAAGTACACAATGAAATGAGAAACGAACAAGTTTTTTTGTAAAATCCGTATTTGAAAGTTGGAAGATTTGACTGTTTTCTTCTAGAAGTTTCTGTATTGAAAAAAGGAGATGATAATCAAATATTTTAAATTACCCTAAAATTATCCTAAAATAAATAATATGAATAAATAATGGTGTAAGAAATACAAGTTATATCTTAGAGCATATTTTTTTTAAAAAAATCAAAAAATGTATTTTTTATTATTAAAGATGATGAGATAAAGTAACTCAATAACAATTTTACAACAATTTATATAATGTTATATGCTTATATTATAAGTTCTATATTTATTTTACAAATTCAGAATTGCGACAAATTCTTCCTTTAAAGAACACTTTTCAATAATCATTTATTTTCAATAATCACTTACATCTGTTTGCATTTATGTTAAATGTAATTATTCTTAGTACAACTTCGAACGATTGTGATTTCTATCCAAAAGGTTTTTTTTTTAATCCCATCTTTCTTTACTTTGTTTTACCTTGCATGAATATTGCCTAAATATTCATCTTCGATCATACAACTATACAATGTTCCTTTAATCAAGATTAACTTTGATTCCATTGGTTCACACTGTATGATATCTCTTCGACTTTGATTTATGCTTCGATATGATAACTTCCTTATTCATCTTAGTTGGCTTCAAGATCCATGATGATATTTATTGCTTGCGTATTGTCCCTATGGGAAAACTTCTTTTGTATTTTATGGTTCTTTTGGACACCGACCTGCTGTCGTGCATCCTATTTAATGTCTAAGAACCATTGTCTCTTGACACTCATTATTCACGAGCTATTATCGTATGGTATTGCTTCCGCATCAAAAGGTATGGTATTGCTTCCGCATCGCTTCATCATTTAATTATTGTATGCCTAATTGTTTAAAATGAACTAAAAATGCTGTTAATAAACAATATATAATACATTCCCAAAATCAAATTACAACAATATCAAATATATTAAAAATTATTCTTCTGTGCAACTCCTTATATTGTATATACATATTCTTTAAAGATATCTTTAATATAAATTATAAATTATTGCAACACAATATGTTAATCAAAAGTAATGTTAAACAAATTTACTGTCAATATTGTAATGTATTTTATATGTGTAAGCTCAATGTAGGATAATCTTAATAAAAATCTAATTGTAATATGGAATAAATACTTATCGACACATTTAAAGAATTAGCATATCCCTCTACAGACCTATGTGGCTCTTTGGATCGCGGGAGATAAGGTTCAAGGTCTTCCATAACAGCAGGACTAGATTGAGTTGAGTTCTGATGGTCAGCCCGACGCCCTTTCGAATTTAACTGACGGAAAAGAAATCCAGTCCCCCACTTAAGAGATGGCTAGGATCTGTCTGAATGAAAAACACCTAATCCTCGACAACGCCGAGAATTGAGTCCGGCTCTTTCAGCTCACAGCCACGGCATTACTACTGGGTCATCGGATCCATTTATTGACTTATAATATTGTCGAAATAAAACAATAACCAATTAGTTTACAGTATTTAATGATGTATATATCTTATTAAAATTTTCATCTGTTCCCTGCTTTAAGAGCGCACATATCAGATCAACGCTTCGCATGCAATAAAGAAGTCTAATGTGATGCAAAGAAGTGGCTACGACACCAGGGTCCTGACTATTATGTGACTGGGATGGATAAAATGATCAAACGTTGTGATAAATGCCTCAGTCATTAAGGTGATTTTGTAGAAAAATAGTGTATCTGTGCCAATTTAATGTCACCATCTCATTTTCTTCCAATAAAGGTTTGCTTTTCGTGCACAAGCTTTGTAAACCTTTTTTCTGATCGATCTAAATAGATTTGTAGCTAGATTTAAAATAACATACACGTTGATAGTATTTTCCTTCTGCATAATGAAATTCGTTAAATGAATTATTATTTTTATTATAAATCCCTTTTTATTTCTTATTGATCAATTATTAAAAGTAACCTATTAAGATTTTCAAATCAAATTTAATCATTGGTCTTGTTTTGATTCTGTTCAGTGAACCGTTAACTGTTTGATTTGATTCGATAAGTTACTAATCATTACTAAACATATCAGTAGTGCATAACCAATCACAATCCTTTGCATATATCCTTTAAATTCATGCGTTTGTCGAAATAAAACAATAACTAGTTAGATTACAGTATTTAGAAGTCTATTCTTTTACCTTGGCAAGATGTTACATTCAGTTCTGTTTCGATAAAACAAAACAAAAACTTACATCATTTGTGAATTAATATTCTTTGACACATTTGGTATTGAAATGGAATTCAGGCACTTTCTAACTTCTGGGTCACTAACATAAATCCCGTGTAATCTGCTGCAGTTCTCTCTTAACGTATATTATTGATTGATCTGCCAGTCTTAATGAATTTTAATACTTTGCAGTAGGTGGTTATGAACATGTCCAAGGTGCCTGCTTTCTCTCACCACTTTGAGATTTCTGAAAAGCTATTTAGATTCTGTCTTTTCTCAAATCCTGAATCATTTGTATTGATTAGTTAATTGCGTATGATAACTCTTGCTACTGTTGATGAATAACTTCCCAAAAGCCACTCACCATCTAAGTTCTAGTTTTGAAGGTTTTCAACTAAATAAATCAACTCCATTTTCGGTAAAGAATCCTGCAATTCTTTAAACTAATTTTTTCAAGCTTTTTTTTCAGATTTCGTTTAAACCTTACAGCGACATTCAAAACTTATAATTTCACAAAATCGACATTTAATTTCAAATTTTCAACTCACGAGCGGTGATGCCATGAAATGAAACGCATTCTCAAGTACTTGAAATTTGTAAAGAAAATCTGCAAAGATAGTAGTACTATTTCTGTGATGTGTCTCATACTTTGCGCTTGGAGAAAAAAGTCAATTCAAGCTCTTGTAAATAAATAAATAAAACAGTCTAAACGCTCTTCGGTTCGGACCTGCCTCAAAGCTTTCTCTGTTTGACCTACTTTCCTAGGAAAGCGACTTTAGCAAATCACTAAGCCTGTATGTGTCTCCCTAACAATTTTTGAATCGCTAGCAAATCTTCCTGAAATCTGATATGCAAGTTATGTCACAGACAAGAGATAAAAGAGCTTTTGTATTTGAAAATGTCTCCATGTAGGTCCTTGGTGAGAAATTAGCGCGTTTTAAGTGACAAACATTCCCTAGAAAAACATTGAATTCAAACAATTACTTGTTATCAAGGTCTTCACAATGCGTATTAATCCTTTTAGTAATGCACATAAATTAAATTAATCGGAGGTTAAACAAGGAATTCTTTATTCGCTGAAAACCGTGCTGAATACAAATGAAAAATTGCCTACCTTATATAAGCACGAGTGATGTATGGATTAGAAACAACAAGTTAAAACACAATGTTTCTGACCATCTACTACATAAGGTCCATTTTCAAGTGTTAAATAAAAAACAAAAAACTTAATCAAAAAAAACATCATCTAGTACTGGAATCGTTAAATTTTAAAAGAAATTCGAAGATACCACCGGAAGCGGAATTTTACACTTGAAAATGAACCTTATGTAATAGATTTTCAGAAACGTTGTGTTTTAACTTGTTGTTTCTAATCCATACATCACTCGTGCTTATATAAGGTAGGCAATTTTTAAGGAATTCTTTAATTTTTCATAAAATTGAAAATTTTCCACTGTTTGTATTCAGCAGATGCTATAATTTTAATAATCAAACGAAGGCTCTTCTTATGTATTATTTTCACTACTTTAAAAAAAGAAAGACAAAAATAATATTCCCCAAAACTTTACGTAAAATCAAGTTCTTTTAAGAACTTCTAGTCTGTTTACTTTTTCTTTTTTATGATTTAATTAGTTTCCAAATTATTTTTGAAATAATACTTTTTAGTCTAGTTTCATAGGAAAGTGAGGCTCATCCAATCAATTAGCCCGTGTATATGTTTGTCACCCTCTAAAAACTGCTAGATAGATCTTCTTGAAACTTGGTAGGCATATTCGAGGAATAGCTAACTTGAATTTGAAATCTTTTCAAATAGATCCTTGTCGAGAAATTAGCGTGAGAAGGCCACAGAAATTCCCTTAGAAAAGCCTTGGAGTGGAAGTACAGAATGAATTTCTATCTTATATGTGTTAAAATCTCATTGTCTTAAATAAGGAATATTGAATCCTTAATCCATTTCACGTGGTTTTATATGATTTAAATTAATCCGATTTAAACATTTAAGTGTAATAATACAGATTTTAATTTTTTATTTCAGAAAATGGAAAATTTATACTGTTTGAATTTCTTCGGAATCTGTTATTAGAATAGGAAAAGAAATGTAGGTATTTCGCTTTTGCCATTATCATAAAAAAAGAGAAATTTTAAGAAATCACATTACAAGGACAATACGCTTGAAGTTCTGCGGACTTCTTGTTTTGAATTGAAAAAAAAAATATATATATATATAGTGCTGACGCTTGTAAATTGTGTAATGGCGAAACGGGATTGAACAATAGGATTAAATCAATAAATTCCATTGGAATAACATTCATTTATAAACAATCAATGGAATACCGATAATTGCGTATTAGAAGTTTATCCACAATCAATAAAATCCCTATAAATCATTAGAAGAATCAGCAATCAATAGAAAATACGGCCGAGTAACTACTTGATGCTGGACTACACTACACTGCGGTCAAAATGGATAAATTATGTATGGAAATTCGTGGTTTAATTTAGTTTTGCAGATAATCAACTAATATTCAGTGACTCTCTCTTAATTTAATCAGGTTCTATCGATAAGACAAATTGTACAACTGTTATTGGGGTTATTCAAAGAGTATCGGGTTTTAGTAATTAAAGCAAACATCTTGTCCTCTTTTCTAGATGAAATCTGAGTATTCGATGGCATTGAATAATATTGAATATGCTACTTAATCGGGCAAAATAAATAATCAAAAGTGGAAAGCAATGTAAGTAAATTGCTTTTATGGAACACTTTTGATTGGCTAAATAGAAAACAAATGTATTTTCTAAGTTGCGGTTTGTTTTGGGTTTTTTTTTTTGTGTTGGCTACAAAAAGCTGATCTGTATAGAAACGTTAATAAAAATGAAAAAAAAAGAAAATAAGAAATTCGAAAAGCTTAAAGACTACTTTCCTGAAAATATTATTTCTTAACATTCTTTTAACTCGTAAAAACGACAAAAATGAAAAGTCTACATGTATTTTCAAGTTATTTATTGAATGCAAATAGCATAAATTTTTCATTTTCTGAAAAAAAAATGAATTAGCATTATTTACTTGATTTGTTTAAATCGGATTAAATTTAATCGTACCAAACTATGCGCAATGAATTAAGGATTGAATATTCATTGCTTTGGTTAAGAAAATATTAACAGAAATAAGACAGAATTCAAGGCACTTTATAATTAAAGTTCATTAATGATTCAGCCAATAGTGCAATATGGCCTGAGAGAAAAACAATATTGGAAGCCAAATTGGAAATATTGTACATTCAAATATCTCTGTCTCAGTGTAGGAACATATATGTTGATATAACATTTTTTTTATTAGATGACACTAATAAAGATTTTATTAATGGCAGACACTATAATTTCCCCGAATATTGATCTTTCCTTCTGGAATATCATGTTTATGCATAAATTTCTTGAAAACGCTGTGTAAATCTATATTACTAAAATCTTTTATTTCTCTGTCTGTCTGTCTTTCTGTCTGTCTGTGTGTCTGTGTGTCTGTCCGGCGCAATATTCTGTGAGAATGGAAAATAGAAATAATTTTTACAATGAAACATCCGCGACAGGATGTTGCAACCTTCTGATCTGAAGTCAGACATCTTATCCATTAGGCCATGGGAACTACAACTGTTTTCAAATTGTTTTTTTGACTTATCTGTCAAAACTGAACTGACTTTGACTGAAAAGTA
>JAFIDM010009631.1:235159816-235193362 GCA_023159025.1 Thereuonema tuberculata
AAAAAAAAAAAAAAAAAAAAAAAATCACTTAGTTTTTCAGTGGAAACTGAATCAGTTTACTCAAATTCTTATGTAGAAGCAGAGTAATTATCCAAACTACAGTGAATTGGAATTTAAAAATAAAACCCGCTTTTAACTAACTTTCTTTTAGGAAATGGAGGTTTATGAGAACATGATATCAGTTTGCCTGTTTTAATTTTTATTTCTCTATGCTTCTTAAATATAATAAATAATAATTTAGGTATATTTACATATTTACAAGAACAAGACAAATACTTATAACTCTTTCATTAGTTTTCCAATTTGGATTTCATTTCCGTACAATTTGTGTTTCTGTTGGTATGGATATCTCCATATACTAATACCTTTTGAACTAGTGGACGGAGCTTCTTGAAGTTTAAGTACATCAATTGATTTTTTGAAATTACAGTAAACTCTCGATTATCCGCGGACCTCTCCTGTTTCCATTTTTTTTTACTGTATAATAAATCAGGGAATTAAAAAAAAATTAAATCTAAAATAAGGTAAGCAATAAAAGAGGATAACAAAGTACGTGAAGACAATTATAGACAAACATTTTAAAGGACGAAGCTTGTGGGCGGAGCTTAGCACTGCAGGTTATACTAAATTAAAGCCTTCCCGTAATAATAAAATTTAAAAATAAATAAATAATTTAAAATTAAATAATTGTTTATAATGTATATACTGTAACTGTATGTATTGCCATTTTAATGTAAATAAAACATGTTAAAGGCATTTTTGTGTTGATTTTCGTCCTGTCTCGGATTATCCGCGGAATTCGCTTATCCGTGGTTGCCGCGCCACTCAATAATCGGGAGTTTACTATATTAGTTTGAAGCATCTAACTCAAAATCTAAAATTAAAGAAATGGCAACATCTCAAAATTTCAATAAATTCGAAATCTCCCGAAGGCTTACTTCATTGTTATGGTAACCTAACAGAAAGAAAGCATACATTAATTTCATGGTTAGCTACCTTTCAGTAATTTACAGAAACGGTTCCCAACCTTTTTTGAGCGACGCCTAACCAGCATTAGAAATTTGAGATGGTCTCAAACATTCTTAAAAATGTATTTTACAAGAATTATCTACAATAATTGACCTGTTATCAACAAGACTTTATATTGCTAACCTACTAAGAGCTTAATAATTGTAATACCAGGTTTCCAAGAAATAACGTGAGATGTTTGAAGCGCCATAAGTTGATAAATATTAAGCGCATCGATCTCAAACTTTGGATTGTAGGCCTGTGGATCATGAGGAGTGCAATCATCCGAAAAAAGTTGCTAGTTCACATAGTCACCACCAGGGGGCATGTGGCGTTGTTGTCGGCTATGCAAATGGAGCTGTCCTTGAAAACGCTAGCACACGATGCCTAATGCATTAGTCTTCAACAAGAGCACAGCAGTGTCTGCACAGTTACAGGGTTCGCTACCCATCTTTATTGCGAAACCAAATGTTTCCATTCCTGCAGCAACATGATGCTCTAAACACAGTAGTCTTCATGCAAGATGAAGCTACACCACGCACATCACTTTTTGCTAGGAATGCGATTGCAGAGTGCATCCGTTTTGATCGTATAATAAGCAAGCATTATCCCCCGATCCCCTGACATCAATCCTTGTGACTTTTGACTCTGGGGTTATCTCAAGGATAGCGTCTATCGAGGTAGGGTGTACACACTACAGGACTTGAAAAACGCCATAAGAAATGAATGGGGGCGTCTGCATGATGAATTGCTCCGACATGTTATAGAGCTTGGGATGCATCGAATACAAATGGTCTCTGAGGATGGAGGACACATTGAACATCTTCTGTGACCAACTGTTCCAGTATTCTGAATTCGAACGAGCAAAGAATACCAGAAGATACTGCATAGCCGACAGCAGCGCTACATGCCCCCTGTCGACTATGTGAACTAGAAAATTTTTTTCTCATGTTTGCACTCCCCATGCCACATGAGCGTACAATCCAAAGTTTGAGATGGATGTGCCTAATATTTATCACCTTACGACGCTTTCTGGTTTTCAAACACCTCATGTTATTTCTTGACCTGGTATATCAATATTGAAAACAATATAATATTGCGGAAATATTAATATCTTGTATAGCTAATTACTTCAGAGAAATTCCCGAGCTACGGAAAACCCAGCTGATCAAAACATTATTAGAATAGAATATATCGTAATGCATTACCGACGATGAATTATTGCCCTCCAGATATGACAAAAAATGAAAAATAACATATGCGTTTGTATCCATCTTTGTTTAAAGTCACTTTTATCATATTCCATTCCATATAAACGGATATTCCATTTTCTTCAGTTCGCACCTTTACAACATACTAGTTTTGTAAATGATGCACCATCTTCTTGAAGCTTGACAATTTCAAGATTTCAACTTTTTGTTCTAGTGTTACATTTGTTTCATTCATTATTTTGTTAGAATTTCCTCTTTCCACTCATAATTAATTAAGGAATGTAATAATTATAAATGCATATCTGTTGCACTGGCATAGTTCTATCATAGAACAGTAGCCGATAGGAGGTTAATTTTTTTTTTTTTTTTTTTTTTTTTCAAATAGGAAGATTGAGGGTATTCCATGTTTGATACTTATCTAACGGTCACAACTACTTTTGGTTTTAAAGAATGTTTTAAAATTATAAACCGCGTTATAGGCAAACAAGCGCTCATTAAAAGAACATTATACAAGATATTCTGGTATATATACAAAAAAAAAAATCAAGTGTATCTGTTAAAGCATCGCCCAGTAGCTTCTCTCAAATCAAAGAGGAAATGCAGAGAAGTTTCTTCTTGGAGTAATTGCTTCATTAAGGTGACCTAGAGTCGAGATCGTTTCAAATCATCACTAGTTAAGATGATTTTTTTTTTTTTTTTTTACTGATACAGATAAAAACGAGTACTTCCTATCTTAAATTTAAATAGGAAAGTGTTAAGTACGTATCAACTACAACTCTTTTTTATTATTACTCTATAATTATTGAAATACATATTTCAAAGCAGTGAATAGTTCAAGATGCGATTGTAAAAACCGTATAACCAACATAAAAAATCGTTAAAAAAATCCTGAATGCAGGGAGGTTATATAGAGAAAATGTTGTAATTAACAGAATTAAAAAAAAATCCTTCTCTATATAAAAAAATATATACTTTTTTATTTATTTTTCAAAATTAAAAAAAGACGATAAAAATATTAGATCATAACATTTTAATTAAGTTGCTTTATCATTTTTTTCTCATTGGATATATACTCTTCTATATCAATTTTTAAAACTTAGCATACGTGTTATGAATGAAATGAGCCTCTAATATTCTGTATATACGAAAAACTTGATAACATGTAAAGTGCTTTGTAAATAACATTGACAAAAGATGCAACCAGAACTCGTGATCTAACAAGTTATATTGAATATGACGTCGCACCACATAATATGAGATCACTGTTCAAATAACTGTTTTTCCTAAGATTCTCAAAAATAAAGGGTAAAAAAACCCACTAAGGTGGGCTTTCTTGAATTCTTAAAACTTCTTTCAGGTATTTTTTTCTGGTCTTCTCAAACAAAAACAAACACGTGCTTGCTGTAGTATTCGGCTATTTTAAAACGCCCATTGCAATCGGTTTTTGAACTGTGTCGTCATGTGTTTAGTAGTAACAAAAGATATAGAAAAAGATCGAATTTTAGCATACAGGAATTGTAAAAATACTGCGCTCTTCCCTTTTTTGTTAGAATGGACTGACCCGAAAATTTTAAAAACTTAATCAAGGATTTTGTGTATGTGAAGTTAACAATTTTTAATTATATATGAACGTAAATAAAGCAAAAAGTAAATAAAATAAAATCGAGAGCCAGTTGAGGTTCTCTCAATAATAAATACCAGATATAACTCCGTAAACAACTGACGGATTTCAGTGATTTTTTTTTCTAATAAAAAAATGTAATTAACTCACATGATTGTTTTAAACTGAAAATCGATTTTGTTCTTGAGCTACGACTATCCAAAAAACATTTAATTCTCCACAACAACATACGTCTCCAACGACCATAAAATGGCGGTCCTTCTTTATTTCAGCTTTGCTTTGTTGTGGAATGAAATGTGCCTCAGACTTCAAACGCTGATCCATTGGGAACTGAAAGTTCGCTTTACGACAGCTTCTTTAATGACATTCAATCAAACACAGTTAAATCGTAGGTTCTACAAAAAGTATCTTTAATTTTGCAAGAAAAAAAAAATCTTCCATTTTTAGAATTCAACAACGTTTATTTAATACAAGTTCAGTAGATTCAATAATTCACAATTTTTTTTCTTTATTGTTTCTAATAAAGTCATCAAATCATTCATTCTGTGTGTGTGTAAAATGCTGCCCATTAATATTTGAACCGCTGTATGGATCTTCTTGAAACTTGATATGGATATTTAAGACCTAAAGTTTGCTGTTGGAGATCTTTACCAAATTGGTTCTTGTCGAAAAATTTGCACCCCAATAAGACAAAAATTCCCATAAAATACTTTTGTAAGCTTATTAGAATCTAAGCAATGGATTTTTAAGGATATCTAAATGATTCTTCCTAAAAGTAAAATCCTAGTTTCTTAAAAACGGTATTCCTTGTGTGAGAGTCTGGTATTCGTGTATTGTATGCGTGTTTGTTTGTGTCTGTCTAATAACTTTTGAACCGGTCTATGAAAGTTCTTGAAACTTGGTGGGCATATTGAAAGACTAAGAGATGATCACACTTAATTATCTGAAATCTTTTCCAAATGGATCCTTGTAGAGAAATTAGCGCGAGAAGGCGACAAAAATTCCCAGAGAAAGCATTGGAACCTAAACAACGGATTTCCATTGATGTCTTAAATAAAGGTGCTGATTCTTTTAGCTAATCCATTAATTTGCGCACAGTTTGTTTAAATTAATCCGATTTATAAAACTTTAAGTTATGAAGATTTTTTTTTCAAAAAATGGAAAATTTCTATTGTTTGTAATCAGCAGATATCATACTTTAAAAATAAACTTAGGCTGTTGATTTTTTATTATTTTCTTTGTTTATATTTTAAAGTCGTTTTCACAACTTTAAAATAATAACAAAGAAACATAGTAAAGAAATGGTAAAGAACAACATTTTTAGTAAAATAGGCTTTTTGTAATTTCTGGAACTTCTTGTTAATGCATCGACTTGTTGCAGAGTATTAACACTAAGTGGCACATTTGAAATCTCGTCAATATTGCAAAAAGGCTCGGATCTCTATTTTTTTTTTTTTTTGTTACTTTTAACTTTACATGACAAGGAAGCAATTACATGCAATTCCTCATCCGCTCTGCTTATGCGCTCACGCTAATCCCCAGTCTCTTGTGAAGGGAGGGGTTATTGTGCAGCATACCCTGGTGATTACGTAGCTCCGCCTGAGAAGCTTGATTTCCTCCTGTTAACGGATACGCCAACAGCACAAGGGATGTTATTCCTCCGAGACAAAGTTGTACCATTAGACGTCCAAAGCCATGAATATTGATTGTAATTGAATGGCCTGTTATGGCAGTCACTTCCCTGACGCATTCGGGGCATCGCTTTATCTTCCATTATTTTTTTGAAGCAAATCCTTCTAGAGAATCCATTGACATTTTCCCGTTTTGAGTTAATGCGGAAGTATTTGGTTATGGAAAACCAATGATGCATCATTAATGTGGAAGTTTTAGAAAATGACATTTATGTTCTTTTGTTAACTAAGCATGCGAAGTCCTTTTGTTTCATTTGAACATTTTTCTTCTCTGTCCATTTATTTCTTATCTGGGCATTACACTACAACGACTCGATGGATTTCCATAAAATTTGGTATGTTGCTTATTTGTGCTCCAACTTAAAACAATGCATATTTATTTTAGTCTACACCCCTCCCATCCCTCAAAAATAACCCCAAAATTCCTTGCTAAACGACTGATCTTTATTTTAAGATTTTGGCATTATTCTTATTTACGATCGCACTGGAAACGTTTGTTTTTATTTTCCATCTCTGACACAAATAACCTCCGAATTTCCTCATTAAAATGGCTGGACTGATTTCTTTAAAATTTTTAAAGAAATATGTTGCGTTTTTAGAATCTAACTTAAAACTTAACCACATTTATCTTGGTCACCCATCTCTCAAACATGACCTCCTTTCCATCTGGAGCTACAGCTCACCATTTACCTTGTTAAATCTTAGTTCAGCAGAGATGAAGTTTTACAGAAGAAATGGAAAATCTAAAGAAAAAGCCCTGTTCTAAATCTGATTCTAAATCTGGTCTAAATTCAACACTGATTCAGATTGATTTTCATGAATTTTAAAACTAATAAAGAAATATAAGTTTATCAATGAAAAACAAAACATCAAATTTTTTGACTTATTCAGCTTACTATAGAATCTTGACTATAAGATTTTGATATTGTTTTTAATAAATTTATGACTCTGATCTAGCATTCTGTTCAAAAGCATTTACTATAGACTAGAAATCATTAAAGCCTAGCATTAGTTAACCATTTCATTTAACCATTTGTGCAAAGCTGAGATCATTAAGTTCAAGGCTAGACCAAAACTTTCGTAAATTACCACAACGCAACTATTCTAGTTTTAAAGTTAGGCTAAGTTTTACTTGTAACGGTCAGTAAAAGTCAGAAGTCCATTTCAACATTCAGTATATACAAGTTGTCAGTAAATTTCTTTACACAGGAATATGTTAATTGCGATAAATAAACAAGAAATGTATAACCGTTTGATACGTATATAATAGCAGTACTGTACTCTACGGTATTATAAGTTTGGTATGTACTATACCATTACATCGCTCGCAGCATAATCGGTTTGTTTACGCGTAACCGTCTAAAACCAGATATGCAGACTTAAGTCTACGACCATTGTCGGATGCAACTCGTAAAAAGATTTGTGAAGACTGTATGGAACCTTTGTCGTAACTGCGTATGGCCGTAAAATCTCGGAGAAGATATAAATTGCATTTTTATTATTCTCTACATAAATTATTCTTTATATTATAACTGGTATATAAAAACACGAATATATAAATATATAAGTAAATAAAATATATAAGTAAATTAATAACTAAAAATAAAAAATAAACAAATATCTGAATTATATAGGATTGTAATAACGATCTTAATAATTTACAATTATCACAATTACAATCTTAATAACGTACTGCCGTATCCTATATCGTGGTAGAGGTGATATCCTATTTCTTCTCCCCTATTTTGAAGAATGGAATCGTCCACTGGTTTGATTGACATATGTTTCGGAATCGCAGCTGAATGTTAATATTGTCTGGGTGTTAAATTCAGGAATAAATTAAATTATATATTAGGTAGTATATGTATTATGAAAGCAGCTTGTATGTACGAGCAGATACATCCGGCAGTGCCCGAAATGTTTGAAATGAACTACGATTTTTGTTCTTTGATGTTGCCGCGGCGTGAAATTGGTTGTTTGTGTAATTATTGTTACAACTTCAAAGTATGTGAAAGTGGAAGTGGTAAATGTTCAACCTATAAACCAATTGTCACTTATACATAAACGAGCGCTGAATTCTGTAAAGAATTAATTGCGAGTAATGGAAAACATATGGAAATTTGCCCTGTTAGCATTTCGCTTATATATAACGTTTACAATTATTTTTTTTTTATTATTATTTTTGAAGTGAAACGGCAAAGTTTTAGCCGTTGAATATCCTGAAGGAGAGAGGATGAAAATTCATTTCAAGTACATTTCATCCATTCAGATTGCTGTTTTCTTTATTTTTTTAAAGAAAACTTGATCGAATTTTTATATGCAGTTATAGCAGTTGAAGAAATGAGAAAATCGTGAATATCTTGGGGACGGAATAACAGTAGAGAAGTTTTGTGTAAATTACATAGAATAGAATGTTATTTTTTTTGTATGAATACCTTTTTTGGTGTTCTTTAAAATACCTTTGTAGAAAAAAATAAAAGTAATAAGAAATTTCAATATGTCGAGATTGAAAACAAAATTAAAAAAAAAAGACAAAAATAAATCAATGAAAGTTTTTTCTAAGTCTTTAAACGCTTAGAACTTTAATTTTCTCAATTTTTTTTATTAAAAAAATAATAATTATTTGATTATTATTTTTAATAAGCTTGTTATTCTTAATAAATATGTTATATGTTAATGTTATTTATCCGTCTTATTTAATGGAAATACGAAACCATGGAAATTAACCTGTGTTTAATATTGAAAAACTACTTACATAACTCGGATATTTCGAAGGATTAATCATCCTTCTTCTTCAGCCTCCTTAAGCCTTGTGCATCATGGGACGAGAGAACTTCTCTCTCCTTCCCAAACTAAAGTGCACAAACAAAAAAATTTAAAAATTCCAAATTAACAAATAGACACGTGAAGCATCTTTTAATAATGTCCGAATCTCTGATTTTTTTGTCCAATTACTGTAAATAGTGTTCGAATTGTTGTCTACAAATTGCAGAAAATGTGATCTTCTTTTTGTCCAAAATTTTTTTTCAATCGCTAAATAAATTATAAAAATAGTTATCTTTGAAGAAAAATCAAATTTAAAAATCTTCACCTTAATTTAGAATTTCTTCTAATCTTCTTGGTTGTACAAAAAACTCTTCACCTTAAACCTTAACGTCTTCATTACTAAAAACCAAATAAATTCTTCTTACTAATATTTAAAAACAACTACTTAAATATTGAAAAACTCCTTACATAACTCGAATATTTCGAAGGATAATCCTTCGAAATATCCGAGTTATGTAAGGAGTTTTTCAATATTAAAGTAGTTGTTTTTAAATATTAGTAAGAAGAATTTAATTGCCCTGTATTGCTTTTTCTATTCACAGTTTGTAATTTACATTCGAAATACAGAAAGATCAGTAGATCCTTAGGCTAAAGATTCGACTTGAGTGTGAAGGGGTTGGATAGCAAAAATAATCGTGCTCATATTTTTAATAATCATCATAGTAAAATAATCATCATAAGATATAAACGAAGGATTTTAACGAAGGATTTCGAGGGTCATTTTTGAGGGGTTGAGACCAAATTAAAAATGCCTACGTTTAAATTGAAACATAAATACATAACATATTTTACGGAAATTCTTCCAGTCGTTTGAGTAAAATGCACGCACTATCAACCAACAGACAAATGGAAAAACAACATGAAAAATGTTTGCGTTAACTTTTAGACTTCGAATGCTTAATCAAAAATATATTTTATATTTTTTCTATATTTTTCAATGAATGTTTAAAAATGCTGTATGTGAATTTTTTTCTGTAATTTTCTTATAAATTCAGGGGAATGAACCCTTAAAGTGGGCTTTGTCTTATGACGGTTCACTTAACGACAGTGAATTTAAGAACTAATTTGGTCATAATAGCGATCTGATATCTTCGTTTATGGCTACGCAATGGAAGTCAAGATTTGTAAGTAACAATTAAGGATTAAATTAAAAATTCATTCAAAGTTTGAATTAGTTAGAATAGACTCATTGTTTATTCAAGTTTTTGGCGATGAGTCTAGGAAAATAAGGAAAATCAATCAGTGTGTGTGTGTTTGTACCCTAATAACTTTTTAATCGCCGGATGAATGTTCTTGAAACTTGGTCTGACATTTAAGAACTAAAGACGAAATAACTTTTGAAATCTTTTCCAAATGGGTCCTTGGTGAGAAATTAGCGCGGGAAGGCGACACAAAATTCAGTAGGAAACAATTAGAACTTAAAATCTGGAATTCTGTCGATGTCTTAAGCAATGAGTATAATCCTTTTACGTAATCGAATACTTTACGTCCAATACATACGATTTAAATAAACCCGTTTTAGAAAACTTAAATAAGTAACGTAAATATATTTTTTTCTTTATCAATATGGAAAACTTCTACTGTTTGTAATCACCAGATACTATAATTTGAAAAAAATGCAAGGCTTCTCATTTTGGTTTTCATATTTTTTTTAAAAATAATAAAAAAAATTAAAGAAACAACATGTTAAGTAGGCTCTTAGTTCTTCCAGTAATGTCTCGTTAAACAAGTTATCAATTTTCCAAGAAAAATAACTTCCTCACTTTCTGGATTTGAATGTTTTTGCCAAGAATACTAACCTCTACAGGTCAGTTTTCTTTCTCAAGAAAAAAAAAAAAAGTTGTTAGAGCAGGGTGTTCACTTAATCCAAACACAGTTTTTCTACGTTGAGTAATAGACCAGTTACGACCAGAGTGGTTGGACGTCCGGTTTAGCTTCTTCATTTCTCCATTATCCATATTTCTTTCTGTGAAAGGCTTTTCTGTCGGTTAGGATAAAGTATTCCTTCCTTTCTCCTCGGTCATTTGTTTTTCCTGACGCCGGGGAAGTGTCCTTAGATTTACTTAGGTGTGTGAAAGCGAGGCAACAGGGCCAATCGACTTAGCTGTTGCAGCGTCACCTTGTGGAATATCGATCGTACTACAGCGACGCCTCGATGCACCAAGGCCCCTCCTGATCCCAAGTATACGCACAGAACTCTCCCAGTGCACAAGCAGTAAAGCTTGGGTCCTAGCTTAATAGGATCCATTAGTCCATATGCCGTCCGAAATGAGAAACATGGCGGGCACTCCATCTGCATCCAAAGCCCCCCTTCACTTTTGGTGACCTGTTATTTACTTCGTTTAGACGGAGATTAATCGTGTAAGGAAATGATTTCATCAGACACAAAGTCTGCTAATCGATTCCTGAATCATAAAGTCAAACAAATCAGGAACATTACTTTTCTTTGATACTTAATGAAATGTCATTCTGGAGCAATATCGAGATTAAATTCTAAGTTTGACTTTAAGTTAGAGACTTAACTTTTTAAGCTCTTACAGTAAGTAATACCATTACACAACTTTTAACCCAGCTTAAAACAAATTTTCAAAATTCTATTTATTTCCAATTTATTTTCTTCTCCGCTTTTTTTTTCCTTTTCTTACATAAAGAGTCAAAGGATCTCATTTTACAGGTTACGTAGGTTCCTTTGGGGCATTGGTGGTATAGGCTTCATCGATCCGCGACCATCGGTATATTGTTGGAGATAGGTGGTCAGTCCGACGTTTTCCCGCCTCCTAGCAGCGTGGTTGATTTGTTGAATATAAGTTCGAATCCTGGGAGTGTTTAAATTTTTTCTTTCCTTTTCTCTTATTCCGGCTTCTGTCACCTTTGTTATTTTCTGGATCAGCATATTAGACCTTGCGACTAGAGTTCTATTGGAAAAAACCGTAGCGTTCTTTGGAAAAAGGAAGTCCGGTTGCGCTTTAGTTAATTCTGCTAAAAATTGACAGCCAATAGAGAATTTTGACAACAATTTTGATTTTTGGCAAATACAAAAGTTCTGCTTCGCTAAATTACCACAAAAAAATTGATTCGCCAACCTCAGAAAAACTGAAATCAATGTATATGCAAATTACGACACTTTGAAGTATTACAATATTTTTATCTCTGTTTGTTTTCTACCTACAGGCCATTTAATGTAACGATTTACTGTAACGATTGTAACACTCCTTGAAATGCAACGGAGAGAATAAAAAAACTTTATAGTGCAAAACTCTTTATCTCATCCGTTGTCCATCATCTCTGATCAGTATCTAAACTACATATCCTTGGAAGCTGAAATTTTAGAGGTAGATATTGGTTGATTTTTTTATTCCTGTGGACTAATAGATAAGAAGCTAAGGAGAATAGACTGATCCAAAGTACATTGTCGTTGAAGCTTAGTAATCGTGATAACTTAAAAACAAATTTATCTTATAAAAATTGAAATTGTAATAACAGATAAATAGATAAATATTATCAGATGTGAGTTCCCTGACGAATAGGATAGAAATTTGTTCTTAGGGGTTGAATGCTTCTAGTCCTCAGCCTCAAAAAACCTTCAGTTATCACATAAAAGTGTCTTTGATTTGTATATTACTAATCGAAAGTTGGCACACCAACTATATCTTTTTTAAATATCTTTTTTTTTTAAATAACTTTAAAATAAAATTGTAGGTTAAAATTAAACCTATTTAAACTCTAGTTCAATCTCTAGATAGCTAGTTACTTCAGTTAAATTACGTCTGTTGTTAAAGTTACTATTAATACTAATGTGAGTAACCATAATAACAGTAATGTTATAACTGTTTTTCAACAGCTTTTATTTTAAAGCTGATTTTTTATTAAAAGTTTATTAAAAGTATTTAAAGTTTAAAATTGATTTATTTCACCATTATTGAAGCAACTACCAATTACTACCAAGTTAATTTTAAAAAATACGAATTTAATAATAAATTAATATCTACTAATTAATTAAACAATTGCCACAAATCGAATAGCCATTATAGAGTTTATTAATCTGAAAAATTACGAGATTTAAGTAAATAAAAATTAAACAAACAAATCAGCACACATCTAAAAATGAATATTTTAATTTTGATTAAAATTAAACAACTTAATAAATAAAAGCTTAAAAATAAGCAAGCCTGATATTTTAATTTACATATTGTAATTTCTTTTTTTTTATTTTATTGAATCTCGATTTTATTTTTGAGTAATCAGTCGTATTGTGTTTATTCAATTGGAGATAAGTTATTATATGTTTCACAATAAGTATTTTTTACGTAGCGTTTTAATTACGAATAATTCAAGCAACGTGAATCAAAAGTAATGAATGTTAATAATAAGAATTGTGAATTTATTGGGCCTTCCGCAAAGTAAATTTATATTTTATCTGACACATCTTTCAGTCTGTGGCATTGATATTCGAGCACTTTGCTTGTCAAAGTAAGGAATAAGGAATTTCTTATTTATTTATTTAAGGGATGCCTTTTTTATTTATTTATTTTTTATTATTGTAATTTTTATCCTGTTTTCCTAGGAAAATGAGGTGTTCATCAAATCATTTAGTTCTCGTGTATATTTCGTATGTGTCTACTTACAACCTACAGCTTTTGAATCATTTGTATAAATCTTCTTGAAACTTGGTATGCACATTTAAAGATACAATTAAACTTTTATATTTGAAATCTTCTCAAATGGGTTCTTGTCGAGAAATTATCGCCAGAAAGTCAGAAAAATTAGCACAGAAAAGCATTTAGAGACGAAACTTCAGCTTTTACTTGATGTTTTACTTCAGCTTCATGTTGTTTGTTGCTAAGGAAATAAATTTCGCAGTGTACAATTTTCTTCACAGCAATTCTTTACTTTTAATTACGAGTAATTTTATTTTCTAACTAAATAGTTCATACTTTTATAAGAGTAACTGTAAAATAACTACATAAAATACTTGTTTATCGCCTATACTTCAGTTAATATTTAAAACATGAAATATCGAAATGCGAAATTTAATGGTAGCATATTCATTAAATAAAGACATAAAATAGAAATATTACGGAAGTTATTTACATTAAAATTAATGGCTTAGAAAATCGTAAAATATTGAAAAATATTCCGCATCAATAAACAGAGGAACAATATACTTCGTATTTTGATTGGATATTTGAAATGTTTAATAATTTTTTTGGGAAAATCCGATCTATTCTTGTTAAAATATAAACTTCCTAAAAAAATTGAAGTCTTAGACTTCATTTTCCTTAAAATGTTCCTTAAATTTTGTTATTATTATTATTATTATTATTGTGTTTTAGTTTTTATTTTTAATTTAAAAAAAATACCTCTCCTACAATGTTACTTTTTTTTAGCCTATTTTCCAATAGGAAAGTGGGTTCATGAAATTAGTCAATTTGTGATATAACCCCCCCCCCCCCCCGACTTATCTAACTTTTATATTTGAAATTGATTCCAAATTGGACCTTGTGCAGAAATTAGCAGTAGAAGATGACCAAAATTCTCCTAGAAAATCAATACAATTAATTTCTATGTTCTTTCAGTCTTAAACAACGAATTTTAATTCCTTAATCCATTCAAACTTTGACACGAATAAAATTAATCTGATTTAGATTTTATAAAATTAATCCAAATAATTTAAATAATGCGGTTTTAACTCCGTCTTTTTTTTAATATAAAATTAGAAAATTTATATATTTTTATATTCAAGGATGTTGAAAATAAATGTAGGTTTTTCGTTTTTGTCGTTTTCAATATTTAAAAAAAAAAAAAATTAAATTTTACCGAAAGTAGGCTTAAAGTTCTTATTGGTGTTTTGATTTTTTTTTTTTGAAATAGTGAAGACGATGCACAGTGAAAACCTATCCCGATATAAAAATAAGAAAAACTTTTTCAGAAAATATATGTCCAATTTTCAGAATTATGAAACGAACTATTTAAAAATGGAAATGCATTTTAAATAATTAAAATTAAAATGATTTAACACATTGATTACTTTACGAAGTTTTAGGCTTTTAAGCGCAATAGTATTTAAAGTGTGATAAAAATTGTAGACAAATAGAAAAAGGAAAGAAAAACAGTAACGCGGGGAGGTTAGCTCCTCCTTAAGATCTTCTCGGGATTATATATATATATATATATAAAAGTGAATGCACTTTTAAGGAATTTGTAGGAAAAATAGTTATGCGTAAATGCCCATTGTAGAAGAAATGTCTAGAAGATATTTGGAAAGTTGTGAAAGAGCAACAGAGTATTCTTATTTTTATCTTATCTTTCAAGTTGTACCATAGAAGGTCAACAGCCACAAAGGTCACCTACA
This sequence comes from Thereuonema tuberculata, assembly GCA_023159025.1. Lineage (NCBI taxonomy): Eukaryota > Metazoa > Arthropoda > Chilopoda > Scutigeromorpha > Scutigeridae > Thereuonema > Thereuonema tuberculata. The sequence goes on from JAFIDM010009631.1 coordinate 235,174,526, forward strand.
ATTAGATATCTTCCGGTACGTCTGGGGCAGGAGGCAAAGCATTACAAGACCTCTTACTACAACAACGCTGTATATTGTTTTGTCATCAGATGGATCTCATTTTATGACACAAAAATAATAATTAACATTTTTAGCCAACTTTACTTAGAAAGTGAGGATCAGTCAGTCAGTCTGTGTCAGTGTGTCTGTCCTACTACTAGCTTTTAAAAACAGTAGGGTGAATCTTCTTAAAACTTGGCATTTACATTTAAGGGCAACAGATGATCTAACTTTTTTTTATTTTAATTTTTTTCTGTGTGGATACTTGTCGAGGAAATAGCGTGAGAAAATCCCCATAGAAAATGCATTAGAACCGAAACGTTGGATTTCTAACGCAGTCTTAAAGAAAGGATATTAATTGGCTTTCTCTTCCTCTACGCGAGCTGTAATATGTTTCAACTTAACCAGATTCAGATATTACTGCCGATTTAATGAATTTTTTAAAATAAAAAAAGAAAACAAAGAAAGAAAGTTTAAGAAACTGAGTTTCAAATTTTTTAAGATTATTTAATGAAGAATTCCTAACAAAATATGTTAGCATGAGAATCTCTGAAAATAATGAGTGGTATTTCTATCATGATTGACATAACAACTATAGGAATTAGGAAGCCTTTTACGTTAGCAAGTTACTGTTCAAGTTTATAAAAAAAAGTTAATTACGAAATAAATTTAGGCAACACATCAGACTAGGTTTAAAAATATAAATATTAAAAAAAGGTTTACATAACTGTAACAGAATCAAACAAACTGTGCAACGGTTAAAATTTGATTTAAAAAAAAATAAGGATAAATTAAAACACTTGATCAGAAAGAAATAAAAGGAAATTAAAAAAAAAATAATTCATTAAATAGGACAATAATATGCAGTAGCGCACACTATATATACAGTATAAATATTACAGTTTCTTATTACAATAGTTTAGGAAACTCGTAAGTGCTGGTTCTTCAGAAATATTTTGATATCGTTAGTCCCCGATTTTCGAACGTATTCTTTTCCGACAGCTTGATCGTAAGTCGAAATGTGCAAGAAAAGGAAAACTGCCTATCTTTCCATCTATATAAAACTCACGCACCTCAAGAAATGAACAAATAAAATATTAAATTTATTAAATCAAATTTAACGTGCATGACAAGATTATTACTTAAAAGAAAATGAGAAACGCACGTAACTAGAAAAAAAAAAAGATAAACAAACAAACAAAAATTCACTGAGCTAATTTTTGTTTATGTGCTGGGAATCGGAGACGGTACCGTTTCGAGTTGCAACACTCTCATCAGTCCGATCCCGTCCAGTGAAGAAGGACAATACACAAAACGGACAAACGAACAAGACAATGACCCCTCATTTTAAAAAACATCAAAAAACAAATCAAGAATAAAAGGTGAGAACAATCAATCCACGCTAGCATTAAGCTTAGCTGATTAAGGATTAATTCATTTAAAAAGTTAATATTAAATCAAATTTAACGTGCGTGAGAAGATTATTACTTAAAAGAAAATGAGAAAAGCACATAACTAGAAAAAAAAAACTTATTCGTTTGTCCATTTTGTGTATTGTCCTTCTTCACTGAGCTGGGTATGCTGGGCGGGATCGGACTGATGAGAGTGTTGCAACTCGAAACGGTAGCATCTCCGATTCCCAGCACATAAACCAAAATTAGCTCAGTGAATTTTTGTTTGTTTGTTTGTCTTTTTTTTTTTCTAGTTATGTGCGTTTCTCATTTTCTTTTAAGTAAAAATATTAATTTATTTTAAATATGTAAGTACAAAAAATATGATTTATGGGATGTAAAATAAATTAAGTAAATATTTTATAGTTACTTGTTACTTGTTTTATAGTTATTTGTTATACGAATATTACTCTTTTATAGTAAACACCAGTTACGACTGTTGCAAAGAGAACAGAGAGCTCGGAATTGGAATCCACTACCGCCATCTAGTTCTAATAGATGTTGCCTAAATAGTTCTGAAAAAATGGAGAGAGAACGAACATTGGCGTTACGACAACGATCTATAAATACATGTGAACAAATTATAATTATAAATGGTGTATACATGTTCACGAACGTCTAAGTTTCTCTATACAAACAGAATTCGTAGAATATTAGAAACATTCACTTTTTTTTTTTTTAATGTTCAATTTTTTGATCTTTTGAAAATTTTGGTCTTAAGTACGAATGTTCGTAAGTCGGTTGGTCGTTAATCCAGGACAATCTGTAGTTTTAGGTAGATTATTTAATGAAGAATTTCTAGCAGAATACGCTAGCATGAGAATTTCTGTAAATATTGAGTGTTATTTCTATTATGATTGAGATGACAAGTATAAGAAGCTACATTAGGAAGCCTTGCCCGATAGCAAGTACTCGTTACCGGTTCCACTCTGCGTCCATTCCTCCCTGACAGTTAACGGAGTGCCCTGTCAGAATAAGAGCCTTTCGCAAACACCCTTCTTGAAATACCAACACAACTCATAAACTCCTATTACGGAAGAGGGCAGAAAACTGACCCTGCAAGAATTGGGTTAGAATTGAGGTGGTCAGGTCAGACGACCGCAAACTGGCGTCGTCATCCCACCCAGATTACGATGAACCACGTTATGATGGTTTTCATCATCAAAGTTTCTTACTACTTTGAAATCTATTATAGTCTCTAAAAAACAAGGAAAGTCACCTTCAAAGATTAATGATATACAAGATTTAACTCAAGTATAATATATTAAGTTTCTGATATAAGCTTCAAGATGTTTTTAATATTAGTAGATGTAATTGATTGAACATTCAAAGTTTCCTATTCTACTTGAACATTTTACTTTTTGGTTTGTGTGTCTGTGCCTAAATGACGCTAAACCAGCTGGATAGATTTCCATAATTTCGTACGTTGCTTATTTGTGCTACAACTAATTATTTAACGAAATTCACATTTGTAATACAGTAAAACCTGGTTAAGTCGTCACTGAAGGGACCAAACATTTTTGATGACTAAAACGGAGTGACGACTTAGGCGGAGTGGGAATTTTTGAAAAAAAAAAACAAAAACAACAAAAAAAAAAACACTGAAATACAGTATTTTCATGAATTGCTGTAGGATTCGGTGAGAAAAACAAGATTTTCAGAATTCAATACATGCAAATGAATGAGTGGAAAATAAAAAAACCAAAACACATTTTGTAGTTACCACATTTTAATCGTTTTAAAAAAAAGGCAATATCTGTCTTTGAAACGTTCCAGACAACCATTGCTGCCACCAAAATCTTCCATGTTCAACTCCTTAGCAATTTCCATGGCTTTTTCTTTGAGAATCACGGCAGACATCGGCACATTTTGCGATCTGGAATGTTTTAGCCATAGAACTAAAACCTCCTCGATCTCGTCAAACTTCGATTTCCTCATTCGCTTTCTTTTGTCTTTGCAGTCAGCTTCTCCAATTACTTGTTTCGATGAAAGAATATCGTTTAATGTAGTCCTGGGAATATGGTGTTCTTTGGCAAAAGCTGTTTTCGAAACATTTGATTTTTCAAAAAGTGCAATTAAGTCTTTTTTTTTTTTTTTAAAATAACGAGGTAAGTTTTCGTTTCCCTGGCATGTTAAAAACGTAATCGAACCACGAAATTGCAAGAGAAAAAAATAGCCCTTATAGAGGGGATTACCGTAGCCTTCGTAATACTGTACCTATTTACGGTACATTACGAATGCTACGGGCTTACTCGCTATGAAATGAAGTCACACTCAGGAGCCGTCAAGAAAAACGTCTACACTCGACAGTCACAGCGAGAAGTGTGCTTTGAATGATTAGCAGCGAGTTTTCAAGAACCCAAATCCCAAGGTGTAGGAAAGGAATGAAGTGACAGGCATGGTCAAAAAATTCCCCGTAAAGGCTTGGCTTTCTTAAAGTGAAGGGGCGGGGCTGAAAAGACAACACGATGGCATGCAAAATGGAGAAGAAAGATACTTTTGGCCATTTTTGAGAGTGACGAGTTATCCGGAGTAGAATTAAATTTGGTGACGGGTAAAGAAGGGTTATTTTACATTATTGTGTATGATACCTTGTCGGGACCAAAGGAAAACGACGACTTAAACGGAGTGACGACTTATCCAGGTGACGACTTAACAAGGTTTTACTGTAATAGAATATTTGATTTAGTTGATATACATGCTATAAGGAATACCGAAAATGTGTTTTTATTCTGTGAACATAGATATAACTTGTATGAAATATGTCCGATAATTATGTAATTAAATAAACACGCTTCTGGACCATGTAGCAGAGTGTTAACAAATTGACTGCGGGCTGGAGGAGCCTGGGTCAATTTCCGGCAGAGGTTGGGGATCTTTCCATGAAGATTTCTCCTCCGGATGTTTGTTAGGGTTCAGCTCTCTGAAGAATGGGTACTTGCTTTTTTCCAGGATATTAAAGGATATGCCCGATACCTTCTAAAGTTCAAGTAAAATTATTCTTTTCTTACTGAAAAATTCTCGAATTACCAAAACTCTTGCTTGATTATGAGCGAGTATTTGAAGCTTATGATAAACGAAATTTCTATGTGTTTTATTTATATTCTTAGGCTACTACATATCGGCAAACAAAAAAATTAGACGTATTAGAAACTAATTAACTGAGAATGAGAACTCTTACAATTCCATATATTAAAAAACTTTCCACCGACACACAGATAAAATTAAATTAACACATTAAAAACTCGATCGGTTTCAATAAAGAGGAAGAATAATATCTTCAGGTCAGTTCTTATTATTCCACTTGAACATTTTTCTTCTTGGTTTGTCAGTTGGCATGCTCCTCAAAGTAAAACAGTTGGATATATTTCCTAAAATCTGTTCGATGCATATTTTAAATGGTCCAAGAAATATAGCCTATATTATTGTGGTCTTCAATCTCCCCCATTTCTGAAACTGTCCCTTTCCTCATCATTACATTCTCAGGCCCGGGATATCTGAGCGTATTCCAACTAATAAATCATACTTTATCAATCTATAAGTTCTATCTGATGACAGATGTGATCTCGAAACAGCAAAGTTCTGTTTTCCATTGTAGATAAAGGATAGTTTTAGATTTCTCATTATTTTGTTACAGAACAGACAAAGATGTCAAGTCAAAAACTATTTCATTTAATATTTTTGATCTTTGTTTATCCATTTGTATTTCTATCTGTCTGTTTTTGCGAATGACTTTAAATGGGATGGAATGATTTCTCTCAAATTGAGTGCGTAACTTATTTATGGTCAACTCAAAACATAGGCCTATTTGTTTTGATCTTCTCCCCTCCCATTCCTCAAAACCGTTCCTGGCATCCCTCTCTTCAACAGCCAGACGGATTTCTATAAAATTGATGCGATGCTTATTTGTATTCCAACTTAAATTATGAACACAATTACTTGGTCTTCATTCCACAACCCAGTCCTCGAACGGATCTCCCATTGATGGACAGCTATCATGTACTGTTGGTGGCGTTTCCAATGTCACATTGCGAAGTAGTGCTTTCCTGCATTGCTTTCTTTAAACCAGTCTAACAAGGGAATGGTTAGGTTTGATCGAAACATCCCTTGAAATTTTTATCATTTATTCAGGATTTTAAGGAGTTGACGTATATCAAATTTTAGCTCCTTTTTTGCACTGAAAGGGGGTAAAAAAAAATTATAAGAGCTGAGAGTTTGTTGCACTGCGGGGAAGCATCGGGCAGCTAATGTGACATTGGAAACGCCACCGACAGTACCTATTTTATACAATAATATTCAAGTTTTGTATAGTAATAAAACGGAGCAATATTTAAGCCTTATTTCCAGCCAACATCTTTGGTCTACTGTAATTTTACTTAATAATTGTTTTACTGTTCTTTGTACCTGCAATTTCCCTTATTCTTGAGATATTCTCCTTAATGCACCCACTACAATCTTTCTTCCTAATCGCACTTCTCTGAAAGTGTTCTCTGTGGATTCTTAACACCTGCCGTAGACACTTTCTAAGAACCATCGCAATCTCCGAAAATCCATAAAAAGAACCACTTCCTCCCCAAAGTCGATTTATCAGTCACTGCTTTCGTAACCTTTAAAAGAAAAACACCATTTATTTTACTGTAACCATTTATTTCTGTTTTTTGTTATTGTTGTGAATAGAGTAACAAAACAAAAGCATCTAGTAATTTTTTAATTAATTAAAAATCTTAAAAAAAAAATTCCAGTCAATTCCTGGTTTTGTTTGGTAATTGTGCTCGGCACTTTTGATCTAGATGTATCTTTAGCTATCTGTAGCGTAGTGTAGACTGAGCAAGCAGCGCTGGATAATCAATTTTGAGAAATGTGGGACTGGTGTTGAGACCAAAATAATCACATTCATATTTTAAATTAAGCCACAAATAAGCATAGGATCAAATTTTAAAGAATTCAGTCCAACCGTTTAAGGTCAGGGATTCGAGGGTCATTTGTGAGAGATGGGAGGAGTTAAGATCAAAATAAATGGGCCTATGTTTTAAGTTGGATCGTAAATAACGTACCAAATGTTATTGAAATCTATCGAGACATTTTTGAGTGATGTGAGTACAAACAGAGAAAGAACAAACAAAAAAATAAAGTTTGTAAACATTGAAATATCTGTTTTTGCAATGTTTAGGAGAAAATGGCCACGAGATCGCCTTCTCCAAAACATTAACAAAGCACAAAGCGTTTGCGCAGATGTCCACGTAACTCTCAAACATCTGACGAAGAATTGAGCCGAAATATTGAATCAACTGTACCCAGATTTGGGAAAAAAATCCCTCATTAACGATTATGTTATTTAAAAATGGAATTAACTTGGTCCATTCTTCTTTCAGATCCAAATTATTGTTATGTATATACATTTCTAATTTTAAATTTGCTTTTTGATAACCGTAGAAAGGAAATTAAAATTTTAATCTCAAAAATTAATATCATGAAAAATAACTGAACATATGCCTTGTGAACAGTGATATTAGTTAAGCATCCCGCTAGAGGCCCACTAAAGACCGTAGGAGGTAAGGTCCTGGACCTTTACTGATCAACAAGATTGAGATATTGTCAGCCCGACGCCCACCTGCCTTTAATGCCCGGGAAAAAATCCCGATGGCTATTCTTTAAAGGGCTAGATGCACCCTAGGACTCATATGGAGGAGAATTCAGCAAGGGATTCCGGTTCTTCTAGCCCCCAATCAAGCTTTACCACTTAGCTGACTGTCCCAAGAAGATTAATATATTATAAAAATATTATTATTATATTGGTATTACACAGGAAAAATCTATACACAGAGCAGTCATTTCCTAACATAGCCATATACGTATGTGAACAGTATATTTGATGACAGCAGATAATATATGCCCTGAACAGATTAGTTTCCGGAGCGTCTTCGTAAGTCGAAGGAGTGTATTTTTTGAATACACCTAATGCACTCCGACCGTATTATGTGTGCAAAATCTGCACAGGGTCATCGAGAATAACCCAACGAGATTCTAAGGTACGCAAGAGCCTTATAACTTTTGCCAATGTGCTATGTGGGCGACAAAAGTATATAGCAAAGTGTATGTAACTTGGCGCAAACGCCGTAAATTCAGGGTAAGGTTCAGAAGCAAAGTTTCCGGGCATGGCTGTAACAATATGATGAGGTAATAATTATTATTTAATTATAATAAGGATTGCAATATATAACGATAAAATATTCCATAAATACAATTACACATCTTGAAATTTAGCATTAATTATTAAGAAAACGTGAACATAAAACATTTATAATGAATAATTATCTTAAATCTCCAGTTAATAAATTGCATTAGCATTTTAATTACAACTAATAACAAACCTGCGCGATGCCATTCTATTAGCATAATATTTTAATCTCTAACAACAAATAAACATAATTAAAATTTGCATAACATTTCCATAGCATTAAAATTATTATTGATTTAATAACATTATTAACATCAGTACCGCTTGTAAATGTGACTTCAAATAATGCCATGGAAGTTAATTGAAATGTATTGAGCTTAAATTATGTAAAAATTAACGAATAACTACATATGTTAATTGGTAGTTCAAGTAGAGTATATTATACAAGTGAGTGCATTTATTGTAAATACAAACTCAACATATCTGGGAATTTAATTATAGAAAACTAAGGGACTCCTTAAAAATTAAGGTAATAAAAAATAAATACAGTATCAAAATGTGAAACCAGGAGTTCGTTTTGCCTTTTTTTGTTTTCTTTCTAAAGTCGTAATAACCGATAAAAACGAGAAGCCTACAGTTATGTTCAATTTACAAAATCTACTGAATACAAACTGTACAAACTTTCCATTTCCTGAAACAAAAAATGAATTAAATCCGTATTTAATTTGTCGAAATAGGATTAATTTTAATCTCATCAATGGATTAAGGATTGAATATTCACTGTTTAAAACAATGAGATGTTAACAGAAACATAGTATAAATCTATTGTTTAGCTTCCAACGATGTTCTTGGAAGTTTGTGTTGCTTTTTCGCGCTAATTTTTATTTAGCAAAAACTTTTTGGAAAAGAATTTAAAATATTTTAACTTAGTTTGTCCCAAGTCCTTGAATAATATAATATAATAATAATAATTTATTTGCCTTACAAAAGTTTGATAATACATAATAGATATGAGTGTGACGTCCCTGTGCTTTAAGGGTAGTCCCGTCGAGAAGGCAGGCAGGGAGTCAATCACGGGCAAGAAAAAATAAAATAAAATAAAATACAAAAAGCATTACTGGTTACATATAATGGAGAAAACAAAACAGAGCATAACACAAAAACATTGAAACAAATAAATATAATGGGGATAAAAGGAACAGTTAATCTGTAATAAAAATGTGAAAAAGAATTACACAATTGTGGGTTTAGATCTGGTGATATATACAATCTTCGTAAAATAACTAAGATAATGAAATATATAATTAAAAATGTCATATAATTCGTGAACAGAAATTTTTGGATAAGAGGTCAAGCCTAGCCCAAATAGATGGAAAGTAAAGAGAATAGAAACAGAAATAGCGAAATGAGGAGAGGAGAGGAAAGGTTGGGAGATATTTGATGAAGGTAGACGTTTGCGACTTGACAACGGATAGATTAGGAATTAACTTAATAAACATATCAAGTTTCAAGAAGATCCATCTACCGGTTCAAAATTTATTTGGACGAATACATACACAGAGAACAATTGATTTGAGCCTAGTTTTGGAAAGTAGGCTCATAAAAAACAAAGAAAGAAAAGAAAAAAAAAATAGAAAAAAATGTGACGTTCTCACATTTTAATAATGCTATCCAATTCTATAATCATAAGATTTTATATTTTTATTTGTTTTCAGAAAGTTTTTTTGGCGCCTAAACTTTGGCTAAAACCAAAAGAAAACCCCAATTCAATTTTCTTAGTATATTGAAGTTTCAAACAAAAACTATAAAAAACACACAATAACTAAACAACAAAAATTTCACTGAGCTGATTTTAGATTAATTTGCTGGGCAACCGAGGACGACGCCGTTTCGGGTTTCAGCACCCTCTTCGGCTCGGTCCCGTCCCAGCATAACTCAGCTCAGTGAAAGATACAATACATCAAACGGACAAACATTTAATCTAAAATCTAAATTAAATTAATCTAAAATCAGTTCAGTGAAATTTTTGTTGTTTAGTTATTGTGTGTTTTTTATAGTTTTTCTTTAATGTTTTTAACATTGTACACACGTTAATTTTGATTTCATTATTGAAGTTTCATAAAATCAAGTTTGTCTGCGTGTTTATGTTTCCCTCCTTCAATTGCTTTGGAACCGTTGAATGTATCTTCTTGAAACGTGACATACACAGTTACGAGCAAGTGACGATGCTATTTTTTTTCTCTTATTTATACGTTTTTCAATGTGAGTCCTTCTCGAGAAATTAGTAATGGGATTAGTAACCACGTGCACGTGCTTTGCTAAGATTTAAAATAAATTAGATTTAGGTAAATTGAGTAGGTAATGCTACTTTAATTTTTTAAATTTTTTTCTAATAATGGAATTTCCTAAAATTCTAGTGTTGTATTTTTATATTAGACAGATAATGTAATTTTAAAATAAGCGTAGACTTTTTGATTATATCACTTCTACGATTTTGAAAAATTACAGAAAAGTTAAAAAAAATCAATTCACAGTTTTTTAGTTAACACAAAACAAAGCGAACCCTTACAATTTACAATCTCTCAAACGCTTGCATTGTTAAAAGTAACTCCACTATTGATTCGTGTGCATTCATTTCTTCAAGCCGTTGTAATTCAAGGGTCAAGTACAATTTCAAAAGATACTGGCATTGAGTTCATTTATATTTAGATTCTCATTTTGCTTCATTAGGTTCGACTGATAAAATGGCCCATTAGATCAAGGGTATCTTTTTCGTTCTCAACATAGTTGATTCAGTATAAATAGACCCCAATTTTGTTCAGTTTCCACTAGTTTCCTTACCGGTAGCCTGATTTTTCCCTACATCTGCAGGCCATGGGGAATCCAAAGAGATATGATAATGGGTTCCGATTTCCGATATGGGCTGAGGAGGACATTACAGACATACAGACACAGATACGGAAATCCTAATAGCTCCTCCGACAAGCTCGCTAAAAATGCATTTTTAATAAACAACATTTTAAGGAAACTAGGCTCTAAATTCTTGCAGAAGTTTCTTGTTACACCAGACTGTTAAAATAATGATCACAGATTATCGTAAGTTTGATCGAACATTTGTAAGCCGCCACTGTATGAGAAGGCAAAGATTTAGAAAAAATATTAAGATTAAAAATTTTATGGGAATACATAATCATGATCAAGATAACTCAAAAAGCTGTTTGTTCTACGTTTGAAACTTTAGTTGTAAGTTTGAGTTTAGAATTAAAAACCTTATTGCTTTTGGGAATAATTGGACCCATAGATTAATAGCTAGGGACCAGAAATTGTCAAAATACTGTAAAACCCCAACTTAAAAATTATTTACATTGCAGGGCTCAAATTTTAATTGTTGATAAGTATCGCCAAATGCAATCCCCCTATTAAATTTTATAGAAATTGGGCCCATATGAACTGAAATCTACTAGTGAACATGGTACAATTCATTGGATTTAACTGTATTCACACGTCATTTGCAGGCTATTGAAAACCTCATTTTTTCACAAAAACATTTTTTTTAAATATTCAAAATGGCCACCATCAGCATGAATGCATGAGTGGCATTTCTCAGAGGATCTTATGTCAATAGTTAAAATTATTACAAAATATTGGAGATTAGGCTCTGCCAAGTATAAAAAACATGCTTAGATATTGGTATTTTTTCAATAAGATGGCGCGCGCTCTACATTTCATATAATAGAGCGGAAGAATCCGGATACAGAATTTTGTGATCGTTGGATAGATTGCCGACAGGGCGTTTCTGAATCCCTCGAAACTCTGTAGATCTTACCCCCTCTAGATTTACTGTTTTGTTTAAGTAACTTGAAAAATACTAATTACAAATACTGTTTACCGTAAACATAGGAGGAAATGTGGACGTTAATACAAAGGAACCAGACAAGTTTCGACAGTCACACGCCTTTCGATATCATATGGAGAGATACTGTATGTTTATGTTTGTTGGGAATGTGGGTGGCAGGTAAGCCCAGCACTGCGACCGGAGATCTATTGTACTAACCCACAGAAATACAGACAGATCAAGAGAAAGACTGAGAAAGTATGGTGGGAGAAGTGCAGGGAAAACGGGAGAACCCCGAGAAAACCTGCCAGCGCGGATCGTCCACCATCATGAAACCCGCATGTGAACCGAACCCTTGTACTCAGAGATGAGAGGCCAATGTGATAGGGACAACGCCAACCACGCGGCCGAGAGATACTGTATGTCGCTCATGTATTCATGCTTATGGTGGCCATTTCGAATAAGTCAAATCAGTTTTGTAGTATACATAAAACCAAGCTACTTCTACAATTTGTTTTAGCAGAGATTGACCCCAATTTTGTCCTGACCCAGAAAATAGTGGTCAACTATTATGGATGTGTCTGAATCAGAAGTCGGATATTTCCGCAAACCTTAGGCAATAGGAGTCCAATCCTTTGACTCTGGCTCCAAGGGTTTGGGCTGTGGAGAGCATTACATTTACACATTCAGACACGAAAATCTAAAGCTCCTCCCTGCGGGGGTCACTAAAAATTATGTCGCTTGCCTTTAAATTAAGATAAAGAAAATTAAAAGTATGTAAGGTGTTATTAAAATATGAAATTTTAAAGTTTGTATACACAATTCTGAAACACTCTGTGTATCATCTTCTTATTTTTGTTTCTTCTTCCACTGAAGTGTTTCCACAACGCGAATTGTCTTTTCCACGAATATAATAATGTCAGTGTTAAGTAAGTTTTATTTTAACGACTATTTTCACATTCAGTTTTATCTTAAGGGAGGTCAGGAAAAAAAAGGGTAGGATTTTATCTACTGAATGATTTTGAAAGATCTTTTATGATATGGTTTTTGAACAGAACTTAAATTCATAAACTTTTTTTACGACTTATTTTACGGCGTAACGATCCTTGCTTCTTTATTTTTTTTTCCAGAAGGAAAAGTTATTGCATAAGACGTTAAGGACCCATAAGTTAAATGTTGTACTTTCTGGTTCACTTCTGAAGTTAGCCTACTTTAAGTTGAAGTTTTTTTTTTCATAAAGTATACATTTGAAAGTAATTGAATATTGATTTAAAATTCTTTTTTAATATACAATAATCCTTTCAATGAATTGTGTAAAAGGCAGTTTTGTATTTTCTTTCTGAAAATTATAATCTTTTTAATTGCATTGTTTATTTTACCAGTAGTTATATTTGTATTTGAGGAAATATTCTAAGCTTTTGCTGGTATCTCTAGATGAAAATTTTCAAAGTAAATCAGAGTAGCCCGGAATGGTACAAATTGGGGATTTAGACAAATGAACTCAATGTGCTTAAATTTTTTACTTTGACCTTTGAATTGATCTCTGAATAAATAAGTTTTGGGCGCCAATCAACAGTACTGTCACTTTTAACTATGCAAGCGTTTGATAGATTGCAAATTATACAGGATCGCTTGGTTTTGTGTTTTCTACAAAACCGTGAATTGACCTGTTATTGTCATAATTTTATGAGTTATCTGTTTTAGCCTACTTTCCAAGTAAGTAAGGCTGTTAAAATCAATAAATCTGTCTTGTGGTCCCTTCTTCTCCTCTTATAACTTTGCACACTGCACTGGATGGATTTTCTTGAAACATGTATTTAAGGACTGTAGATGATCTAAAATTTATATTTAAATATGGTCCTTGTCCAGAAATTTATTTACGGATAGGATGAGTAAACTTTATGTTCTTAAAAATGTTTCAAACGCTGCGGCAATTTGTACGTAAACATGAAAAAAAAAATCCCTTAAAATATCGTTAAAAGCGAAATAATGAATTTCTGTAGAAATTTAACAATGAAATAATTTGCTGAGCAATCATTTATTATTCACGAATACTTTGTTATGATTGAAATAACTGGGGTTTAGATAACTAAATAAGCAGGTGTGGTTTTAATTAATTTTTCAGCTACCGGCAGATTTTTCTTTTCTTATTCAGCAGGTGTAATAACTTAATAATGTTGCCATGGCTTAATTAAAAAACAAAAACAAAAAAATTAAACGTAACAATGTAAGAAAAGTAGATATAAATTCTTATAGGAAGCTATGTAACATCCTTTCTCGAGATGTAATTCCTTTTTAAAAATATAAATTGAGAAATATTACAATAAAACTGTTATTATGAGTGTTTTATTATAAAAAAGGGAAAAATATCTTGTTTTAAGATAATAGATAATAATATTTTAATTATAATAATGATAATATGTTATCACATTACAGTACGAACTGTAATAATACAAAAATATTGTGTAGTAATGTTATAATACAATAGTGATATAAAATTACAATAATATATGAATTACTGCACCACGTTGGTTGAAAGAGAGGAGGCTTCTTCCGTGATTAAAAGTAAAATGGCGTTGCTTTAAATTTTTTCTTCAAACATTTTAAAATTAAATACAGAAGATATACTAAATACACTACAATTTTTCTTTGTTCAATTACAGATCTTATAGTATTTAGTTTAAGAATGTAGCTGTTATAATTTGAAATTGTCAGAGCTGTTGAAAACTTTTTGTCTGGTGTACAGAGCAAGCTTTCTTTTTCCCCTCCTTAATCAGTAAGATGGATTGATGCGTCACACTGATTGTTTACACTGTGAGAGTGGATTCCGGGATCGGGATTGGACGTGGATAATGAATCACACTGAAAGAAAACTTCCATTTGAGACCCTCGCAACAGTATTAAATGCACTTTTGATTAAAGGATTATTTATTCCTTTTGTTGGCAAACTCCAATTAAAAAATTAGTTTAATAAAATTTTTAAAAAAATATATAGGAAGAGAAATCGAATATTTAAAGCTGGAACTGTTTCTGAAATTGAAAAGTTTCGGAAAAAAACTTTTCATTCGAATTATTTTTTAGAATCCTATTATTACGCCTTCATTTGTGAGGAGATTTTGCTAGATTTCTTTCAAAAAACGCCATAGTTTCAGCTGTAAATTCAATTAATATTTCAATTACCCTTATTTCCTACAATTTAGATTAGATATAAATAATTTCCAAAGTTTACAAAAATATTAGTTAAAAAGTGATACTAGAAACTTATTTATGTTTCCAGCAATAAATTTATAAGGAAAAACAAAATTTAGTTCAAGTTATTTAAATATTTATAAACATTATTTTATCATCATCAGCAAAATGATCAAAAATAGTGGTAATGACGAAATAACATTGATTTTTGAACACAATTAATAGAAAGAAATTAAAACTTTATCTTAATTAGAAATAAAAGGTTTTATCTTTATGAAATTATCATATGTTTAAATGACCGATTGGTCATTCAAGTTGATAGTATTTTAAGCATAGTTAAGTCTCTGACCTCCCTTCTGTGGATGTAGACTCTTCTAACCAGGTTTTAGCTTTAATTTAATTTTTCTAATTCTAGTTTTATAGGTTATAGCATTCTTTAACACAGATTATAAAAAAAAAAAATACTTTAATTTTATTAATTTCTTCCTGCAAAATTTAAAAGAAAATATTATTGAAAGTGTGAAAATCTTCTTCTAAATAAAACTGAACTCACAGATTCATTTAAACTAAAATAAAATAAATATACTAAAGGTCAAAAGATGCGGTCGAAACTTGTAAATTGTTTTCTAATTTTAATGTAATGTTTTTTAAATGAATGTGAGAGTTCAGTTTTACTTAGAAAAAAAAATATTATTGAACTCTCTTTCTGATAAAATATTAAGTAATTGATTATTTAATGTTTATTTGATTATTTTCTTGTATTTTATTTTAGTTGTTAACAAGTTATAGAAATGACTTACATTTTAAAGGTAGTATTAATAGGCCTTCTTTGTATTGTACATTATATCTATTTATTGAAAAGTGTCTGTGAATTACATATATATGAATAGTAAATATGATTATTATATTATACATAACAATATGTATAATTTGTATAGGTAAATATTACATTTCAAAACAAAAATAGTTTTTGAAGTGATGTTCGCTAAATTTTGTAGAATTTTAAAGGTCCTCAATGAAAATATTTGGGAACTAGACCCAACTAGTTTCGGAATTAAAATTTTCTGAATTCTTTCTTGCTTTAATTAAATAAGAATAAATTCTCGTATTAATTTCCAGTATTGCTTCTTTCAGGTTGCGAGTGCATTATTTTTGATGCAAGCATCGGCAAAGAGTATGGCGTGTTTACATCCCCGGACTACCCAACGCCATATCAAAGCAATATTAACTGTTTACTCTACACATTCGTTGGTAACGAGGATGAAATTATTCAGGTGACATTTGAAGACTTCGATCTGCAGCGGTTCCCTAACTTAGAGTAAGTTTGACATCTTCCTGTTTATTTCACATTGAATCATTTATGTTCAGTTGCAGTTTACTGAGAACGAATACAAAAAATGCCAGTGAATGATAGATTTGGACAACAACCTAAACCAAAAATGTACTCTTGTTTGTACCTGTAAGGTACCGATGTTGTAAACGATAATTATAGGTAAAGTGTGCGTTATGCAAACGGTATACAGGTAGTTCAGTGGAATGTGGCAATTTAAAAAAATTGCGATCGAGTGGGATTATATTGGATGGGAAGGCACATCCAATACAAGAACTGCGTAACAAAACATTTTATTAGGCATTTTATACTTTTTCAAAATAACAAAATAAATATTGAACATAATAATTACTTTTGAAAACAACAAACTAAACATTTAAAATAACAAAGTAAACATTGTAAATTACAAAATAAACATTGGAAACAATTTAAGTAGTCCTCATTGCTGGTTGATGCATTCTTCTATTAGAAAACTTATTTATGATTATTATGATGTACACTACTATTTTTAATGTGCACTTTGTTATTTTCCAAAGTAAATGATGCTTAATAAATTGCATTTTTAAGAAGTTTTCTACACCTAATATATTTCGCTCTTTTTTTCAAGCCCACTTTCCCAAAACACAATTTTCAAAATTCACCACTACCCTGAACGACCATATAATTATAGCTGAAATGAGCCTAACCTTTTGACATTTGAAGTTTAGTGATAGGTAAGATA
The DNA here is from genome assembly GCA_023159025.1 of Thereuonema tuberculata. Lineage (NCBI taxonomy): Eukaryota > Metazoa > Arthropoda > Chilopoda > Scutigeromorpha > Scutigeridae > Thereuonema > Thereuonema tuberculata. Next base: position 235,191,269 of record JAFIDM010009631.1, read on the forward strand.
ATTATTAAAATAGTTGATTTTCATATAACTTGTAGTACTTGAAAAGTAGAAAATAATGAATATTCACTGTCATTATCCGATGAAGTAAAACTTAAGTGGTAGAAATGACTATTGAGTTTGGTTAAAAACTATTTCCTCAGTGAGAAAATTATATAAAAAAAAACAACACCATTACATAAGTCAGTTGAAGTGCAATAATCACAACATACTAACAGTCATTATCTGCATTAGTCAAAAATTCAATTATAAAAATTTTGTATTGTGTACATTAAGCTATCATATCACGGTTTCAAAATATACATATGGTTTCAGTATAATGCAAGTTATACTTAAAAAATGAAAAGAAAGAGGACCAAATCTTGCTCTTCTTAATACTATAGTAGTTTAGCTAATGTATCTATGAACAATATTCTGATAACGGTGTTTCTATTTTTAATTTTTTTTCCAAACTTTAAATTATAATAGATAATAAATTTTGCTGCAAAAAAAAAAATGGTAAAATTGCATCCTCTTAATTATTGATGTGGGGCTTAACTTGTCGTTAAAAACTATTATCTACTGCATCGTCTGTGCCTTGTATCTCTACTTATTCTATTTCGTTCCCAAACTTATGTTTATATATATCTTTGTATTCATTTAAAATATCTTTCTCTTCTATCTTGATCTTTGTATTCTTTTGTCTTAAATTTTTTTACGTCTTGTCCAGGCTTTAGTTCTTCTATGTCGAATTTAAAGTTTCTATTTCCTTTAATTATAGTACATTTACTTTATATTTCCTTTTACATTTTAAATTGTAATATCTTTGTCTTGTAAATTTACAATTACTTTATTTGCTACCATTTTTATTTTCTGTTTGTCCCATGTTTGTAGAATCCGTGCTTTTTATTTACAACCTTTTCGTCTTTTATTTGTCTGTTCTTTGAATTACCTTTCTACCATCTGTCTTATATTTACATCTCTTTGTAAAACTTCTTCAACTTCCAGTTTAGCTCTTTTCTCTTGTACTTAAATTCCTTTCATTTGCTTAATTTTAAATTCTTTGGGAAATATTAGCAGCCTACCTTTTGCTATTTATCTTCTTCATTCAGTATTTGTTAACGTTTTTTTTTTTTTTGCTTCTACATTCCTTCTAGTGTCGGTCATCTTGTTTTTGTACTCTTTTCGAACGCTGTTTTATATTTCCCTTATTTATTACCTTTTGTACCTATATACATTTTACGTTATGTTAAAAAAAATCTTGCATTTGCATTCTCTGAAGAATATTCAGTATTGTAATACCTTGTATATCGCTATTTAACTCAGCTCATGTTTTTTCTACAATGCGATTTACAATTTTAAATCATCCGAAAGCCAAAAGCAGTTGTAATCGTTAGCTACGATCTCAATAAGCAATACCCTCACCCTTCCTATTTGAGAAAAACTCCTATCGGCTACTGTTCTGTGACAGAGTTGCAAGAGAGTTGCGTAACTATGACAGAAGTGCAACAGAGTTGCCCTTATATGACAGCTTCACTGCATTTCTACTGTACAGACCGAAGTGTCGCGGTTGCGTCTTCTTTGTCTCGCAGTTACAATTACGAGTTACTACATTCCTTAATTAATTATGAGTTGAAAGAGGAAGTGCCAACAAGATAGTGGACCAAACGAGCGTAGACGGTTAACACTAGAACGAAAACTTAAAATTATAAAGCTTCATGAAGATTGTGCATCACTTGCAAAAATAGCACATCATAAAAGTATGAACGAATCGTCGGTGCGAATTATTATTAAAAAAAAAAACGAAAAAAAAAAAAAAAAACATGGAATAGTTACTTCAACATGTATGACTAAAGTGACTATTAGACAAAGAAATTCTTCGATCACAGATATGCGTATGATATTTTTTATTTCTTGTCATTTCTGGGGCCAATAATTGATCGTCAGTAACACGTAAGACTACAATATAATCCATTATAATAACGTTTTCATCAGTGATGGAGTTTCTCTGAACCATTTAACATGTTAAGCTATTACTGTATTCTATTCTTCTATTCAAATTTTGTATCTTAATATATATATATATATATATATATATATATATATATATATATATAT
>JAFIDM010009631.1:235193462-235212635 GCA_023159025.1 Thereuonema tuberculata
ATATATATATATATTTTTACGGTAAAATTTATATATATCTTACTCGTGCGTTTATTTACCACTAAAGGCCTTGCGTCCGGTACATAGGACGCAAAGAAAAACAAATATAAAGGCTGTTTTTTCATGTAGCAATCTTAAAAGATAGCCCCGCTGATTGTTGATACAGAAAATAAATAATTTAGACTTTCGTTAGTCATGCTCTTAATGTATGGTTATTGTTAATTAATCGATTGAGACAGGTTCAGTAGATGTAATCGAATTGGAACCAAACTTAGCTAAAACGTATTTGAGGTTCTAATCATTGACAATGCTGATTTTGATTTTGATAACTCTAACCGGCTGTGAATGCGTAACAAATAAGCAAGCATCGATAACCGAAAAAAAAAAAATAATTAAGAGTAAAAAAAACAAGAAACTTGTTTTGTTTTTAATACTCTTAATTTTAATTACTTTTTCTTGCCAGTATTTACAGTTATTCTACGTTGTTTTTTTTCGTTGCTTTAGTTAACTTTATTTTAATTCTTGTATCTTCTATTCTTATAATAGTTTCGATTATGATATTTCTAGAATATCCAGGTTGAGTCTTAAATTTGCAATTCTAGATATCTCATTAAATTTCTAGATATCTCAGCTGCTGATATAGCTTTATGAATTGCACTTAAATTCATTCTTTATGTAAAGCCGATTTTCCCCGTTCGATAATTGAGTCCAAAAAGTAATGAACATAAATTTCGAATTAAAATTTTCCGATACAAGGACGATTTAACAATCCTCAAACAATTTCCGGAAAATTTGCACAATAAGAGATCGATAAAATGTTAAGCCGAGGCGTACTTAAAGCTTGTGAAAAGGTAATGACTTATTCAGAACTCTGGTCAAAACTAGCAGTCCCATTCTAGGAAGAAATCTTATCAATGAACTGTTGATAGAGAAAGATTTTTGCTGATATCTGAAGCGAAATGATCAGATAATGTGCAGTTCTTGGATTGAAATACCAGAACTTTTACGGCTTCATATCATTTCCGCATTCATTATCAATTCTCAGTCATCAATGTTTAACGAGTTGAAAAATAATTTCGAAGCTCCAACTTCTGTATAATTGTATTGGATGTCGGAATTCGATTGAACATAGCAATTATAATGAACGGCGATTTTACTGTTGTGGAGTCGTGGGACTTATCCGTTTGGAAAAAAAACATATGGATTAAATTTGCTTCAACTAAACTTGTTTTGGTAAAGGCTTCAAGTTATTGTATAAGATTTTTTTTCTCAAAATGCTTAAAGTCAAAACGAAGCAAGATTTACAAAAATGAAAATATAGACTCCTGTTTCCAGGCTTTATATTTGCATGGTAATCGATGATATTACTGATTTGGGAGTACGGGAAATCTTACTATTCCACATGAATATTTTTCTTCTTTGTCTGTCTGTCTGTACGGACATCGCAATATCGAAGTAAATATCCTTAATGGATATAAAGCTACAGGAGTTAAGGAAGTAATTGGATAAATATGACTTGTGTTTATAATTCAGTCACTATAAAAATTACAAATGATTTTTTCTGATTTTTATAAAATGACTTGATATGTTGCAGAGTTGTTTTTACAGTAATCATTTAAGCAAAGTGAGGCTTCTAAACTTACTCTGTGTGTTTCTGTGAATGTATCAGTATATATCCAGTGGTGTAGCAACGCCTTTGGGGGCCCGGGACGGGAGTTCCATTATTCCACAACCAAAAAAAAAAGGAAATCTTGCTTTTGGGGCCCCTCTCAGGCGGGGGCCCGGGGCGGTCCGCCCCCCCCCCACTTGATATGCCACTGTATATATCTTCCCCAATACATTTCAATTAATGCACTAGCTATTAATTATAGCTAGATGAAAGTTACTTTACTGTTTTAGTAAAGCATACGATAGAATAATGCTGTTATTTATTACAAGAATTGGAATAATCATTTTTTTTTTAAAATTCCATTATGGAAACAGTCCTATTAGGAAATTACTCATTTCCTGTCAACAGGTGCTTGTTCACAAAGTACAAAAGCCATGGTATGAAAAGCAGAGATGGAATTGAAAAATCAAAGAAGGAGAAGCCACTAAACAGAGATAATGAATTAGTATAAGATTTGCTAAGAGATATATTAAAAAAAACAACTATTTATATAACATGTGTTTACGGATATTAAGCTGTAGAATGAAATATCACAGTAAGAAACAAGGTAGTGACAGCGATTAGTAAACCAATCACAATGCTTTGCAACGGCTTCTGATACGTATAAGACAATATACAGTGGAACCCCGCCATTCGTCCGCCTCGCTATTCGTACAACTCGTTATTCGTCCAACTTTTTCAAGTAAAATTGAACTCGCCATTCGTACGCTTGCTCGCGATTCGGACAGCGTGATCTTGTTACTGGCCGCCCCACGCGGTCGTTTCAGTTCAGTCTTGTGCTAGCTTCCTTACGCCACGCGTCATCCACGGAAGCTTCATGAAACTTTGTGATATTTTATTGTTATTTTTTGTTATTTTTATTAAAAATAGTGCAGCCATGGGTTCAAAAAAGATTACTGATTCAACCAAGCCTAAAAGGAAAGCAGTGAGAACGACAATTGAATTGAAAAAAGAACTCGTTGCGAAGTTTGAAAGTGGAACACGTGTCTGTGACCTGGTAAATCAGTATGGCATGGCGAAATCAACCATATCGTCTATACTGAAAAAGAAAGACATAATAAGAGAGCCTATATATTTATTGTTTTCATAGTTTTTATGTATTTTACGCTTAAAGTATTATTACAAAGGTTTAAATAAGCAATCATGTCTGGGTTCTGGAACGGATTAATCCAATTTACATTACATCTTATATGAAAAAATGATTCGCCATTCGTACAAATCGCCATTCGAACTGCCTCCTGGAACGGATTGTGTACGAATAGCGAGGTTCCACTGTAATTGATATTGCGTTAATTTCTTTATTATTATAAATGTGATTGTTGCGAATGCAAAAGGCACAGTTGTTGCGATTATTGTAATTGTTGTGAGTGTTTTAGAGCTGTATTACAAATTTGATTGTTGCGCATGCAAAAGATGCAATTGTTGCGATTATTAGGATTGTTCTGGTTGCTGCTAATGATAATTTAATGATATTTTAATGATATTTGTCCGCAGACGGACGGACAAAGCGGGGTTAAAGGCTTCTGATACTTGTATCAGAAGCCTAAAAAATATGTAATAATAATATTAATGAAGCAAATTTCCAAATAAAATCTTCTTGTATAGTTATTGATTGAATAAAAAAATACTTTTATTTTAATTAAAAAAAAAATAAAGAATTTCGAGAAATAATAATCAATCAACCAAAAAAGCAATACGAGAAATAATAATAAACAAACAAACAAAAAGTATCACGAGCTTTATAACTTTGACTCCATTTACAGAATATACAATATGTATCTTTCAAATTCAGCATATGTATTAAGTCCTCGTAGTGGTAAATCTCGTAAGCTCTCTTTTATAGTTGGTTTTAAATTTCACTTTGTCTGCTCCATTACGCAGAGCTTATTAGATAAACTTTGAGAACTTCTGCTGAATTTCCAGCTGACTTTAATAAAAGCCATTGAAATCCCTTAAGATCTCTTTCCATTTGAAAGTACTGTTCACAGTTCAAGCAGTTATTGTAACACCTATTGAAAGCTGTTAATACTCCAGTAAGCTGGTGGAATATATCGAAAACAGAAAGTAAAGTTATAGCACATTCTTGTTATCAACGAGTAGCAAGTTTATTATCAGAGAAGATTCGTTTAAATAGATATTGAAACTATTTCAGTATTGACAGACAAATTACAGACGTTCATGAGATGCTGTACGTAAGATTTAGATAAATAAAAGGGTCATACCTGTCAAATCAACTTGAAAAAAAAATTTGGGGGGGAAAAAATTAAAAGTGGCCTTTTTGAGATTTTGAAAAACGAAACTTTTGGAAGTGTTCAAAAATTTTATTTCTTCCTATTTTGGTAATTATTAGTCTATAATTAATTATAAATTAGATATTTTCCTAATTGACATATCAGAAAAGGAATTTTTCAACTCCTAACGAGAAGTAGCATTATATTTTATCTATAATCAAAGACAAAAACTACAATCATAACCACTGCCCTACAATGTCTCAACTCTAAGGAAACAAGGGGGCTATGCAATAATATTTTTAAGATTCTTTTTTCAATTCTATAAATTAGTTTGCAATGTATAAAAAAATGAAAAAAAAAAACTAATAAAAACTAATAACATTATTATTTCAGTGCAACACGTATTAGTTGTTATATCATATGTATTAGGAAGATTAATACATGATACATTCCTAAGTTTTCCATTTTTCTTAAATCTTTCTTGTAAGTAATTATAAAAATTGTATTGTTTCTAATGTTTAATTTAATTTTAGTTTGTTTATTTAAATGAGTTGTTTTTAGAGTGCTTTTCTTGGCAAGGTGAGGCTTATAAAAGACTAATACAAAAAAGATAATTTGGCGTTCGTATCTGTAAATTTTTCCGTGGTCGAATTTGAATGTAAATAACTACTTTCAGTTATTAAACGGTATAGTAATACATTTGCGTGTAGATCAACAGTGATCAGCTTAAGAACGAGATATATCAAGTGGGAGTCTACCTTAGAAAAGAAACCAAGAAGATGCTCAATTGAAAATCAACATCCGAGAATAAAACAAAAAATAAAATAAAAAAATAAATGAAAATTAGTTCTGCGGAAATGCTGAGAGTCCAGGTTTTGGAAAAAAAACTGAAACTGATACTAAAGGATGATATGCTATATTTAACTTAATAATTATCAGCATATAATATATGCATTCCTTACATTTTTAATTTCCTGAAATTAATACATTTATAAGTGAATATAATGAGGAGTTTGTTTGTTTGCGAAATGAACTGTCATCAAGAATTTCTTGTTAGTTATTCGTTCAACATATTAAAGTTCTGCGAAATTCGTCAAGCTTTTTAGTAATTTATTGGTAAATGTGCTCGTGAATGTCACAACACTTCCCTCAGAAAAGAATTAGAATTGAAACAAAGACTTCGTTTTGATGTTTAACGATATACATTAAAAATGTGATGAAATTGCAATTTAATCCAAATTAAATTACAGTCAGACCTCGATATAAGGTCACCCGCATATAAGGTCACCCGCATATAAGGTCACTTTTCTGAAGTCCCGGCTCATTGAATAGGAATTCTATGATATGAAATATCGGATATATGGTCAGGTCTTAAATACCCTAATCGCATATAAGGTCACTTTTGTCTGTGATTTCAGTGCCACACTGATTCAATTCCAAGAATTTTTCCATGGGTACGATCTTTTTTCGGCGTCATTTCTCCTTCTGACGGAAGGGACAGCTTTCCCACGCCTGGACGAGTGGGAAGGATATTTCTCCGTTCCTATCGCGTCACGTGTCCATCGTTGTTCACCAGGAAGTCAAAGGAAAGGATCTCATTCCAACCGTTTCTGTGCTTGTGTTATGATATCGACAAAAAGAAAAACGTTGTCTCTATCAGAGAAAAAGAAAATCTTCGAAGATTTTGAAAACTCTAATGTATCGAAAGCATGTTTTGCCAAAGAGCGTGGGATACCACGAACGACTCTCAACAATACTCTGTACTCGCATACTGTTGCAGAAACATGTAATGGAAAGAGAAAAAGGAAGCGTTTATCACCGTATGAGAAAGTATGAAGAAGGCCTTCTCCAATGGATAAAATTTACTAGAGCACATAATGTGCCTATATCGTGCTTAGTACTGAAAGAAAAAGCTCTACAAAGAGCCGCCGAATTAGGAGAGAACGATTTTATGGCGAGCAATGGATGGATACAGAGATTTAAATTAAGACATGACTTAAATTTTAAAACAGTGTGCTGTGAAGCCGGTGATGTGGATGATAGCGTTTTAAGTGATTGGAAGAAATACGTGTTAAGTGACATTTTGAAGCGGTATGAACATTGCGATATATTCAATGTTGATGAATGTGGACTTTTTTTCCGGGTCTTTTCGACAAAACTCTTACTTTCAAGAAAGAAAAATGTATAGGGGGGAAAAAAAGTAAAGAAAGACTGACAATTTTTTTAGGAGCTAATATGGATGGCTCTGAAAAACTGAGACCGCTAGTTATTGGAAAATTTCACGTTGCTTTAAAAATGTCAAGTCTTTACCTTTGGATTATGATGCAAACAAAAAAAGCATGGATGAATGCTAATATATTTGATAAAACTATACGGCGTTTCGATAGACACTTTTTGAAAAATAAAAGAAAAGTTATTTTCATCGCAGACAATTGCCCTGCTCATATCAACATACCTCAGTTGAAATCAATTAAGCTTGTTTTCTTACCCCCAAATGTTACCAGTGTTTTGCAACCTTTGGATCAGGAAGTAATTCAAAATCTGAAATTGAACTGAAAGAAAGCTCCTGAAGGATTTGATTTCGGCAATTGATAAGAAAATTTTTTTTCACGTGTCTGTGTTAGATGCAATTCTTTAAGTTAAAGTTAAAGTTGCAATCAGGCCCAGAGGACCGCACAATGCAGCTGGAGGGTAGGCTCCAGTGTTCAGAACCTACGGGACAAAGTTGAGGACGGGGGGTCGGCCCGTCGCTCGCCCGCCTTTAACTCCCGGGAAAGAAACCCGGTACCAATTCTATAGAGGGCTGGGTAGACCCTAGGGCCCGTTTGGAGGAGAAAGAAGCGTGAAAAAATTCCCGTCCTCCGCCGAGGCCGGGAATCGAACCCGTCACCTCCAACCCGCAGCCAAGCGCCCTTACCCACTCGGCTACTGGGCCCACAGATGCAATTCTTTATATTAATAAAAGTTGGAGCTTGGTGTCAAACACATGCATTTCAAATTGCTTTCGACATGCTGGTTTTTAATTTTCTTCAAATAGTGTGGATGAAATAACAGATGAAGATGATGAAGACGATATTCCTTTAGCTGTACAAGATCTCAGAAATCGCGGCTGTGCTATAGAAGGGGAAAGTGAATACGTGAAAATTGATGATCAAATTGCTACCACTTCTCAAGCTTCGATTTCCGAAATTGTTTGCAAAGTTTTAGATTCCAATGCAGCAGAAAGGGAGGATAACGACAGTGATATTGAAAGTGAAGCGGTGACACAAGCAGAAGCGCTCAGAGCATTAAATGTCGTAAAACATTTTTTTACGAGTCATGAGGGAGCTGAAGAACATTTTCAGAAATTACAAAACTTAGAAAGCATTGTACAAAAGATGAAACCAAAATCACGACAGTCCTGTATTATGGATTATTTTAAGTAAGGTCAGTTGTACATCAGTACTTTGCTTGAACATACTAGTACTATTTCTAAAAACTTTATTCCGAATTAAAATTTTTAAAAATAATTTCTTTCTGATTCCTAATTTTAATTGGTTCAACTAAATTAAAAAATTGTAACTTAATAAACTGATATTTTTGTACGTATTAAATTTTACAAAGAATTATACTGTATTTATATAATGCTTATTTATTGACAAATGCGTATGAATCGGTTATAAGGTCATCCCGCTTAAAAGGTTACTTTCGCGAGGTCCCAAGGGCTGACCTTATATCGAGGTCTGACTGTAATTGCATTTAGGCAATTTAGCAAATATTTGCTCATTCAATTAACATTTAGGAAATGAAATAGATTATTTGAAGATATAGCTCGAAGTTGTTAAATATAACGATTTATAAATGCACAAAAGATTTTTCCTTTTCATTGTGTTCACAAATTATATAAAAAGACAATATTTTAAGCACGTAGACTTTGAGTTCTTTCTGAAACTTTAAATTTTTTTTTTTTTTGCTGTTTTTAATTTTTTAAGATTAAATGTCCCTGTTAACTGCATTGTTGTAACTTATTAAAATTGAAGGAGGGACACTTTGTTTTTCTTGGATGGGGGTGGGGCAGTATCAGCATGAGAAAGAGTGAATTAAGAGCGAAAACTTTTGAAAAATCCTGCTCTAGACAAAATATAGGAAAAAAAATTAAAGTAAAATCCACTTTTTCAGTGCTTTATTTTTTGAATCTACTTAATACTTATTTTTAAGTGCTTCATTTTTTGAATCTACTTAAATACTTTTTTTTTTGAATCAGTATTTAAGTGTTCTCCTTTAAACTAACAAGTCGTCTTTCTAGAATTCAATCAGCAGAAAGTAGCAGCAACTTTACTCTGCTATGCAATAAAAGTAAAGCGAAATGAGAGAACAGTTAACAAACTTGCCGATTTACAAAGTACTAAACCCCATTTAACATTTATCGCTTGTTATCTGTAATATTCTATTTAAACTTTTATTACATTGATACTAGATAAGCTTAACATTGGCTTTGACAGCTATATAACATATGCCTTATTTATGTTTTAAAGAAGTTCCAATTCTCAACCAATTCCATTTCCATTTTCTTCAAAATCATTTCTGAAGACTTGACAGAAAGTTCAAAACGAAAATACTTCAAATTGACTTAATGTTCATTATAATTTTATATGTTTTAGGTACATTTTACATGAAGTTACTTAAAGAACCAGGAATCTATTTTCCTTGAAATCATTATTCAAATAGAGAGTGAGAGACTGATATTTATTTTTATATTAATATTTTGATGAAATATTTCGAAGAATAAAGTTAATAATTTTGTGAGATTTTAAGGCAAACCAAACACCATTTACAAAGCCTTCTTTCTAATAACGGAAGTAAAGGTCATCAAATCAATCTGTCTTTGTATCCGTTTATGTACATTCCACATAATAACTTTCAAACCGCTGGATGAATCTTCTTGTAACTTTGTATACTTATTCGAGGACTAGGGATGACCTTATTTTATATTTGAAATCTTTTTCAAATGAGTCTTTCTCGAGAAATTAGCACGAAAAGGACACAAAATTTCCATAGAAAGGATTTTTAGAAAGAAAATCACTCTATTATTTTTTTTCCTATCACTCTATTAAATAATAAATGTTAAATCCTTAATCCATTACGCATGGTTTGGTATCATTAAATTCAATTCAATTTAGATAAGTAAATTTATTTATTTATTTATTTATTTATTTATTTATTTATTTATTTATATTTAGGGAATGTAAAATGTGTGCTTTTGATATTCATTAAATATTATAACTTGAAAATAAATGTAGGCTTTTATTCTTTTCTACGAGTTTAAAAAAAGAACCAAAATTTAAAAAAAGAAAAATAAAACCTCCTTATTTCTTAATGAAAGTAGACTTCTTTCGAACTTCTTGGTTAATATGTATAGTTTGAAAGTTAATAGTAACAATGAATTACCTTAACTATAAAAAAATATAAATAAAATGAAAACGAAGAAATAAAAGAATATATATGCTGCACATTAAACTTTTCTGCTTAAATATAAGTAAAGTTTAGAAAGAAGCAAACATCATCATCATTTATATTCCTAATGGGTTCTTCCCCTTGAATTCAGCTAGTTTGGATCATTTTCTTTTTGTTTTTCTCATCATATATATATATTTCTTTATGTTTAAAGATTTTATGAAAGTGTTGGTCTAATTCATCATTACTATTAATGACACGCCGAATTGCAGATTCCCATCCCACATTTAATTTACGCGGGAAAGGCAGATTTGTTTTGGGACCATCTGAAAATTTTTTCATAAACAATGAGAGTTAATTTTCTCCTTTAATTATGCATATCGAGTTTCAAGACGAGGTTCAGTGGTTCAAAGATTACTAAAAAGACAGACACGCTGATTTTACTAGTTTTTTCCCCAAAGATAAGTTAGAAATATCTCATTTTATAATTTTGTATTAGTAAGAAAATAACCATTTCAACCATTTCAAATTCTAGCATATATTTTTTTTTTCAAAATTTGAGCTTGAAAATTTTAATGTTAGCAAATTTTAGTTTTGCGAAAGAATTCCTTTTAGTTTGACGTTCAGATCTATACCATAGATAATAACATGTCACCTTGTGAAATTTAGAAATTTAACAGTCGTATTTCAATATTTAAATGCTTGCAAACTTTTATCAAACTTTTCTCAAATTTGTTCTTAAATTAAAATAAATGACAATAGCATATCGGGAAGCATGCAGAAATGTACAACAGAAATAGAGATATAATTAAGAATTCTTCAAACTTTTTAAAAATTATAATAACTTACCGTAAACTTCCTGTGTTTATAATCATTTTATTACTTTTTATAGGAAAAAAAAATTGATAACACAAGCTGCAAATTTCGGGGTATCTTTACTTAATTCCTCCTTTGTCAATCTTTACACTGTATTATATTGCAACATAGGAAGACTTTGCAAATTAAATTTGAATTTAAGAGAATTCCAATCAATACGGAATACACAATGTTAACGATGGAATAGATGATTGTTCCTTAATAGGACAGTGATATACATACATTTTTACAATTTGTTTGTTACATTGGTTGATAATATAATAGTTAGATGTTTTTCATCAATACAACAAAGCTATGATAAATCTACTTTTGTAATTATTTTTAAAAAATCTCCTTTTTATGTTATTGAAAACGTGTAACTATCATACAATTAACCAAAATAACAAAGAAAAATTGTAAAACGTATATATGTATATTACTAGAGTGTTCTTTATTATAGTAACAAGTCTATTTTATTGTTAGCATTCTAAATTTCGTTATGGTTAATTTTTTGTTTTTTTTTGTTTTGGTTTTGTTTTTTAATCTTAATTAAATTCAAATCTAACAACAAATATGGAGAAACAAATATAAATTACATAACTGGAAAACATATTACAAGTTTGATCAAAAAGTAATGCCAAACAAAGACAAAATTTCTGTTGTGAAAAATGATAAAAGAAGTGGGATTGAAAAAGAACAGAAGTAAAGAAATTGTTTGTAGTTAAATGCATACCTAATTTCTAAACCTTGTTATTATTTGGTTTATTTTTCGAACTTGTCTAATAGAGTTTTTAGTGTTTCCTAATAATCTATTTTATTGCAAAAGCTAACTTATAAAGGTTTATTGGAAAAAAAAGTCCACACCAATTTGCATATAAGAAATTTATCAAAAGCTATTATCCATAATAACCAAAAATTACTGTCAATATAAATAAGACAGCACCTGTTGATAGTAACTAATTTTTTTTCTAATAGGATGGAATTATAATCTTATTAAAAGGAAATAAAAAAATAAGGTCGTCTTATGTTGTAATATAATGTAAAAGGGGACAAAAGTAAAGATATCCCGAAAACTTGCAATGTGTGTTTGAATTATGTTTTTACTTACAATCATAACGAAAGGATAAAGTGAAAAGAAATATTATATAGAAAAAAATGATAGATGAATCTTCAGTTCTGAAGGGTCAACTGTCCTGTTACATACAATGACAATTTTCCTTTCAATGTCTTGAAAAAGGAAGGAAGAAAAATCCATTTTTCTTAAGAAGGACGCCAATAGACGCTCTTTTCTTTTGGTAATAGAGATTTGTGTTACCACTGACGAGTTTTTCCAGACAGCGCTACGACCTCATATATACAGTGGTGGAGAAGCCGGGTTATCTTACCACGCCCCGAAGCCCTCAGCCGCGCTAAGACCTTGCACTTACCAGGATTGGTGTTGCTGCTGTTTGGAATCCAACCGTCCAAATCAATAACTATTGTGAAACCCGAGAACAGGGCCTTGTGTTTTCTTGCCTGGAGTCAGACTCTGGCTATTGTGAACGGTCTTGTAAGGAGGGAAAGTGGAAAGAAGGAGCGGGGGTGGTAGATCAAGAAGAGGTCATATCCACTAAAGTCAAAAGCCATTCTGCAACTTAGCTAGATTGCTTTGGCCACTGGCATACAACAGCTTACACTCATCCGGGCTTAGCATCGTGACGCTTGACGTGGGATAGTTTTAATCCAAATTGGGTGCAAAATTAATTTTGCAGGGCATTGTAGTTTTATCAGCAACTTTTAAATTTCGAATCGTTATTAGTTTCAGTGAAGTTTCCTACAAATTCCTAAAATGGTACTTAATTCTGAAGTTAATAGAAAACTTATTTGCCTTTAAAAGTACAAACTCGCAGTAAAATTAATATTTATTTTTCTAATTAAAATATCTTAGTGGTAGTAAAATCCTTTCAGATTGTAAGTAGCTATTTTAATGCAGTATTTAATAATTAACTGAAATGTACGTTTTTTCCCAATTTATTTAAAGAAAGCCGTATAATTATCAATAGCTTGAAGGAATTTTTTTACGGCAGAGCTTCAACCTTTTTCAGTTCGCGGCAGACTATTAGCAATTCAAAATATTTTTGTAGGATATCAAAAAGTTAAAATAGCAGGGCGGATTTTTAACATTTTTAATTTGCTACGTAGCTTATTTGTGGTCCAACATAAAATATAGGTCATATGTTTCATCATCGCTCCCATTCATCAAAATTAACCCCAAAACCCCTCACTTAAATGGTCAGAAGATTTCTTTAAAATTTGACATGTTGTTTATTTATGGTCCAACTTAAAATATAAGCACGATTATTTTAGTCTTTTCTTCCCCCCCCCCATCCCAGCGTTCCCATTACGCGATAAAAAACTGAGTATTACCTACTAATACATAAATTACTTGCAATAAGCAATTTATGTATTATTGCAAGCAACATTAAGCAAGCGACATTTATTAGGAATATTCGCCATCTTTGTTCCATCGCATCGCATTTTGGAACTTGTTTCATAGATCTGAACACTTTTTTTTTCCTTTCTTCGCCTTATTTTAATCTTTTATCTTTTTTTTTTTTTTTTTTGCCTTTATTTTAATTAATATTCATTTTATTTTTCAATTCCTGATTTTCCATTCTTCGTTGCATGTAAAATTTTCTTTTCTTCCTTAAAGAAAGGAAGAAAAAATAGATTACTCATGTGCAAATATTAACTAATTTCAATGTAATGTTACTGTCGGATTCTGATATTTTGTCTTGCGGAATCAGATTACACCTTGGGCCTTCATAGTTCCATTTTCAGTACTTGGTTTTCCCTTCGTTGAAATATACAACAAAAGTGAGAAGATATTCTAATTTTTATATAAAACACCTCGACTACAAAAGTGAGTTTTGTTTAGCTATTTTCCCGTAAAAAAGAGTAATGAATTATAGTTAAGGTAAAATTGGGCGCTACTTTCCTGAAAGGATCTTTTCAATATCTGATACATCCTTGTTTTTTCGGGATTCAGTAGAAAAAAATCAGATTATGCTGTGAAGACATTCTCAATTAACTTAGTGGACAACGACTGACCTAATTGAATTACTCATTAAAGAGTAATTTGGCTAATTTATCCGGAGCCTGGAAGCACAGAATTGGATAGTTGTGTTACTGTTTTTGTTGTTTTTTTTATTTTTTTGTTTTTGCGACTAGTATTTATCCAATTAATTGTGAAATAGTAAACTGTCTTTTAAGAGAATGTAGAAAATTCCAATATAGAAAATAATGTAGAAAATTCCAGGAATAACTATTTTTGAAGGTACAGAAAAGACAAGAAACATTGTAATATTTTGGGTTAATATTCGGATAGAATTTAGTATGACTTAGTAAATTTTACCGAAAATGTTTGATTGTGGATGGATATCGTTAACATTTTAAGAATTTAGTTAGGATTTTTTACATTTTAGAATTGACTAGCCTTTAACATATACAAAAACAGATTGATTATGCATCTAGGACAAATAAAGAATCAGTTTCATTAATTTTCAGGAAGAATATGAACTGAAATTATCCATCAATTCATTATTACATAAAAATATGTAATAAGCTTGTCCAAAGATGTTGATATTCGATTGACTGAGAATACAAGAAAAAAAAATAATATTGAACATTATCACATTATTTTTGTTAATTACATGAACAAATTGCCTCACCTTAAAAAAAATTCAAGTTTCTGTATTGCTTCATCTTTTGAAAGGAATTTTTGTGGTACATTTAAAAATGGAGGAACGAGAATCTCGCGCCTGGTTCTCACATGCTACCAAGCTGTAAGTAGGTTTGGGAATCTGATGAAAGCTGTTCCTTAAGACCTGCTGGATTAGACTTTCGTGTTATCTTGCAACACCCGGTAGGTCGCAGAAGAACAGAAAGTTTGTCGAAGCAGTGAAGATCATTCTGGAAATGTTTATTATCATGCCATGAGTAACGAGTGTTGTCTTTCACTTGGTTAATCTTATCCTTGGGAAAGTACAGAGTGAAATCGATACCGGAAGTATTTAGGGCAGTCAATTTTAATTGCTATCTCTATCTATTATGATTTAATGATACTAATTTCGATATCATCTTTTTAGAAATCAGGCATGTTTTCGCTCTTACATAATATGGCGTACGTATTTCCCTCTTTTTAAGTTCCTCTTCAGAATAAGAATAACATAATTGGTTGTCAGCCATAATAACCTGCTTCAACTCGAAGTTCCGCATATATCAAGTTTATGAAATCTTTTAAATTTTTGTTTGTAATAAACTGTATAAACACTTAAAAAAATTAAAAAAAAGCACTAATTCCAACAGCATTTTAAAATTCAGTTTTTGTCTAATATCTGATTTCGGCTAGAAAAATAACTATTATAATGTATACCTTTAAAGCCTTTTACTTTGTCCCAGGACATTTGGGATATGAAGGGAATGAAAAAGCTGATAAAGAGACAAAAATTGCAGTTACCGATAACAACTTGGAAATTACTTATCAGCCTTTCCCCACTAAACTTGCTTTGTCCAATGTTCAGTCATTACTATATGAGAAATGGAATGAGAGATGGAAACAATCCACCAAGGGTCTTTCAACTAAAAAATTCTTCCCACTATTTATCACTCCTTTACTTCACCTAAAGATAATTTTAACTTTGCAATGGGTCAAATTCTTACAGGACATTGAAATTTTAATGCTTTCCTAGCCAAATTCAATCTTTCAAATAGTGCCTTTTGTGAATGTGGAGAATTAGATACAATTGAGCATGTCCTTTTTAATTGTATAAAATTTGATTTTGAGAGACAAATATTACTTCTAAATTTATTATGTCATGATATTATATGGCCGTGTGATATAAGCTTACTTGTGCAGAAACCATTATATAATTATTTTAAAGAATTTGTTAACATTGTGATGAAAAAAAAATAATAACTTTTAATTGATAACCATATAACTTTAAATAAATAAATAAAAAAAAAATCAATTGATATCTGTAATTTTGAAAATTTATACCTTGTATTTATAGGAGTAACATTACAATTTTTATTGTTTATTTTAGCACTTCTGTTTAATATGTTATATTTTTTTGTAATTTTTTCATCTATTTCTTGTATATATAGTGTTGTACTCGTTTGGAGTGGTGCACTCAATTAAAACTGCTTTAAAGCTAACATTTACGAATAAAAGAATGATTTTTGAACTAATTCTTTAATGTAAAATTTTCATAATTTATAAATAAAGGTTATTTGTAACAATATTACAGGATGTTACAAGAAATTCTGGTAGCAGACAATGCAGTTTCAGAAATGAGAAATGCATCACCAGTATTAAGTTATAAAATCCTGAGACGGTATACTTTTTAGCTGAAACCACTGTATTTCTGATTCAGAACCTGATAATCATACAAATTATGTGCTGTGTTTTGAGAAAACTGTCGCTGTCTCATTGAAATACGTATAACAACGAGGTCATCCATAATGCTTCTAGATAAAATGCAATTTCGCAACTCCCATTCCGAAAAGGTCACAGGAAAGAGAGATCTCTAAGCGAAGGCACTTTTGCTTCGTTTTATAGATTAATGGTCACAGAGGTTAAGCAGATACTGTCAATTACGGCTGTGCGACGTCGTGTCAACGATATTGTTTCTTTCTCAATAGCTGAGACACGGCGGCCATCTTGCCATCGCTATTAAAGAGTTACGGCGCTCTGGGTAAAGCAACAAACAGGTGAGCAGCCACTCTCTTCGATTACCAGAGCACAGCATTTAGCATACAAAAGAATTACGGCCACGATTTCGCGCTGCCGATAAAAGTAAACGAAATTTATGCAAGAAATTACACCATGGCAAGGCGAGCGCAGAAGACATAAAATTTCGAAAGAGATCCAATAAACAAAGCAAGTATGCGTGGTAGAATCCCATTAAAGAAAGGTACTTCAGATAACATTGAAATGAAAAGCATTATTAAAAAACTGAATATTAATTTATTTCGAGGAACTGCTAATATTAATATTAGAATGGAATATGTAAATTAGGAATTATTTTGTTATTCATTGTATAAATAGCGCATAACAAAGTATTGTCCATTCAAATAGCTATACCTCGGAAAGGGTTCGGAATAGGACACATGTTCAAGTAAACTTTTTTGTTCTGAGAATAAGCGATTCTATGACCTCCCAGAATATTGACTTTTCTTCGTAGGACAATTAATTCATACAAGATATCTTAATTCATCTTAGGTCTTGGCTAATAATGCTACACTACTATGTATGTTTGTGTAAACTGTGTAAATGTACTTGGTTTCAATAGATGACGGAAGCACAGTGAAGTATTTTAAATAACTTCAGTCGGAGTAGGAAAACTAATTCTTCTAGTGCATTTTGAAATAATTGTCAGTAGGTGCTAGAAAACTCTACCCTTTCAAGATAAATTAAGTTACTTTTTAAGGATATTGTAACATCTTTTTCAGAGTTAGATATAGAAAACAAAACTTTTCTTTTTACTGAATACCTGCCCTAATCCCCACACTTAAAATAGCTGTTAATAGATACTGGAAATACAATTGTATTTGATTATCTTCAAAATAATAATCATTACACTATCTTCCAAACTACATCAAAAATTAACAAACAATTCATTAGTTCTTAATTCTTTCACTTAAGAAATTCCTGAAACAGCTTGGAGCCTAACTTTCTTAAAATCTTTCTCCCCATTTTTTTTATATATAATGAAAATAATGCAAACGACAAGTCTCTATTATTATTATTTTTATTCTTCTCTCTATTATTTTTATTATTATTATTATTATAATATTTTTAAATTTTTAAACTAAATGCTGAATACAATTAGAAATCCTTCATTTTCTCAAAAAATTAATTAAATCAGCATTTATTTAAATTCATTAAATCTGATTAATTTTAGTTATACTAAAGAATTGCTCAGAAATTAACAGGGTATTAAAAATCGGATGAATGTCGATTATTTAATACATCGATACAAATCCAATGTTTCTTTCTAATGCTTTTCTGTGAGATTTTTGTCACCTTAGCTCTGTGTTTCCTCTACAAGTATCAACAAGAAATGAAAACAAGAACTTAAAATCTACTTTCCTTAAAATGTTGTCTTAATTGTTTTTGTTTTTTTCTGAAGTCGTGAAAACGACAAAATCGAAGAATCTACATTTATTCTTAAATTCTAATGTCTGCTGAATTTAATAGTGCAAATTTTCCAATTTTTGAAAAAAAAAAATAAATCGCAATATTTATTTCAATTACCTAAATCGGATTAATTTAATCGTACGAAACCGCACGCAGGGGATTAAGGATTTAGTATTCATTGTTTAAGATAAAGAAGAATTAACAGAAGTAGGATCCATCGTTTATGAATTATCTGTGTTATAATTTTCTACAGGAATTTTTGTTGTCTTCTAGTGCCACTTTCTCGATAATATCTTCTCTTTTGGAGAAGATTTCAAATATGGAAGGTAGATCGTCGATAGCCCTCCAAATGAATACAAAGTTTCAAGAAGAACCATCCAGTAGTTCAAAAGTTATTGGAGGGGGAATACATATTCACACGTATGCACATACATATACACTGACTAACTGACTTGTTGAGTCCCGCTTCCTTATTTTATAAAGTAAGCTAAAAATCAAATCTGACTTTCAATTATCAAGAAACAATTCATTTCTGCTTTCATTTGAAAAGGATATTAATTGTAAATAACTCCAATTTAATCCAGTTTCGTTGGTTGATGAATGTCATGTACAGGGAGTTGGAACGTTATAAGGAATATATTTTATGAAGTTTTAATGAGCATAAACATCAACACATTTGTTTCGAAGTTAGAGAGAATTGCTTAACATTTACCATACAGAGGGAATATTTTATCATTTAATGCTGTGTCTAGCTTTGTAGTAGTCAGTTGGAGACTGTCAGTGTGTTTATCAACATCTTTACATCTCTTTGAAGTGGGCCCAAGATTTGAATATTAAAAATAAAGAAGTTCAAGAAACCCTTTCAACAAAATCAATAATGCATTCAACTGTTCTTTGAAGTTGACGACTTTCAAGAACTAACTAAGTAGTTTTAGCAGTTTTGAATACATTGTGGAGAATAACTCGTTACTGTAATATTAATGTTATGATTTACAAGCTTTTAACAGATAGAATAACAAAACGTAGTGCGACTTTAATGCAGTTTTCTGCAGTATGATTTATCCAAAAAGAAACTGTACTTGATTTGGAATCATTGTTTGAATGGAGATATAAAAATGGAGGAAATAATCGAAATACCATATAATACATGACCTTAAAGTTCTGAAAGATAAGTAATCTTTCCTGAAATTCACGTGAAGCATAAATAAATAAAAAATTACACTGAATTAATTGATCTCGATTACAGATATCTTGTAATGAAAGAACAGATCTTGTTTACTGCAAGATATTATCTTTTATTAGATGATAATAGCATTTACATATTCTTCATGATGTTCACCTATCAAATGCGGAAGACGCATTTATTTATTTGTTTATTTATTTAATGTATATTAATAAGACAAAAACGAAAATTTTACCAAGAGAATAATTTGAAATTTCTCTAATTTTTAATAACTGCATCAATTTGTTTGCAAGATCTATTGTATTTTTTCCCTGCAATTACATAATTCTAAGTTTTTTTAGAAACCTGCATTCACCACAGAATTAAGCATTCTTGGAATTAACTACGGTATATCTAGTAAAGTAACTGAGAAAAATTCAATAACAGTTTCTCAACATGCATTGTACTGTTCGTTTTGAAATGCCAGACCTATCACTCGCTGACGATTCTACTCAGCAGAGGGGTGATACGCTGAGATGGACACCTGTTTTTTTTTTCTTTAAGAAAACAATAATGGAGGAGCAGTTTTGCAATAGTATTTATTCTTTCCATAATTCTTTTCCGAAAAGCGCAAATAGAACGC
>JAFIDM010009631.1:235213035-235224214 GCA_023159025.1 Thereuonema tuberculata
TTTCCCAAGTTGTATTACGTCCTCCAGTGTGTAAAAGCGCCAAAATATGTTTCTGCAATTCCATAAGAAAAATTCCCAGCATTCCTATTATGTAACTATTACAACAATTGTATATTTTAACTAAAAATGTTTATTGAGTTTATTACAATTATACTAGAAGTTGCAGGAATTCCTCATTTAAATGTGTGTAGAATACACCTAACATTTGTGAGTTTTTTGCAACACTTTCAGCTGGAAAACCAGTTTCAAGCATATTCAAGTATATTAACGGTTTTGATTTAACTGAATAATCCACCATCCAAAAATATTTATGTTTGCTAATGTAAATATTAACTTTTATATATATATAGTAATAAATATATTATTTTCCTAAGAAATAATTGTAGATAGTATCACTCTACTTGTTAGCTAGGCTAAGAAAACCTTCATGTGTGTATGTTTTAGTGTCTTGTAGATATTACCCTCAAAAGTTTGGAAGCAGAATACTGACCTTTACCATAGAGGTATATGGATATAAGACAATCTATTTTTTTTTTTTTTTTTTTTTTTTTGCATTTCAAAATTTATTGGTGCATATATCTTCGAAGAAAGTTTCGCGTGAGGTGATAAAATTCTTTCTTAAAATAAGTAGAAAAAAGAACCAAATAAAAAAGCCAGTTGATTCTTTTGACATCTGAGAAAGCAAACTTGAATTCTTTTTAAATGTGCACGTTCATTAATATGATTAGTATTAATTGGATTGGCGATAAAGATAATTTACATGGAGGTTTTTCCTTTGTTTTCGTGATGTAAAATTATAAAGTAAAAAGAAGAAAAGAATAAGCAACACTTCAGGAAATTATCTTCAAGTTCTTTCTGGAACTTCGTGTATTTTAGTGTTCTTTTTGGAAAATTGTTCCCAAATGAATTTGAGAAGTGGATTGGTGAATGAAATCTTATTCAGTACTTCACATTGCTACTAGTATTGCAATCACTTAATAAGCCACTGATTATTATCAACAACGCTTCCTGTTCAATAATAATTTACCTGGTAAGCTGCATTGATGGAAACTTTGTAATCACTTCACTTAGGGGTTATAATAGAGTATAGGCGAGTGATTTATTGGTAAATCAGATTTTCTAAATTTTTATTGTATGTTTTGAGTTATGAGATGTCACTCTGATTACTGCTTCTGCGTCTCGTAAAAGATATTTTATCTCCAGTTTCTCGTTTTCGTATTGTCTCAGCCGATGTTATCCTTTATACAAGACAGATTTACTTTGATCAAAGAGTGCTCTTAGATGTCCACAAAGGTCATTTCAGGTAATTGATAGCGCGGAACAATTCTTTCACCTTTTATTCTCTTTTAACTTCTTAATTACTTGAGATCAAGATAAACAGCTTCGACGTAGAATTGTCAGCATTTTTAAATTTACCGTTGTTCTACAACTAATTAAATCAGATTAAAGATCTGATTAGTAGCCAATTAAGAAGGTCTACTTCAAATATAAAATAAACATTTATAATTCGAATAAAAACAAGAAGTTCTTGAAAGAAGTAGCCTAGTTTCCTTAAAATGCTGTTCTTAAAAATTTCTTTTATTATTTTCCTTTTTAAAATCGTGTCAGTGGCATAACTTGAGGCCTCTGATTCTTTTCAAATTATAATATCTGCTGAATACAAACATTACAAATTTTCTAGTTTTCTGAAAAAAATAAATAAATAAATAAATAAATCTACATAATTTTTTTTAAGTTGGCTAAAGCCGATTAATTTTAATCTTATCAAATCACGGCAAATTAATGGATTAACTAAAACGGTTAAATCCGTTGTTTAAGACATTGCTAGAAATCCATTGTTTAGATTCCAGTGCCTTTCTATGGGAATTTCTCTCATTAATTCTCGACAAGGACCCACTTAGAAAAGATTTCAAACACAAAAATTAAAATCTCGAGGTGTTGTTAGGGGACACATACAGAACCAACCTACCTAGGAAAATAAGCTAGAAGTTAGAGAAAAGGAAATGACATTTTACAATCTTGTAGAAAATCAATGCAAAAAAAAAAAAAAATTGATTGATGGAAATGAATTTTTGTTTATTAAAATAAAAAGACATTTCTTTTTGGAGTAAAAACATTCGTTCTTATTGATCGAAACCGCTTGCGACCTTTATTGTTTTCACGATTTACTAAATCCTCTTCTGTAATGAAAAACATTTCTACCTGATCCTTTACTGCATAAATGTTTAGATCTAAATGTAATTCTGTGTTGTTTGATCATTTGGTCTTCGACTACAGATAAATTTAAAACACAGGACCTAAAGCTGAAAATACTTTTTATTTATTACCGTGTAAATAAAATCGTTCAACGTAAGGTATATAGTGTACAGTATGAATAACGTAGAATATGAATATTAAATGGCGGGCTATAAGTCGACTATTAAAAATCCAAGAACATTTCGGACAAGATATAATTGGCATGATAGCTTTCAAATACCTTCATGATAGCTATCAGATTTATGAATATCATGAAGGTATTCAAATCCAAACAAAATGTATGAAAGTAGTAATATTAAACTTTCAACACATCTATGTGATTTATGCTTATTTATCGTGAAAATAGCTTATTGGGTTTCTGTAAGTGCACTTTCGAACGCAGAAGGAAATCACATTTCATACTTACTTGCTATTAAAATTTCAGTATTCTAAGATAAATAATGTTGAGTTATTGAACTTTAATGGTAACATTTTGATGCTTTATTGCCTTACCTATTGCTCGAATTTCTGCCAAAATCAATAGCGTTTCCTTGTAAAACTAATCACCAAAATTTCAGCTTGGTTGGATATGTAGTTTCTGATTAGAAACAGTATTGTATTTTTATGAAAACAAAGAATTTTGCGAAGTGTTTTTTTGTTTTTTTAATCCTCACTTATCTATTGTATCGAAATGAATAAATACCTACACCTGTCTCTAAAATTTAAGCTTCCCAGGGTTTATAGTTTGTGAGATATATTTATCATTGATGGTTAAATGAATGAACAAGTAATATCTCGACTTAAAATTATATTCCAAACCTTCTTCTTTCTTTTTTTTTTTCATAACATTCCCCTCTCCGATGTTAGTAAGGTTGTAAAACCCTCATACAAATCTATAATAAACAATGAAGCAACATAATCTGTGAATATTGACAATTACAATTCTCAGATATTGGGAGGAATTTTTCGTTGTCGAAGTGTTTTTAACTTGGTGACTAGATGCCAGTCCCTGGTCAACGAAACGCAAATATCTTGGAAGAAATGAAAAAATAAAAAGATGATTCATGAAAAACAAACTTAACGTGCAGAAAAATAGTAAGAAATAAATTTCTGCAGTATTTGGTTTTTATTTTTTAAAAATTTGATTTTTTAACTATTCGTAATTGGTTTTTTTCAGCTTCTAAAAATCAATATCATCATATGTAAACAATAAAGCAAAAGAATATGTGAATATTGATAATCACAATTCTTAGAAAATCAGAGGAATACATGTTTCTGTAATGTAATTTTAGAATCCCATCGTATATTCAGCTGTAAACTGTAAAACATGGCAACTTTATAACCTGCATCATCTGCTGCACTACTTGTTCCGTATAGGTTGTATAATCTTCTATTTGTCGTCATACTAATCTTAAGATTAAATTAAAATAGAAATACTTAGTCTCCATTTTACAACGAATTTTCAAGGACGCGAAATTTATTCATCTTTATCAAACTCAACCAAAAATACAGAACTGAGATTTCAAAATTTCTCTTCATATTATTTTCTTGATAATAATGTGATAGTTTTACATTATGCTTTATACTATATCATTATTGATTTCTATTTATATGCATTCATTATTGACAATAATAGCCTTATAAGAGTCGAAATATTGTTGATTTATTCAAATTTTGTAGCTTTATTTTGTATTTGACTTTTTTGACTTATGGATCAGAAAATGATCTATTTCAACACCCTAATTCCTATTTTACATTCTGAATTTCATATAGATTCAATAATTTTCTTTTTTTTATATTTTTTTTGCAAATATTTTTAATATTTGCATTAATTTTTGAGGGCAATATGGTATTTTTGTTATATAATGCTCTATAATTTCTGATATTTGTTTTCTTGTTTTCTTAGATGTCACTGATGTTCAGGTAATCGAAATGTCCGCTGGTTTCTCCAATTTATGATTTTTGAAACCACAATTCATTTTATAAATGATCCGCTTGGATTAAATTATTCTTGTTTCATTTTTTAGCAACAGATTTGAAACTAGCATACCTCTACGTATTCGATTACCCGAACTAAATAAAAAGTCAAGAAAATCAAATATCAGAAATGACAGCGCATTAAATAAATAAAAAAACAATCATTACTCTCAAAAATTAGTGAAAATATAAAAAATTGAAGAAAATGATAAAAAAGAAAAAATTATTGAATTAAATATGTTTAAGAAATTCAGAATGTATAAATAGGAAATCAAATGTCGAAAAAGATCGTTTTCTGTTCGACATGACAGAAAGTCAAATACAAAAACTTAGCAAAACTTAGCTGCAAATTTTGAATAAATCAACAATATTTCAACTCTTCTAAGATTATTATTATCAATAATGAATGAATATAAATAAAAAACAATAATGATGGAGTATAAAGCATAATTTAAAACTACAACATTATTATAAAGAAAATAATATGTAGAGAAATTTTGAAATGCCATTTTCTGTATCTTTCGGTTGAGCTTGATAAAGAACAAAATTCGCTTCCTCGAAAATTCGCTGTGAAATGGAGAGTACGTATTTCTATTTTAATGTAATCTTAACATTAATATGACCATAAATAGAAGACACTCCTTATACAATCTATACGGAACAAGTAGTGTAGCCGACGAGGCAGGTTACAACGATACAATGTTTACAGCCGAATATACAATGTGATTCTTAAATTACATTACAGAAACAAATATTTTTATTTCCTCTGAATTTCTGAGATTATCAATATTCATATATTCTATTGCTTTATACATATGACGGTGTTTATTTTTCGAAGCTGAAAAATAACAATTTTCTTAAAAAATCAAATTTTTAAGAAATAAAACCAAATGTAAAAAATACACAATTAAGATGGCTTGGTCATATGAAGAGAATGAAAGAAGACAGGTTGCCAAAGAAGATACACGAATGGATGCCAATAGGAAAAAGGAAGAGAGGAAGACCAAAACGGACGTGGATGCAGGGAATAAACGAAGTAATGCGAGAAAGAAGATTAGAGGATGGGGCTTGAGAAGATAGAGAGGAATGGAGAAGGGTGATACAGGCATAAAATGGGTACAGGAAGATGTCGAAGACATTGTAAAACCTGGAAATAAAAATAAAAATACAAATGCTGTATAAATACAAAAAAATTATTTCTTATTGATTTTCTGCACGTTAAGTTTGTTTTTCATGAATCATCTTTTTATTTTTTGATTTCTTCCATGATGTTTGTATTTCGATAACAACATACTGGTATGTAGTCACCAAGTTAAAAACTTTTCAACAACGAAAAAGAAATGCGAAAAGAGAAAATATTTTGTCTTAATGTAGTATCATGGGATACTAATATTTTAAAGTTTCAACTTCTAATAAATATCCATATTTCAGTTTTCATTTTTAAAAATCTATTTAAATGCTGGTAAATATATTATATATTGCGTATTCTATATTACTGCACATTCTATTCCATTTTGCTATAAAGTCAACGAATATGGAAACTCTTAGAATATCCAGCCATATATAATTAATAAATTTAATTATAAAATATTTTATTTTACCGCACTCAAATTTAATTAAACCAAAGCTATTAAATTTATTTTGTAGTTACATTAAAAAAAGAAAAAAGTATTTTCCTTGAATTATAATACTGATCCAGTAATTTGAAATTAAAATTATTAATTGTTATATTATATTGTTAGTCCACTTTTCTAAGGAAGTGATTAAATAAAATCTTTGTATTTTTATGAACTCTTAGTATCTTTTGAACTCGTGAATGGATCTGCTTGAAATTCAAATAATAATTGTTAGTTTATTAAAGTACAGTACTGTATTATTTATTTGGATTGTTGGTATTTTTGACTGTATAAGCACAGTATGTATGTTCGTTTATATATAAATGTTCGCATAATGTCTAATTCACTTACCGTGCTATTGGACATAACGTAATCCGGACGTTAAGCGGCTTATACCTGTAGTTTGAACATAAAAGTTGCCTTTACGACTTAAAAAAAAGAAAGGAAAAATAATTTTAATATTAAAACCTAAACTTCACCTAAGGAGCGTCGGAGGGTTTTCCGCAGCGCAAAGACAGCCGACAAGGTGAAGTTTGGGAATTTTTTCCTGGACAACTACTGACTCGATCGACTTGAAAATTGGATATGCTTTAGTTTAGAGTGTAATTTATTTAGTTTAGTTTTTTATTTCTGCCTATCCGGAAAAATGCGGACACAGTCGTATGTTTCCATAAACTGTTGTAGCTACGGTCGAATAAAAATGTAGATTGTAGAGTAGACACTCTAAATTAAAACGTATCAAAATTTCAAGTCGATCGGGTCAGTAGTTGCTGAGCCAAAAAATCCCAAATTTGCGGAAACCAACAGTCGACTCTGTCCGCATTTTTTTGGATAGGCCAGAAATAAATACCCCATTCCTACTGTGTTGGGCCTCTGAACACGATGGTTAAGTCGATCCGACCTTCCGTTTGGGGGTGTTAGGGAGAGAAACAGACACGGACGGAAGGACGGACGGATGTAAAGGAAAAACGTAATAGCTCCTAAATGGGTCGCTAAAAATTAAGAATAACATTTTAAAGTTTTAAAGAAAGCTGAAAATAATCCTTGTACTTATTATTATTATTATTTTTATTATTATTGTTATTATTATTATTATTATTATTATTATTAACATTATAGGGCATCTTTTTATTGATTTAATTTTAATTCCAACTAACGTTTGCATAGATCGCTTTGCCTCTTAGATTGCATTCACAGACGCTAGGGAGATAGCCTAATGTTCCTACCGTTGTTGGTGTTTGGAATTGCATCCAATTCATTCCGAGATAAAGCACTAGATTAGGCCTAAGCAGACGGAGATGCGAGCCTGCAATCTAGCTTCACAGATGGCACAAAATAATGACTTTTCACCCTTTGGTTTTTCTTTCCGAATCACATTTCTCATCTTAAGTGTAGATTAAAGTTTCACCCAGAAAGAAAGAAAAAAAAAAAAGCCCTCCAAGTCGTAATGCTGAAAGCTTGGCTTTTCAGTTCTGCGGGAGATTTGGCACCGAGAAGAATATTTCTTCGCTCCACATACACTCATTTACTCTTGACACAAACAATATATACGTCATAACTCTGTTGACTGCGGGTCTTCGGGGACTCGCAGCCTTTCTTATCTCTATCCCAAAATCGTGGTTCAAAAACAGGAACCTCTTTACATCCACCAACCGTGGAATAATAATGTATTCTAAAGAAAATTTCATTTCGGGGAAAAAAAATCTCATAATGGAGAATTCTTAGGAAAGACGAAAAATGGGATTTCCACATTATTAGAAAATGACGACGAAATTTGGAAAAAGAAGTATTTTTTTTTCTTTTTAATCGTTTTTTTTTTGCTTATGATAATCACAAAAGTTCATTCCCTACTGCTGTAATTTATTTATTAAAAATCCTTTACTCATAATATCTTAAATTTCCCCGTGGAAGCGTAGATAGAAGGTATTGAAAGTAAAAGAATAATTAACTTGTACTGTCAAATTGCGAAGAATATTTATAAATAAACAATGATTGCTAGCAGTTTTATATTTATGTTCTCAGTAACTGACTGACCATGGGAAATTTTACTAGTCCAACTTGAACATTCTTCTGTGTTTGTCCGTTTCTTTTAATAGGCGTTCAAACGACCGAACGAATTTCCATAAAGTTTGGTAGATCTTTTTTAGATCCAACTCAAATTATGAGCATGGTTCTTTTAGTCTTCTCTCAGTCTTCTGAATTGATCTTTAATCGCTAGATACTCAGTCTGCACCACGCGATGAATAAGTGAACATATACTAACTGTATTTGTTAATTTTAGTGTAGAGAAGTTTTTACTTTAAAAGTAGCTACCGGTATATAAATCTTCATTTTTTTATCGTAAATTTGATTGCAACGATAATCTATGTCTTAAAATATACCGAGAGTATAAATGGCACAAGGATTTGCAATTAACTAGTCTAATTTTTATTTTTCCTCTAGAAAATTTTTTCACGGCGTAAAAATACCATTTGGAGTAGTAAAATGATATTAATCAAATCAATATAAAAATTGACCTCATCACTTCCATTTTAATTTGCTATGTTTTGAGTTTGATTAATAAAAAAGGGAGGGGGCGCAAAAAACTCGAATTATTTTTCAAGCAGCGCCAGATACTAATATTATTTTTTTTTTTGCATTTTATTTTTGCTTATTGCCACATTATTAATAAATGTTGAGAGTAAATTAAAAATTAAGAATAAAAATACAAGTAAACGTAAATCCATATTTCCTCCGTTGATAAGTCTTTGATTAAATTTACAAATTTATTAATACTTACAAAAGCATAAAAATATTTAATATCTATTTATCTAAAAAAAAAATCACTCTACCAACAGAAATTATTATTTTTATTAGTTATAATATTTGTTTTTCTTAATTTTTTATTGGTAAATATAAAATATTTTTAGGTAATTCAAACTGTAATTCAAAAGCCATATTTATAATAGAATATTTCAATTCTGAGTATTGGATTTTTACTTTATGATCTTTGCATTAGAATTTTACAAATTCCAAATTTTTATCGGGCTAAAAGTTAATTATTTCATTTAAGTTAATTTACTAATTTTTAAATTAAATAACTGTATCCTAAAAGTGTTATAGATAAATGAAATATAATGTTTTTATATACGTTGTATAAGATGTCTATATAATTTTTATACAAAGATATAATAGTGTTTAATATCTTAAAATTATGTCTATATAATTTTAAAAATATCAAATGCTTATGCGCAGTAAATGCCTTTGTCAAGGAATCTAGGTTCTCTAGTCAAAACTTAGACCAAACCCTTTGGGAGTCATATTTCCCTGGTGTCAGTAAACAATCATCTTCTGAAAATTATTGAGAAAGAAATTTTTCCAAGTAAAAATCCAATATTCAGAATTGAAATTAAACTCATAGCGAATGTACGTCTCGATTCTACATTTCCAGACATTAGAATTGAATTCTGCGAACTAATTTTCTGTTGAGTGACTCTTGGTAAACGACCGGAGGAAATGCATCCGAAGGGAGGCAAGAACTAACATTGTGAAAAGTCGGCAAGATAATGTAGGCAAAAATTAAGGATGAAAAATCAATGCTTTCTATTGGGGATCTAATGTTTTCCGCAAGTGGTCGTGTGGAGGCGGCACTGAATGTCATTAGAAAAGCCGAACTTCCAACTTCATTAGAGACCCTGTTATTTGAACTTTTCGATGTAGTAATGATGTCCGCTGCTGACACGGGCACAGCAGGCGTCCCCCCAAGGAAAGTATGGGTAATTTCCTCTCCCATATATCAATCTCCAGTTACGGGTATTGCAGCCACTTATTATTTTTTTTTATGCTTGTTTTATAATCAAACTATTTTCCTAAGAAATTGAAGCATATCAAATCAATCAGTCAATATGTAAGTGTGTGTGTGTGTGTGTGTGTCCTTCCTCTCCATATCTTTCGAACCGCTGCACGGATCTTCTTGAAGCTTGGCATGCATGTTTGTAAACGAGATTGTCTAGCTTTTCTGTTTGAATTTTTCCTGTGTGTATTCGTGTCGACAAATAAACACTCGAATGACAAAAAAAATTCCATAGAAAAAATTACAACCGAAACTTTCATTGATTTCTATTGATATCCTAAACAATGTATCCTCTTAATATTCTTATTAATCCTCTTAATAATCCGCTTTTTAATCGTCTTAATATTCTTTATTATTCTTAATGAAATTAAAATTAATAGGTTTTAAACAATTTATTTAATTATTATGGAATTAAATATTTTACAGAAAATGGAAAAATTTCCACTGTCTGTTTTCAGCAGATAGTATAATTTAGAAATAAACGATATTGCTTGTATTATTTAAAAAAAGAAAAAAAGAAACCGAGCAAGATTTCCGGAAAATAGGCTTCAAATTCTTTGAGGAACTTCTTGTTTATACAAGAATAAGAGTTAAAGAGCAGTTTTGAAAAGTACAGTCCAACCTAACTTGTTACGTAGTCAAACATGTGTGTTTAACTAAATTAAATTTTTAATTAACACAAAGAAGTAGTTATTAATACAGTGCAACTTGGATAATTCGAACGTCTTTAATTCGAATTCGTGGTTAATTCGAAGATTTCTCTTGGTCCCTTGAACTTCTTATTAAATCAATGTTAAAAAATCGTGGATAATTCGAAGTTCAACTTCCTTAATTCGAAGTTTTTTATAAAAAATTTCGAACCATAACGACTTTTCGGTGTTTCATCGTTAAGAAATTCGACACGTGACAACTGATATCCCCTTCCCGCCACCGTTCGACACGTGACGCTTCGGACGCCATTCGAGCTTCCTGCTATCAGTGTCACCATGTCTTTCAATAAACCACGAGTGTACAAGAATTTAACGTTCGCTGAAAAGGTCGCCGTCATTCGCGAGGTGGAAAAGGGTGTGAAGAAGAAATGCCAAATCACCAACGAGTACGGGATAGCGCCGAATTTCGTCGGTACATTGAAAGACAAACCAACGTAAGTGAAGCAGTTTTCCATTCACTAAACATGCTTGATGCTAACCTTTTGCTAACCTTAAGCGACTGAATTCTACAAAACAATCTGACATTGCACAATTTTTTGAAAAACTATAATTTTCTGTATTGAATGTAATATATACTGTAGCTTACGTAATATAAATCCTATTTTGTTTACATACATATAGTATTTAAGTCTTTCATACCATGATCTTTCTGAATAAATATTTAGTTATTGACAGAATGATATTTTCAAGCATTCAGTGGACCTGAAATTAAAGTTAAAAGATGTAACTTTTTTAATTCGAAGTTTTGGATAATTCGAAGTTTTGTAGTGATCCCTTCAGCTTCGAATTATCCAAGTTGCACTGTAATT
>JAFIDM010009631.1:235225658-235254109 GCA_023159025.1 Thereuonema tuberculata
CAAGAAAGAGAGAAGCACTCTTTTTTTGAGGTGGAATACCGAAAAAAATCATTATTTGCAACTCAAAAACCATCAATAAATGTAACTCAAACATCACTGAAAAGTGACAATTATAATTAAAATGAGAGTCAAAAAAGAATGAAGCGACACTTCTATTAGATAGAATACTGAAAAATTACTATCTGTAACTCAGAAACCATCAATATTTGGAACACAAAAGCCACTGAAAAGTGCCACTTAGAATAAAAAAAGAGACTCAAAAAAGAAAGAAGCAGTATTTCTATTAGATAGAATACTGAACACTATTGTAACTCAGAAACAACTGAAAAGTATCATTTGGAATAAAAAAAAAAAAGAGTCAAGAAATAAGAAGCAGTATTTCATTAGGTAGAATACTGAAAAATCACTATTGTAACTCAAAAACCATCACTATTTTTAACTCGAAAACCACTGAATAGTATCAATAGGAATAAAAAAAAAAGATAGTCAAGAAAGAAAGATGCACTATTTCTATTAGGTAGAATACTGCTCAGAAGTTAGACGTCTTAGCCATTAGACCACTAGGCCTACATTCTAATCTCTGTAAAAAATAAAAATATATCATAGATATATGATTTACAAGGTGGTTCTAAAAGCAGTCGTAGATTGAGAGAATATAGACCTCAAAAATTAAATTAAAAAAAAGCTTTTAAAAAATTTTAGTTTTAGTTTCCTTGATGTAATTTGTGTGTGTTTGTGTGTGTGTGTTTTTTTTTTAATAAATAAAAAATTGTTTTCCGTTACATAAGGGAGGCTTCCGGAGCGAAGCGACGGGTAGCCGACTAGTTACGTTAATTAAATAATAAATTCAAGAATTACGATGTCAACTAGATAGTCACATCTACAATTATATAACTCCGAACGGACTAATAATTGAGACTATTTTCAGAAAACCAACAAGTTGACAAACTCTAAACGATAATAAAAGTATGAGTTTTACTGAAATGTAAAGTATTACAAGATGTGAATCAAAAAGGAAAGCCACCACAGATAAGATTGTTTTTCTCTGCAGAAGAACGGCCGTTTGAAGTAGTCCTCAAGTGAGACTTCGCTGCAATATATGAACGTGTTACACTAAAGCAGTACTTAATTATTCTGTGATTCGCAGCCATATTTTAACTATCACCTCTAGAATTATATAACTCCGAACGGGCTAATAATTGAGACGAGTCGTAATAATAAAATATGTTCTATTTAAGGAGATCTTTCTGTAGGTATATATCTTATCGCTATACAGGATGGAACAACTTCCCATACATTTTTGCCCCTTGTCGTTTGTAAGAGAGTTTACAGTATATTATGTTTTCTATCGTTAGTCTCTCGTGTTGTAAACTTATTACGAGTATTTGTTCTATTATGTCATTATTGTTCTCTCATAATATAAAAAAATTAATGTAAATAGGACTCGAAATCTTCCCATGAAGGCTGGCATTAAAATACAGCCGACACATTGTATATTTTTCATACGTAATATATAGGAGAAGATATATTGAAAGGTTTGAAATTACTATCCAACAATTTGTAATAGTAAATAAATTTTTATCTTAAAACCAAAAATTTTTCTTGGGTTTAGAATATCCTTCTTTTAGTTACAATGAGTCTGTCGGTCTGTATAATCTTCTTGCCACAGGAAGGTAGCATGTTTTTGAAAAAATGTGCCTTCAAATTTAACTTATAACTTGAAAAATCCCTAATGACTTTGGCACAGTTAGATCCAGTAGTTAATGAATCTAGGTCCAGAATATTAGTAATTCTATATCCGGGCAAAGCAAGCCGGACATGGTAGAACTGTGAAATGCGAAAACTCGTGTCAGAAACCATAAATGATAAAATTTTGAAAGCTATATACCGGAAATCTAAAAGTTTAACTCTCGCTGGAAACTCTGCTGTCTAGAATAGAACAAGAAGTTCTGAAGAACTTAATGCCTGCTTTTTTTAAAATGTTATTTCTTAAAATAATTTTTTTTAAGTCGTAAAAATGACAAACGAAAAGTCTATTTTTGTATGAAAATTCTAAAATCTACTGAACACAAACAGTACCAGTTTTCCATTTTCTGAAAAAAATAATTAAAATAGCATTAGTAATATTCATTAAGTTGTTTAAATCGGTTTAATGTTAATCAAACCACGTTCAATGGATTAGCTAAAATGATTCATTTAAGACAATGAAGTATTACTAGAAATAAGATAAAAATCATTTGTTTAAATTCCAATGCTTTTCTCATTGAAATGTTTGTCGCCTTCTCGAGTTAATTTCACTTGAAAAAGATTTCAAATATAAAATTAAGCTGATCTCTAATTTTTTAATGTGCATTTTAATTTTAAAGAAGTTCAATCTAGCGGTTCAAAAGTTGAGTAGGGAACACAAACACATACGCACAGACTGAGTGAAACTGTTAAGAGTCATTTTTTTAGGTAAGTAGACTAAGAGTCTAGAACTTCTGCCGCTCTGAGAGCATTGTAAACTCGAAAGGGATCATTTACCTAGCTAACTATTTATACAAACATAAACTTACCTTAAACTTAACTCATTCTATATTGGACTTGTACTTGTAAGATATACAAGCATAGAATCCAAAATGACATCGAATTGAACGCTATATGTTTGGATAATGGAATAGTTTTGAAGTAAACTACTTCAAGCAATATTTTTTTGTTTTCAGTTACGAAACAATACTGTGGAATGCAAGTATTTTGTTATGTGGTTAGTTGAATTCCAATGCTTGTACAGTTTCAATTTTCTTTGCAATTTTCTCTTAGTAAAAGGTGTAAACTTTGACATTCTAACAGTCACATAATTCTCTGCCCATGAACTTGTTTATGTTATTTTCATGTTTGACACAAAAGAAAGCCTTCAGAATATAAAATGGAAAAATCCAATTTCCTATTTCTTCATTCAACAACACCAGTGGGTAAAATTTTTATAAAGAAATAATCATTTGTACAGATCTCTAGATTGTTGGTGCAATATCCGAGTTTTCTGTATGTATTTATCTGCGTTAAAGCGTAATAAGTTTTGAAGAACTTTAGTTTATTTTCTATTGTCAGTATGTGCCGAACGGTTTCGATGAAATTTGGTATTGAAAAACATAATGAATACATGGCACAGTATATGACGATATGTAATCAAACGGTACTTTTAATTTAACGTTCACAGGACTATCTTTGGGTTGAAGGGGAGAGGATGGGACAGATAGGAAATCGAATCTCCAACCAAAAAAAAAAAAATTCGTCGTCAAAATGTCAGTGGGCAAAGGTGAGTCATACCGTTTTGAATACGTCATCCAACCAAAACAAAAACGAAAGAAAATAGGGTCTAAAATATATATCTTGGGATTTCGGAGGGAATATGGAATCCCTACATCCTACCCCTTCCCACATTTTCTCCTCTTGTCTCTAGAAACATTGTTTGATATTCCATTACTTGCGAAACCACACGTAATTGCCCAATAGAACTGTCATTTATTCGGCTAATTTTTATGAAAATTTGCGTGTGAATTGAAAATTAACAGTATTTGATATATTGATTAATTTCCGAGATAAGTCAAATGTAGTGCTATAAAATTTTTGTATAGTAAAAAAAAAGGTGTAGTACAGTGCAACTTGGATAATTCGAACGTCTTTAATTCGAAATCGTGGTTAATTCGAAGATTTCTCTTAGTCCTTTGAATTTCTTATTAAATCAATGTTAAAAAATCGTAAATAATTCGAAGTTCAACTTCCTTAATTCGAAGTTTTTTATAAAAAATTTCGAACCATAACGACTTTTCGGCATTTCGTCGTTAAGAAATTCGACACGTGACAACTGAAATCCCCTTCCCGCCACCGTTCGACGCGTGACGCCATTCGACACGTGACTCTACAGACGCCATTCGAGCTTCCTGCTGTCAGTGTCACCATGTCTTTCAGTAAACCATGCGTGTACAAGAATTTAACGTTCGCTGAAAAGGTCGCCGTCATTCGCGAGGTGAAAAAGGGTGTGAAGAAGAAATGCCAAATCGCCAACGAGTACGGGATAGCGCCGAATTTCGTCGGTACATTGAAGGACAAACCAACGTAAGTGAAGCTGTTTTCCGTTCACTAAACATGCTTGATGATTTTGCTAACCTTAAGCGACTGAATTCTACAAAACAATCAGACATTGCACAATTTTTTGAAAAACTGTAATTTCCTGTATTGAATATAATATGTATTGTAGCTTACGTAAAATAAATCTTATTTTGTTTACATACATATAGTGTTTAAGTCTTTCAAACCATGATCTTTCTGAATAAATATTTACTTGTTGACAGAATAATCTTTTCAAGCATTTAATGGATCTGAAATTAAAGTTAAAAGATGTAACTTGTTTAATTCGAAGTCTTGGATAATTCGAGGTTTTGTAGTGATCCCTTCAGCTTCGAATTATCCAAGTTGCACTGTATTAAGTTTCCTGAGAGAAGAATATTTTATTTTTTGAAGCAAATTAAAAAAAAAAATATTTTGAAAAAGTTCATCGGCTTCCTAATTTTTTAAATATCTTCTGGAAAATTAAAAAAAAAAAATAAATTAAAATGTCAAAAATCAGCTGAAAATTCTTTTTTTTTCTCTCTCTCTTTTCTTTTTGACATTCGCAATTTGAAATGTAGTTCATCTAATCGTATTTTTTTATATATTTTTAAATGGCTCGAGCTATTTTTCCCTTACATAATCGACTTGATTATATAAACTTAATCATATTCGGCATTAAACAAACAAATTTTGCACATTTTTTTAAAACTAATACATAACGCATATTTGCAGAAATTTGGAATAGTAACTAAACAATTTAAAACCATTAAATTAATGGTTAGATCAATTAATGGTTAATCAAACATTAATACTAAATCGCAAAATATCATTAATGATTTTACCAAACAAATAAGTGATTACAGATTAACATGAACTTCTCAAACACAGTTTCAATGATTTTCTTTTTTTTATAACAAAATATTAATTTTGGCTAATTTCTTAGTAAAAAAAACAAACAAGCCAATTCACAATCTTGTAGTAGACACAAAATTAAGCGACCCCCTCCCCCTGTACAATTTGTAATCTATCAGGTGCTTCCGTTGTTAAAAATGACACTATTACGATTGACGCGCATAACTCTTTTATTCAAACCTTGTAATTCAAGTGTCAAATACAATTCTTAATTTAATTCAATTTTTGGTTTTTAACAGTGCAAATTAATCTATTTCCTCATTTATCGCTTGTAATCCAGTTTCATCTGGCTTTTTAAAATTAACTAGGCAGATAGGCTGAGGATCAACCGTGGATGTACTACGTGAACATGACCTTTGGGCCATTTCCAGCCTTGCAGATCTTTACAAGTAGATGAAAAGACGATAGCAGATTTGTTCACCTAAGGCAGCGGTCGGCAACCCGAGGCCCGCGGGCCGCATGCGGCCCATGAAGCGTTTTGGTGCGGCCCGCGGGGCGAGTTGGAATTTTTTTTTTTTTTTTGCTTGTTAAATTAAGATTTTCCGTTTTTTTTTTGGTTGTTAAAATTTTTGGCCCAAGTGCGGTCCGCAGTAATCCCCACATAACATATTTGGCCCTTTTACAACAAAAGTTTGCCGACCACTGACCTAAGGCATCAGATAAAATTAATATTGAAGTATATTAATTATTATTATGCCTAAAACAAATTCATTGAGACCGGCGCACTGCTGGCACATGAATTTTCTCACTAATTTTTCATTACTGAGTTTTTTATTGTATAATTTTTCCTTTGAGGCACCACTGCGATTCCGACGATCATTTATAGATAGATCTATTACAAGATAACAAGAATTTGTATTAAGTAAGAATATTATATTTAAAATATTCCAACATTTCGGCTAGTTCTAATTGTAATTTTCGAATTAAAAATAAAAAGATGGATCGGAAATAAATAAAAAATCTTGTGATTCAAAAAAAAAAAAGATTGAATTCTTTCATTATTGATGGGAGGAAGGGGAAGGACACATAAGTCAAAAAACAATATAAAGTGAGTCACCTTAGCCTAATGGATAAGACATCTGACTTCGAATCAGAAGGTTGTAGGTTCGATTCCTGTCGCGGCCGTTTCATTGTAAAAATTACTTCTATTTTCCATTCGCTCAGGAAATTCGCGCCGGACAGACAGACAGATAGACAGAGAAATAAAAGATTTTAGTAATATAGATTCGACGAAGACAAGTAAGTAACGGGCCTTACTCTACTTTCAGAAGAACATTTCAGATAGGAGTTGTATTAATCAGATATAGCAATTTACAAATGACAGATAACTTCGAGGTTTGAAAACAAAACGAAAAAAAAGAAGGGAAAACTGGAAAAAAATCATTAAAACTGTGTTTCAGAAGTTTATGTTAACTTGTAATCACTTATTTGTTTAGTAAAATCATTAATGATGTTTTGGAATTTAGTGTTTATGTTTGATTAACCATTAATTAATCAAACAATTAATCTAATGGTTTTAAATTGTTTAGTTACTATTCCAAATTTCTGCAAATTTGCGTTATGTATTACTTTTTAAAAAATGTGCAAAATTTGTTAGTTTAATGCTGAATACGATTAAGTTTATGTAATCAGGTCGATTTTATAAAGAAAAATATCTCGAGCCATTTAAAAATTTAAAACCAAAACAGATTAGATGAACTAAAGTTTATAATGTGAATATCAAAAATGAAAAATAAAAATAAAACGAAAATGAGCCTCACAAAAAGTACCTTTGTTCAAACTACGAGAATATATTGATGTACAGTAAAGTGTATTTATAAAATAGATGAGATTTAATATTTAAATCCGTTTTTGTTCGAATTTGTGTTGGCTACTCAACACATACCCTAAGCGCTGAATAATAGACAGGCAGCCGGTATTCGGTATTCCGAGAAATGATAGAGGGATAATGATGCTGTTACTGTTCAATAATTTGTTTTTTCACTGAAGTTTGAATCAATTCCAATTCTCTTCTTCCACATGGCAATTACAAAATTTCATTCAAATTGGTGCTTCGATTTATTTGTCAAAGGGTGTACATTGGTAATATATTTTCCTTCGGTTTAAGTTGTCGGAAACATTTTATATATAAAATAAATATAAAATATAAAATATTTTAAATATAAAGGTTAGAATAGTCCTTTGTTCCGAAAATGCATACCAAGTTTGAAGAAGATCTATCCAGTGGTTCAGAAGCTGCTAGGTGGTGCACAAATACCGAGTCTGCTTCATCTGATTGCCTCACTTTCCTATTGGAAAATATTTTCAAAAGAAGCCCCTTTGCACCATCAGAGTAAATCGTGATTCTGATTTCATCCGAATTTAGAAATTTCGACTTTCACTGACGTTCCTGCAACTAATTATTACAAGTACATTTTTTCCACCCAACTTTTTCTTTGCTCATCAGGCATTTAAATGATATTGATCAGAAAGAATGAGGTGTCCGTTAGTTTAAGAAAATGAACCTTTTTTTTAGGTTTTATGAGAAATGCAACAGAATTTCTTTTTGAGTGAATAAAATTCAAAAGTTTTACTTTATGATAAAATCTGTGTAGTTCAAAGGAATTCTTGGGAAAGATTGAAAAAGAAACGGAGGAAAGAAAAATATTAATAAATGAATGGAATACTAGCATGTCTTGTTAAACTAGAGTGGTTTTAATTGAAGTGTAGTATCCTTTTCACCTATCTTTTTTCGTTTTTTTAATGGCAATAAAGATCTTCTGTTGTCTAATTTCTAATTACTTAATTAGTTATTAGCATAAATATGATTGAAAGTTCTGGGAAGTAAGCCTCTAGTGTTCGAATTTGCACATCAAGTTTTAAGAATGTCTATCCGTCGGTCCAAAAGTAATTGGGAGCAACAGACTGATTTACGATGATTCTCATTTTTCCTGTTGGAAAAAATACTTAAAACTGCTTGAAAACTTTTAATTAAATGAAATATGCAAGACATTGACTATAGATTTTTTCGGTTTTTTTTTGCTGATGGAATTGTTTATATTTCCCTCTTTTGTTCTACAATTTTCCCTTCTGTGATTTCGAAATTTCTTCAGGTAATTAAACAAAAGAAAAATATTCTGGAGTGCCCCGACAGTGTAAGGAATCCCTCAGTGTGACTCATTGCCTAACTTTGCTCGTTGCAACATCTCCAACTGAATTACTGAACCGATATGAACGCTTACATGCCAAAATCATTGATAAGATTAGAGCGATGGGAATTGTATACTATTTGTTACTGCAGTGCTTTATGTGCATACCAGGAAAACAAAAATTGGTCTTACTTTCTTATTTTGTGGGTGTGTTTGTGTGCGTATGTCTGAGTTGCATTTATATAATTTTTCTATGTATCTAATATAACTACATATATGCAAACACAAATACAGATCTGCCCAGTATGGTTATTGAAGATTTTTTTTATATTTTTTATAAATGTATAGATATACGATATGTTCTCTAACACCATTGATTTAGAGATATTTTATATACACGTATATTTTATATTTATATACATATGATGCGTTTTATAAACATATTTAAATACTCCTTTTAAATTATGAATTTTGTATCCTTTTTTTATTATATATACATATATTTAAAATGACTATTTAATATGCGTATATAATGCATCATATGCATATAAAGTATACATGTACATAAATTATCTATTAATCAAGAGTATAACAGAACATATGGTATATCTTGTATATTTTTATGTATATAGGAATTAAATATAAAGGAATTTATTCTTTAATAACTATGCTAATCGTGTGTGTATTTGTATTTGTATATATACAGGGTATATCAGTTGGATCTGATCAGCCGGTAATTTTTTCCTGGAAGCTATTTTCGAGAGCATTTAACAAGAATAACAGTATGATAACACAAAACCCGAATGCTTCACTTATGTACAACAGTGGGCATGCACTTGACATCAGTAAGAACACCACGTAATATTGAATGTTCATTAGAGATCGTGTGATAATTTACAATAGCACGCAGGAAAAGTGGTGCGTTCCGGTTGATGATAAAGCAACGTGTATCTGTCATTAAGTTTATTTATGAGTCGAAGGGTAACTTCTTTGCAGCAAGACGTTTATTTGATGAGGAATATGGTTTTTCTCCGAAACGTTTAACAATGACTGTCATCAAGAAGAAATTTGAAGACCATGGTTCTGTTACAGCAAAACATGCTTCGATAGGATCATACATCAAAATCACTACCAAAGAGAACCAACATATCATTGCCGACGCGCTGGTGAAAAGTCCAAAAAAGGAGATACGGGCTGATCAGATCATTTGATTGTTGTTACTGTATGCAAAATTGACCGGGTCCAATGGACCACTTGAGGTTTACGCCCCTATCGACGTCACGTATGACGTGTATCCCACATGCGGCGAAAGCTAATGGGATAAACAAACATATAACTTTGTTTGAATTACTTAAAAAATCGTCGATATTTGATATTTCAAGATGATGGCTCAATACAGTGCAGATCCAGTACTGTTACAATTCTGTAAAAACGCTTGGAAATCCTTCTTTAATAAAATATTTCTTCTGTATCTTTAACCGGTAAAAACAAAGCACGTGGCTTTGTTTATCCCACATGCGAAGCAGTAGGGTGGTGGGATATTTTGTAACTACGAAGCTCCGCCTATCCTCAAGTGATCCATTAAATTATATCCTTCTTTGAAAATATATTGCTGTCGCCTTCTTCAATAGTTGATAATCAACTCTATATCCAATCTGAAGATTTTGAAAGGCTTACAATCGTTGCATCCAAATCAAATGTTTTAGTTCAGCCTCTGTATCTATTAGGGTTAAAATGAAGCACATGGCTTTGTTTATCCCACAAGCCAAAAAGTAGACTGGTGGGATATTTTGGAACTACGAAGCCCCGCCTATCCTCAAGTGGTCCATTGATACACCTTGTGTAATTATATATACATATGTGCTTAAAAATATATAAATTCTAAGGTTGGACTTAAAATAAACTTTGATAAAACAAAATATATGGAAAAGAATAATAAAGGAGAAAAAATATATTTAGGAAGCAAAGAAATTGAAAATGTAGATGAATACATCTACCTTGGACAGATTGTAAGCTTCAAGGATAGACAAGATCGAGAAATCAATAGAAGAATTGTTCAAGGTAACAGAGCCTTTTGGACACTTAAGGAATACCTTACAGGTGATCTCCCAATATGTCTGAAAAGAAAAATATTTGACATATGTATTACCCCTGTATTCACATATGGCAGTGAAACTTGGAACACCACAGAAAGACAATGCGAGCAATTAAGAGTGTCACAAAGGAAACTTGAAAGGAGAATGCTAAATATAACTATAAAGGACAAAATAAGAAATGAAACTATAAGGAAACAAACAGGAATCAAAGACTTTATAGAAGTAATAAAAAATTCTAAATGGAGATGGGCAGGGCATTTGGGAAGAATGAATGATGAAAGATGGACTCGATTACTAACGGAATGGCAGCCAAGAAATGGAAAGAGAAAAAGAGGACGCCCAAAAAAGAGATGGAGAGATGACCTACAGAAATTCAGGGGTGCAAGATGGTGGAGAGAGACAAAAGATAGAAGAAGGTGGCGGAAATTGGGGGAGGCCTATGTCCTGCAGTGGACTGAACCAGGCTAAGAAGAAGAAGAAGAAGAAGAAGATATACGTCATCCTGCCTTCTGTCAACAAATGGTACAGATTTTTGACTCCAGGGATTAAAGGCGGTCCTTTCGATGTCCCATTCGGCTAATAATCGCAGTTGGCTTACCTCAGAACAAGATGATAAAAGCGAGATATTACTTCATGTATTCTCTTTTATAATAGAGAATAAAATGACCTATTTACGTAAGTCCCGGTTCTACTGGACTCTGCTTTTGAATTACTTTCATGGTCACCTATATTAGAACAAGTATTTTAGATTTTCTCATTAAATTCGAACATTCTGGTCACATGATTTAACCTAGAAACATTATTTTGATTTTAAAAGACTGCCTCCAATTCACTGTTGTTGACCTATTAAAATAAACATAATATCCATGTTTGAATAACAGCTGTATAATGTGTTTAATACATTACAGCAGGACCTTTCATTAAATTATTTTGATAAATCTTTTGCCTCTTACTTATCAAATTAACCTGATAATTATTTTTGGCAACTGGGAAATAGTATTCATGATAGGATCTTTAAATACACTGATCAAAATTATGTATAGCAGATTATTTTTAACTAACTTTTACTAATACCCCAAATTAACAACAATAACAGTATTCTTTTTTATTAATTTGTGCGAAAACAATTTCTAAAATATCACTTTTCCAATAAATAAACCACTTTTTTAGACCACGAGTGTACAGATCTATTTTTTTTTTTTTTTTGCTTGCTGATAAGATTATGTCGGTAAAACTTGATATGTTTTTTTTTTATGTTTCAAATCAATCAATCAGTAGGTTTCGTGTTTCTAAAAAGTGTCCCTAATTGCTTCTGAGCCGCTGGATGGATCTTCTTGAAACATAATATGACTATTTAAGGACAAGAGCCTACGTAACTCTTGGAAATAACTTTTGGAGGTGTCGAGAAATTAATGGAAGAAGTTTACAAAAAAATCTCCCTAGGAAAGCACTGGAATCTAAACAATGGATTTCTATCCTATTCGATACGATTTAAGTTAATGAGATTTCGGAAAGGACAATGGGCAAAAATGTATGGGAAGTTGCCCCATCCTGTATAGCGATAAGATAGAAAGATCTTATAACCTATAGAAAGATCTCCTTAAATAGAACATATTTTATTATTACGACTCGTCTCAATTATTAGCCCGTTCGGAGTTATATAATTCTAGAGGTGATAGTTAAAATATGGAAGCGATCACAGAATAATTAAGTACTGCTTTAGTGTAACACGTTCATATATTGCAGCGAAGTCTCACTTGAGGACTACTTCAAACGGCCGTTCTTCTGCAGAGAAAAACAATCTTATCTGTGGTGGCTTTCCTTTTTGATTCACATCTTGTAATACTTTACATTTCAGTAAAACTCATACTTTTATTATCGTTTAGAGTTTGTCAACTTGTTGGTTTTCTGAAAATAGTCTCAATTATTAGTCCGTTCGGAGTTATATAATTGTAGATGTGACTATCTAGTTGACATCGTAATTCTTGAATTTATTACTTAATTAACTTTTAATAATTATTATACGTAATTAATAATTAATATTATCATTTATTTCAAGTAAATAATAATTATTTACATGTAATAAATGAAAATAATATTTACTGTTACTGAAAAAAATTATTAAATGTTAATAAAATAATAAATCCGGGAATTAAGATGTCAAATATATAAGACATATCTAGAATTATATAACTCCGAACGGACTAATAATTG
The DNA here is from genome assembly GCA_023159025.1 of Thereuonema tuberculata. NCBI lineage: Eukaryota > Metazoa > Arthropoda > Chilopoda > Scutigeromorpha > Scutigeridae > Thereuonema > Thereuonema tuberculata. The sequence goes on from JAFIDM010009631.1 coordinate 235,238,098, forward strand.
AGACAAGTCGTAATAATAAAAAATGTTCTATTTAAGGAGATCTTTCTATAAGTATATATCGTACCGCTATACAGTGGTGGGGCAGATCTGCCCATTCTCCTTTAAGTAAGTAATGTAGATTTTTTTTTTTCAGAAAATGCAAAATTTATACTATTTGTATTAAGCAGATATTAGAATTTCAAAATAAACGTAATCTTTTTGTCATTTCCATGATAAAAAAAAAAGGAAAAACAGAGAAAAATAAAAATAAAGAAAGTTTAAGAAATAACCATTAAAGGAAAGTAGGCTTTAAGTTTTTTCTAACTTCTTATTTGTTATTTATCTATTTGTTATTAATAATTATTTATTTCTCGTGAATAATTTTCTCCTGCCTTTTACTTCTACGTTTGAAACTTATTTTCCTTCTTTTTAAAACATGATAGACAAATTTAAAGACTAGAGGCAGCCTAACTTTTATATTTGAATATTTTCCAAATGGGTTTTTATCGAGAATTTAATGCCAGAAGTTGAGAAAAAGAGAAGGATTTGAACCTAAACAGTTGATTTCTATCGAGGTCTGAACCATGGAAGAGAAAAGAGAAGGAAGACGGAAGCAACCTTCAATGTACATAGGCATGAGAACAGCAGAGAGAAAAGCGGGAACACTACTACTGTCTCTGATCAGTTATGTGCTGTATGTAGATGTCACGGGACCATCACCTTATGACATCTGACACACACAAACTTCTGAATAACCGGCCGTACAAGGGATTCTTATTTCTAATCCGTTAATTTACACGTGGTTTTAAAAGATTAATCCGACAACTTAAACAAATAATGTCAATGTTGTTTACTTTTTTTTTCAGAATTTGTAAAATTTGTAATGTTTCTGTTCAGTTAACAGTAATTTTGAAAAAAATCAATGATGGCTTTTCATTTTTATCATTCTGCGACTTTTTGAAAAAAAAGCAAATTAACGAGCAAATTTTAAGAAAGTATGTTAAAGACAGTAGGCTTAATGTTCTTTCAGAAATTTATTAATATTAGCGTTTACTCAAGTTATTTGTCTTTATAATAAAAAGTTATTTGTTTTTTTTTAATAAAATAATCATTAAAATTCTTGATATTTCATTGGTTTAACTATATTTAAAGAAGAGTAGCTGTATATATCAGATGATTCTTTTTCATAATAATTAGTAATTGAATTTTTAACAAATAAAAACTTGCTCCCTGTATCCTTGGAATCTTCTACAATGACTTTATTTTCATTTTCCCACGTACTTTCGTATTCTTTAATTTTCTCTGAATTAAATTTAACTGGGTTAAGGCATTTTAACTTGGGTTGCACGCCTCCCGGCAAGCAATGGTATAAAACACATTTTCAAACTTTCTTGCCATTTCTTCATCAAATTTTAAATGTATAATTCTTATCAACAACAACAATATTAAAAAGACATTTACAAACAAATGTATATCCTCTATACCAGTGGTGCCCAACCTACGGCCCGCGAAGGTATTACATGTGGCCCGCTGTTTTATTCCTGTTTTTTTTTTTGGTTGTTGAATAGGAGATTCTGGTTTTTTTTTTGGTTGTTGATTAGGAGATTCCGCCACATTGTGGCCCGCGAGATTCACAGCAAAGTCAATTTTGGCCCCCATATTACGAAAGGTTGGGCACCACTGCTCTATACTTTACTCAGCCGTTTGACCAATCTGGACCAAATTTTGCATAGTTATTCTAGAGGTCTCTGAGGAGTACATAGGCTACCTTTGGAATCCATCAACTTCCCCTTTCCCTGATTTTATCAAAATCTGTTTTTTTATGGCACTCGTCCAACTTTTTATCGGACAGTAATGTGTAAACTAATCAATAAAAATGCATCGCATTATTTTTCCAAATAGAAGATTTTCAGCTTTTTTTTTATCAGATTTTGCGATAACTTACAGCAATTTAGTATTTCTAGAGGATATTTAACTTTTTTTTTTTTAATTATCTGGTGTATTGGTTTTCAGTTAAAATTTATCTTTTTCTGGCATCCTGTAAATGTTTTAACCACAATCTTTCGCAACAATCGATAGTATTGCATAACCTAATTTTCAAAATACAATATTTCTGGCTCAATTTATTTGTGATTATCGCGCTTTTATTATTATCTATTTAATTTTTTATTATTAATTTATTTGGTATATCCATTTTTGGCATATCATATTTTCTGTCGAAAAATTGGTCTGAGGTTCATTTGCAATCGCTTAGTCATTTTGCAAAAGAACAAAATTTTCTGTTAAGAAAGTTTTTCTGTTTAGCAGAAATTCCTCTTTCTATTACGGCATCTATTTTCGATAGTTACTTATCCGCTATCATTTTTGGAACAGTTTTTGAAATATTACTATATATTCCATCGAGTTGGTGAGTTTATTTAGCGAAATATTTCAGAGTAACATCTCAGTATATAAATTGTTTTGAACAAAAAAAAATTAAAAAGAAATCAAATATCATAAGGAATTAAATGGCTACAGGGCATAGCCTTTATTTAACAAAATTATAATTAAACATTTTGATAAAAAAATTTCTTGAACCTTCATAAAAAAGACTGTTTGAGATATGTCTCACCCCATCTGCAAATATTAGATTTTTAATCACCTGACTAGAGCCTACTTAAATAAAAAAAATCAATATATTAATAGAAAAAGAATTAATTAACTCAGAAATTTCACTTTTAATCGTGTATGTTCAGATGAACTTTGTAAAGTGAGTTGTTTATCATTTTTTATTGTTATTAGTTGATTTTAATGCCTCTGACAAATATCTATTTTACTTTGCTTCTTTCAATTCGCCGAAAACAAATTAGTTCACAGTTTGGTAGTAATATAAAACAGCCGACCCCGTACAATTTGTAATCTATTAAGCGTTACATGACTGTGATGGACACGCAAAACTCATTTATTCAAACAGTTGTAATTTAAAGACCAAGTACAATTGCAAGAGATGTCCGCATTGAGTTCATTTCGTATGTCTAGGTACTCACTTTGCGCCATTTGAGTAAGTGATAATGTTTGGTCGATTCAGTATATATTGATCCCAGTTTTGTCCACTTACCACTATTTTATTTTGGCCCTGTCAGTGGCTGTCTAAAACTGGAAGCAGCCTGGACAGGAAGGAGACTTTTCCCTCAAACTTTTCCTAGGCTGTATGAGTCCAACAAGGTATGACTGACGAGACTAGGATTCTCGGTCTGGGCTGTGGGGCGACATTACACACACACACACACACTCGGGAATCTTAATAGGTTCCCTCCTTTCGGGATCGCTGAAAGTAATTTAATTTTAAAGAAATTTCATATTGAAGCGTTGTATACAAATGTACACGCAAAACCGTACTTGGTTAAAATTACTAGTGAAACTTGGTCAATTTTAGTACCAAAATGATAACTAGAATATCTTAGAACAGAATTCAAAGTCTGAATATGCATCTATCCTTTCGTCTAAATAGCTGATGAATTATTTATCTAGGAAAATTAAGATTGTAGTAGGTTAAGCTGTTACAAGCAACATCCCTGTTAATTTTGGTAAAGATTTAGACCCGAAGCAGTGAACTGCTTGTTACGTAATGTCGTAACATTACATGGAATTTCCAAGTCGATATGTATTCTAGAAAAACCTGGAAATATTGTAATTTTAATGGTAGATGTAATAGAATGCTGTATTAATTATGTAATCTTATAGGACAAAGCCTTTACACAATACCTATTAAAAATCTTTTAAAATAAATCACTATCTATTTAGTACAAAACTGATATATAAGTACACACTATACAGGCAGTTACCGACTTACTAATGGTTTCGTTCCGACAGGTTGATCGTAAGTCGAAAATGGACAAAAAAAGGAAAACTATATTTCGCTACATAAAACTCTTGTAACTCAAGAAATGAACGTATGAAATTTATTGTGAATGAATAAGAAAAACAAATATTACGTATAAAATATTCATATATAAAATAAATTGAATAAATATTTTCAAACGAAATATTTGGTATGGTTGTTTCGTAATGAACACCAATTACGACTGTTACAAATGAGACGAGAGATGATCATACGTCATCCATGTTTGTGAAGGTTGATTAAAAGTTCTGAAAAAGTGAAGAAGACACGAATATTGGCCGTACCACAATGGTATGTAAATACATCTGTATATATAATGTTTACACATGGGTTATACATGCCCGTTCAGGCACAACCTTCATGAGGCTGATACTTTTGAACTGGATTCGAATCCCGGAGCTGGCATGGATGTTTCTTTCTTTTCTGTTTTGTCTCTTTTTTCTCTTTTCTCCCTCCGCTGTCTATGGTACCTTCTATTGAAATGGTTCATAGCAAGTAATGTGTAATTGGCGCCAGAAAGGGCATCCGGCCGTAAAAAAATAGACAAATAAAAATAAATCTAGAAGCTTGTCCAAGCAGAAGATCCCAATACGCGTTAAAAGTATAAATTTTATTGTTCTCGATAGCACAGATCATGACAAAACAAGATAGAAATAATATGAATAGCGAAAAAAAAATGCATATTTTTATACCCACATCATCACTTATTATCAGTGGGTATCCGGTTACGCTGTTTTATTCTTATTAGTTATCAATTATTAGTTATTAGTTTTATTCTTATCAGTCAATTTTTGTGTGTTTTATATCCTTTATTTAAATATCTGTAGTGGTTTGAATCTGAACTGAATGCAATGGTAAAAATATCTCACACCTTCTGAATTTTCATTTATCATTATTAGATGATAAATATATGTTTGCTGATGCTGCTAGTTATAAACAGTACTATACAAACTGTAATAGTTTACATAAAAAACGAAAATGTATGGTATTGAAAATGTATGGTAAAGAATTACAGAAAGATCCCGACTTACGACCATCAGACATATGATCATTCGAAGGCTTACTACGAAGGCCCCATAGAGCTTTCACAAGGCCCCGTTGCATCTGATGGCGGTAGCAATTATAAGCTTAAAACAGTAGTGCTCACGAGGCTCACTCACTAGCACAACAAATGCCAGCAAATGAATAATGGTTCTGAATATCAAATGTGGAATATTTAACAGTTTTAATTAACTTTAAAATTTTTGTAAAATATGCAGACTTTAAAATTTTTTAGTATATATGATTTCTGGCATACCATACTGAGTACTATACGACATGACTTTCGACTTACGTCGGAACGTAAGCCTGTCGTAAGTCGAGAACTATTGATAGCTTTGACATACAATAATAATATATTTAGTTCGTAGCAGTGCAGGTATGTGAAAGAGAATATACAAATACCAAATAGAAGAAAGTATATAAACAAGAATATATACCAAATATGTTTATTTACATCTACAGTTGTATACTTTGTCATATAGTACTTAAACGCTTATATAATCCATTCTGCATGGATAATCTATGTTTTTCTTACTGTTATATGTTTATTACTTCCACACTATTTATTTTTAATTTCTGCTTTCTAATAATTTTTATATTGTTTTGTTCTTTTCAGCTGTGTGTTCGGGGATTTCGTAAAACTATTTCTTCATCTGGAAAAAGCCGAAGTAAACGAACACACACAGTGGAACACTGTTCTGTGTGGGACAATCGATGAAATTGAAAGGACCCACTATTCTTCCACCCACAGCCTCATCTTCGAGTTTCACTCCGATTGGAGGCATGGAAATCACACGGGCTTCCGAGGAACCTACAGGTTCATTAATAAAAGTAAGTCTCTTTTTATGCATAAATATTACATGTCTGAGGATTGACCATTGAGATGCAGACATACTCTTCATACATTTGCTGAAAGATTAGCAATGATGAACAAAATGCTGTCCGCGTTTCGGAAATAATAATATTCGTTTTCATTATCTTTATTTTCTATGAAGATTTTGTTTCTATAAGTTTTAGTTCACAATAAAAATACAGTATTATTTTCCATGTTTCAATTCATGTTAAAGACGGGAAAATTGAAAATCGAAAATTAAGGGGAGGCTGGAGTCAAAATCATTTCAAATCCTCACAAGTTAAGGGTCGTTTTAAATCATCATATCAGTGTTTACTAATGCAGATAAAAATCTGATATTTTAAATATGAAAGCGTTAAAATTACAGCAATTACAATTCTGGTTTTATTTGATTATGATTATTGAAATTTATATTCTTTAATTTTAAAAACAGACTAAGTTTTAAGTTAGCTCATATAAAAAGCCTATAAATAATATAACAATAAAAATGTAAAGAATTTTTTGAACTTAACAAAATTTAAAGAAAATCCTTTTGACTGTCTATACAGAAAGCATTATCGATGTGCATTTTCACTAATTTACCGTTTTAATTTCTGAAAATTAAACAAAGGAAATAATGAATTTCAATATTCATAGACAAATAATAATAAGGAATTATAATTACTACATATTAAAAGCTTTCGTATTTAAAATTTCAGATTTTTATCTTCATTAATTAAAAAAAAAATCGATGATTTGATACGACCTTGACTTCAGAGTTAAGCTATTGTGGGAAAAATTTACCAATCGCAGTTTTTGTAGAAATGATTGTTGTATTTCTAAATCTTACCTAATATAAAAGTTGGTTTTGTAAGCTTATAATCCAATTTCAATGATAAACCATTTCAGGAAATTTAATAAACATAATCTGTAACAATAATCCTTTTCTCAAAGACGATTAGTAATTGCTTTATGGACTTAGAGGTTTTATTTCTGATACTCTAACCTGATTGACAACCGCGGTTATTCTTTAATGTCTTGTTTCCGTCAACTTACTTGTAGATGTTTTTACGGTATTTATACTCAAGATAAGTATCTAGATACTCTTTATCTTGATACTCAAGACATGATTTTACAAGTCATAGTATTAAAAATTGTGTTAAAAGTAATTTTTGCAAACAAAAAGAATTACTTACATCAATTGTTAACAGAAGTTTCTTATTGCTTTGACATTCTTTGTAATTTCAGTTACCAATAAAGCAAACTATTCTAATAAGGATTTCGTAAATAAAGAAAATTGTTTAAAAATTCTGAAAGGAATTTTTATGTCAATTGTTTAAAAATTCTGAAAGGAATTTTTATGTCAATTGTTTAAAAATTCTGAAAGGAATTTTTATGTCTTTCTATAACTTGGAGTAACTTACAGATAGGAATTTATTCACGTTAATAACTTTGGGGGTTTAAAAAGTTTACTGTCAATCTTCTTCTCCTTCATGTGCCATCTCCGATAGGGAGTTCGGCTGCTAACAAAAACCAAAGTTAATGTCAATACCAATAGAAAAATAAATCAAGACACTTTTGGTTAAATTCAAATCATGCAAGCATTCAAATCATGAAAATAATCAATATGTTTTTCTCAGTAAATCCGGAAACTTGATCCGGAAAAAAAATAATATTTATCAAACGTTCTTGGGAGTCAAATTTCAATTCTGAAATTTGAAGGTTTTATTGTTATGCATTAGAAAACCGGAAATTAACAAAGCAGAATTTCTAAGATCGATACTGTCGAGACAAATTCTTAGTATATGTTTTTTTTGAAGCTTCTTTAAAATCATTATGATATCCGATATTAACCTTAAAGAAAAAAATACAAACAAACATTTAATGTTATATAAAGGAGTAGAATGGGAACTATTAAGGTTTTCCGGAAATTTAAGTTCGTAAGCTTTTTTTAGAGTTCTTCGAGGTTATATAATTATCATGATGTTTTCATTTTGTTGTAATTTGTAAAGTTTCTTATTTCTTCCTATTTTTTTGTTATACTACAGTAAAACCTGGTTAAGTCGTCACTGAAGGGACCAAACATTTTTGACGACTTAAGCGGAATGACGACTTAGGCGGAGTGAGCATTTTTGAAAAAAACAAAACAAAAAAACACTGAAATACAAAATTTTCATGAATTGCTGTAGGATTCGGTGAGAAAAACAAGATTTTCAGAAATCAATACATGCAAATGAATGAGTGGAAAATAATAATAATAAAAAAAAAACACTTTTTATAGTTATCACATTTTAATCGTTTTAAAAAAAAGGCATTGTCTGTCTTTGAAACATTCCAACCAAACATTGCTGCCGCCAAAATCTTCAACGTTCAACTCCTTAGCAATTTCCATTGCTTTTTCTTTGAGAATCACGGCAGAAATCGGCATATTTTGCGATCTGGCATGTCTTAGCCATCGAACTAAAACCTCCTCGATCTCGTCAAACTTCAATTTCCTCATTCTCTTTCGTTTGTCTTTGCAGTCAGCTTCTCCAATTACTTGTTTCGATGAAAGAATATCGTTTAATGTAGTCCTGGGAATATGGTGTTCTTTGGCAAAAGCTGTTTTCGAAACATTTGATTTTTCAAAAAGTGCAATTAGTATTTTTTTTTTTTTTTAAAAATAACGAGGTAAGTTTTCGTTTCCCTGGCATGTTAAAAACGTAATCGAACCACGAAATTGCAAGAGAAAAAATAGCCCTTATAGCGGGGCCTACTAGCTATAAATGAAAGTCACACTCAGGAGCGGTCAAGAAAAACATCTGCACTCGACAGAGTCGCAGCGAGAAGTGGACTTTGAATAATTAGAAGCGAGATTCCCAAGAACCCAAATCCTCCGAAGGGGTAGTAAAGGAATGAAGTGACAGGCATGGTCGAAAATTCCCCGTAAAGGCTTGGCTTTCTTAAAGTGAAGGGGCGTGGCTGAAAAGACAACATGATAGCATGCAAAATGGAGAAGAAAGATGTTTTTGGCCATTTTTGAGGGTGAGGAGTTATCCCGGAGTAGAATTAAATTTGGTGACGGGTAAAGGAGGGTTATTTTAAATTATTGTGTATGAGACCTTGTCGGGACCAAAGGAAAACGACGACTTAAACGGAGTGACGACTTATCCGGGTGACTACTTAACGAGGTTTTACTGTAGTTGCTTACTATGCAACAATCGTCTTTCGATACAATTTTTCTATGTTTGAATCAATAAGATTCTATTAATAATCTTATATTAATACTAATTTTTTATAGTATTGCTGATACTGTTGTCTTCCTAGTAATCTTGTAATCTTATATAGGCCTAATTAATAGAAAATCAAAAGTATTAGTTTTGTTAATCAAATATCAAATTTCAGTGGTTGTTACTTCAGATTAGTAATTAGTAATTATTTTTTGATACTTATGTCACTGACGTAATATTATTATTGAAGCACTAAAAGTGACAATTTACAATTATAAATTACCAAACTTGGATATCAACAATATGTGACAGGTATCAACAAAATTAAATGTGGTTAAATCATCATCATTATCTTCTGGAATAAACCTATTCCGCTATGGAAGTCGTATAATAATTCTACTCTAAACCTTTTAATCGTCGTTTCTTCCCTTTTCTTTAATCTTCCATTCTATTGGCGTATTGTCTCTATATTAATGAATGTTGTAGTATTTTGTGCAGTTTGCTTTTTATTTTCTTGTGTCATACTTATTGGTTTATCTTATTTTGTAAAATTTTTACGTATCAAAGAAAATTTTATTTTAGATCTCGTATTCTGCTTTTGAAACCAACGTAAGCGGCTGTCAGTTGATGAGTTTTAAGCTCTCGTGTTTTATGCCCTATTAGTCTTCAAAGAAAAGTTGGTTGCATCAAACACAATTATACAAAATGTAACTAATGAGTCGTTGATACTGTATCTTGTTTCTAAAAGTAGCCTTGATTGGTTAATAACATTTAACGTCATTTTCGGATCACTTTTCGCTTGCGGAAGAACTAAATGACGACTTCCTTGGAGACGAAAAAAAGCACATGGGCAAGAACTTTCAAGACAAGAATCTTTGTTCAAAGGGTTATCTAATAATATTTTCGGAACTTTTTTATAGTGCAAATACATCTAATTTATCATCAGAATCACAGGAATCGGAGTCGATGTCAGCTATCATGAAAAAAGTGATGGGAGTTTTTCTAATTGAGGAATCATTTAACAGAAGAAAATTGGGCAGCTAAAATTTTGATGTTTCAAGATCGATTTAGCGATCGATGAATGTTGATACACAGCCAATGTTGGTTCAGAGGAGATTTGAATGATCCTCAAGTTTAACATTAAGTTTGGTGCATACCGCCCTCAGGTCGAAATTGTCATTATATACAGAATTTTATTTATGCTTTGAAAGCGTTATAATTTCTTATCGTTATCCTTGTCTGCATCAAAAATAATGCAATCTAAATACTGAAACTGTGATACTTAATCTGAAATTTTATTGTCACTGATTTTGTTACTTATTACTGGATATTTTCCTCTAAACTCAGTAATATTTTGTTTTTTGTTTGGAACACTTCTAGATTATATTCAGCAGATAAATAGTTTGTTTAGAGATCTTCTTCTGATTTCTGGAACATTACTTAATAATCCGCAAATCACTCGGAGCTAGGTCAGGGCTCTAGGAGAGAGATGATCCATTTGTTCCTAACCAAATGATGTGATGAAGGCTTGAGTATGGGCAGCAGTGTGTGGCCGAACGCTGCAATACAACTCCTTGACCTTCGTTGTACTGACTGACCCATTTCCTCACCATTCCATCACTCACAGTATTTTAACCGTTCCCTTACAAATTTTTCGATGCATGCCAGATGGTTTGACATTTCTTGCATTCAAAAAACGGGTCACAGACCGTATATACAGTTGGCGGGCCGCTCTATCAACTTCAACATGCTAAACGAACAGAACCATACGTAAAAGCAATTGAATGTTCTAGTAATGGCATATAAGTATGCTACTACGTGTTTTGAATCCTGCTGCCGATCGGACGAAGATTGAAGCTGAACTCAGACTGGCGTTAGACTGGCGTTTCCTGCAGAAACCTCTACCTAAAAGCCGGGTAAGTATGGAGCATGTCGGTAGGTTTTATGGGGTGTCCCGCCCAGTGGCCTTTTGGCAGCCACACGCTGAGGGAACGGAGCTATTCCCGCTCCTGCGGCTGAAAGGCCGCACGATGCGATGAGAGCATTTTGTTTAATGTTTTATGTGAGTATGTCTAAGGGTAATTCTTTCCCCCCTTGTGAACTGTCCATCTCCGCTTTGCCTTCCCCGCGTTTCTTCGGGCTCAAATCCGGGGTTGGGGTTTGTCACCATAGTTGTGTCCTTTGCCTCTCTGCTATGCCTTAACGGTAAAGCAGTATCAGACTTCTGTCCAGTGAAGGAGGGAAGTCAGCACATTTCCGTGAAATCACTATAGCGAAAATATTCGCAAATGGTACTTACTTTTTGAATATTACTTGTATTTGGTATAATCTTCGAAAGTTAGAAAGAATTGTTTATTGCTAATTGCAAGGCAACTACGCTGAAAAGAAAACATCATCAAAGTACCTGTAATGAATATACAAATAGAACGGAAACATAAATGTTAAGATATAAATAAACATGTATAAATAGAAGGGAAATATATAAGTATAGATGTACTTGTGAATTTTTGACTACTTTGATAGGAATGTTAAAACCCAATGACCTGGTTTACTGGTGTCAAGGCGGACCTGAGAGAAATGAACATTGGGGAGAAAGAGATTATGAACAGGAATACTTTTAGAAAGAAGATCAAAGCCTTTGAGGGCTTCCAGGATAAAACTAGGAAGAAGGGGTGTGTGCAGTGGACAGAGGAGAGGAGGGAGCAACAGAGGGAAAGAATGAAGAGGTATTGGAGGGAGAGAAAGAAGAGAGAAAGGAAATCACGACAAGAGTTGTTTCACGTGGTCCATAGTCGGTCAAAATCGAAAGAAGAAGAAGAAGAAGATGTACTTGTATGTTTTGTTGCTACATAGCACTGACAATTCTTATCTAATTAATTCTGCCGTGATAATTCACATTTTTCTTATTATTATATGTTGTTTATATAATATTATTTATAGTTAATTGCAAAGGCCACTGTCTGAAAAGAAAAGGTCACCATAATTCTAAACTAGAATATACAAGTACCAAATTTAAGGGAAATTTGTATGTTTATTTATATCTGCTCTAATATGGTGCTGCGCACCATTACGGTTGCATTTGTTCAACAGGCTTTTAAGCAAGTTGTTAAAATATAGAATAATAACGGTATTATTGCATTTTATTAATACTTTGTGCCGTTAAGGTCTCTTTCTTTTTTCTTTCCGGCGCCGTAGCCTGTCTATCTAATCGACCTTGGTTTACATGTTATTTATATAATAATGAATTTGATAACATTAATAGTAATTCTAATGCTAAAATTCCTCAATTCAGTAATGAAATCTTCCATCAGACAGTTATTAATGATAATGAATGATAATTACTCTGTTTTATTAAGTATCACATTTCACAAATTCCCGTAAAATATAATATTGAAACAATACGAGTAATAATGCAATAATTTAGGAATAAGAAATGGCTGAAAATGATGTAAGATAAATTAAAATTCTATACTAACACTTAGAAGAGAAGTTTTAAAGTTTTTTTGCCAAATTAAGTTCCAATAGTTTGTGGTTAGTTTAACGTTCAGGACCAAATGAAATTTGGAGATTAATTGATGGCAACTTCAGCTTGTCTCTTTTCCAGAGGCTTCTAGAAAGAGCACACCCAAGAATGCATTGACCACATAATTATTTCATGATTTGTGGACACAGGAAACAATAGAAGACTGTGGAATTAATATTTCATGGACAAATGCTTTTTGTTCCTCTGCTGTCTCTACCAGTAAGTGGTCTATGTCAGTTCCAACAATTTCATTGCTTCAGCAGAAGTGTGGTTGGGTTTTCTGTTAGTCTCCATGGAGACACAGCTTCCTTCCCAATTCCTCATCCATTTACCTAGACGCGTTCTTTTGTCACCGGGAATTTAACAAAAATTCCATAAGTCAAAACAACTTAGTAACAGCCCAAGTAATCAAAGACGAAAAACGGCTTATCTACGGAAAGCAATTAGAGAAGTTTTTGAGTGTTTTTCATTAGTTATTTACTGTTGCAAAAGATGTAAACTTTGAGAACCTTTTTACTATATGCAGCTTCGAATTGTAAGGGTAAAATAGAAACATTCTTGAACAATCATACCTTGCTTTACAACAATAAATTCACTATGAATCTCGATCATATGATAGTTTCAAATTCTTGCCATTCCTCGATTTTTCGACAGCTGATTTTCCGATACGACACTTTTACGACATGGCACCGGATTGGCATCCACATGATGGCAGTTTGCTTACAAACACGCATTTCTTTTCTTTTTTTTTGGTCACGTTCTATGATTAACAGAAAATATTAAAATATTTATAACTTTCATTTCCTTTTTTCCTTATAATTACCATTTTACGCAAAATAATTTGAAGACTGGAGTATTGTGAATTAGTACATGTGCAGTGTAGTTAGAAATATCCTGTTTACCTCAGTTATGCACGTACTTGACGATTGCATGCATCGATAAGTGAAAAAAAAAGGAGTGCTTCGCAGTCCGACTATTTTCGCTTTACGAGAACGGTCTGGAATGCCTGTAATTATAAAAATAATTACAAAACGCTTTAAAAGTATTTTGGAGTTATTTTCTTTTATTAGTCAAAAATTTTATAGGCCTACTTCAAATTGCAGGAATGTATTATAATCTTATTGTTCAACTGAAGATGGAAGATTTAGCTTTGGAAAAATACTTTTTATTGATTAGTATTTTCTTATTAAATTATGAATTACTACTAGAATTAAGGTTGTTATTAAAACAGTAAAACATTATAATAATTCACCATTTTTTATGTATTTTAGACATCATTTAGCAAATATACTTGAATAGGTAGAATAAAGTTAAGAAGTAATAAAATAGTGGGCCAGGTATCCAAGTGGTAAGGGCGCTTGGCTGCAGGTTGGAGGTGGCGGAGGGCGGGGATTTTTCCACTCTCCATTCTCCTCCAAACGGGTCTTAGGTCTACCCAGCTCTCTGTTGAATGGGTATCGGGTTTCTTTCCCGGGCAGACGTCGGACTGACCACAGGACCACAACTTAGTCCCGTTGATCAAGAAGGGCCGGGAGCCTTACCTCTCACGACCCAAGGGCTTGCATAAGCCTATAGTGGAATACTTTAATTTTAATAAAAAATAACAATCAGTGTTTTCTTAAGGATTACCGTACAACTTTAATTGTTCTTACGTTCTTAACAATTTTATTTGTTCTAAAGTTTGTAATATTATTACTACTATTATTATTTATGGTTGCATCTCAATTCATGAACACATCGTATTTCCATCTTTAATTCCCCCCTTCCCCAGCCTCTTCCCCCACTTTTGATTGGCACTACTTTGAAATTTACGAGCGATCTGAATCATTAATCAACGTTCCATTCTCTCCTCTTAAGTGCGATGGAAGCCCAAAGCCTGTACAAGCACTGGCAATCTCATCCGGCGGACATCCGACCACCCGCGATTGCGGACAAGATGTCTCGCCGGGTGACTAAACCTCGTCCGCCGGAGGGATTGTAAAGCCCGTCGCAAGGGAGATTTCTCGTATATGCTCCTCGCCATACTCAACGCCTCCACTCGGTGCTGGCGATTTGCCAGTGGCATTCGGGTTCTTCTGCGTTTGCCGCCTCCGACTTACGAAGGAACCCAAGCATTTCAAATCCCAAGAGACGGGTTTTCAAAATTTTGGCTTTGATTTTTGAGCTGATTTGATTTCACTGCCATTGCGGATCGTCGGCTAGTAGCAGTGGTTGAAATATTACCCAAAATTAAATTGAACAGCAGTTCTGCATTTTTTTTGTATTTTCATTACTACTAAATTCTTAAGAAATTGAAGCTTTTGAAATTAGTCGATCTGTGCGTATAAGGATACACACCGCCTTCTCATAATGCCTTGTGAACAGTTCGATCTTCTTAAAAGTTGGTTTACATACGGTATTTAAAGAGTAGACGATGTAGCTTCTATACTTGAAATCTTTTCCAAGAAAATCAAGTGGAGTAGAGAAAGTGGTAGGTTTGCAAGTGACATTGAAAAGCATTATAAGGTAATAGTGATGTCTAATATTCAGCTATAATTCGTAAATGGATTTGCGCGCTATTTAAAATGGATAAAATTAATTGGATTTAAAACATTTTTTTTCAGCAATGGAAAGTTTCTACTGTTTTTCTATTCATCAGAAATTATATTTAAAAAAAAATAAAAAAAAGACATTTCATATGTGTTGTTTCGGATTTTAAAATCCGAAACAAAACTATGTTATTTTTAATTTTTTAAAGTTTAAGGGATAATATTTTTAAGTAGGCCTAAATTAGGCATTAAGTTCTTTCATGACCTTCTTACTTTTTTATTTTGTTCTATTCTTTGTCTCTGTTAGATGTCTTCTTATTCGTATAAGATTTTAAGACTAAAGAATTGTTATTTTTGAGAATCACATCGTTTTCCTAGCTAAATATTATTGTTAAGAAAACGATTTGATTCTACTGAAGTCAACAAGCATTCCAAATAGTGGATTGGAGTACTTCAGTGATTAGGTTAAAAACAACTTCAGTGATGAGGTTAAGTTTAAACAACTTAAAGCCTTCTTTTATCATTTTTCTTGCTTTTATAAAATCGTGAATACTACAAAAACGAAAAGGCTACAATTATTTTGAAATTATGCGTAATATCTGTAGAATATAAACAATATAAATTTTCTATTTTCTGAAGAAAAAAAAAATCCATAATATGGATTTCAGTGCATACCTGGATTTCACATTAATCATGTGAAATCACGCTCAAAGGATTAAAGATTTAATATTCATTGTTTTAGACACTGAGATATTAACAGAAATAGGATAGAAATTCATTGTTTAGATTCTAATGGTTTTCTATGGGAATATTTGTTGTCTCCTGGCGCTAATATTTCGATATGAACCTGTTTGGAAAAGATTTCAAATATAAAAGTTAGATCGTTCCATAGGCCGCGCGGTTGGCGATGTCACTAAGACATCGGCCTCTCACCTCTGAGTAACGAGGTTTGGTTCTCTTGTGGGTTTCATTTATGGTGGACGATCCGCACTGGGCAGGTTTTCTCGGAGTTCTCCCATT
>JAFIDM010009631.1:235254509-235274249 GCA_023159025.1 Thereuonema tuberculata
CACCCACACTCACCACATTACATTACATCACATTAGATCGTTTCAAGTCCTCAAATAAGCATAGAGAATTAGAAGAAGATCCATCCAACGGTTCAAAAGTTAATAGGGAGGGGAGTCGCACACACACACACATATGCATCAGCAAAATGTTTTGAAGAGCCTCACTTTTCTATTGGAATTTAGGCTAATAAAATAACGTGCTTTATTTTATAAAATAACATTCGAATCCAACTTCGCATCTTTAATGTAAAACAAAATCTCCACTTTTACGAAGTTTGACAATAGAATCTAATTTGACAATGTAATTTATAAATGTCTTTAATATTATCATGAATCCAACTTTAAAAATCTCTATTAAAGACTACATGTAAGTTATTCATTACACAGTAGAATTACACATTGTAGAATATGAGGTTTTGATATCTATCATTTTTAACATCTATATCCGTATTATGTAAAGTACCAGTGGTTATTCAAAAAAATACATTCGAAGTTTTCAGTATCTAAAAGAAGTTATCCACTATTAGATGGACATACCACTAATTATAAGTAGACTAATCTAAGAAAACAGAATTTCTCATCTGTTTTCTAACAATAAGCTAATTATGTTTTCATCTTGTGTAAGTTATCACGGTCCACTTGGCGGCCATGTCTTTGACTAATTAAAATTCCACCTCATAAGACTGGATTGAATTTCTCCTGTGATGCACTGATTTGATCAGCTACTTCTTTGCTGAACTCTTTTGGCGTGCTAGCCCTAAGTCAACGTTTAATCCAGTGAGCCTTGTCAGCTGCGTCCAATTCATCTGGAGGTGAACCCTTGACCGCAATCGATGATCATCCCACCAGCGTAATATCGAAAAGGACTCACGCAAGAATTGAATCACTTTGCACAGAAATGACGCTTCCGTGGTGAACACAGAAAGGGATGTATGTGGTCAAGCAGCGGGGCTGAAAGCCGTGAACCCCCCTCTTCCCCTTTATCTCCTCCTTTGCTTCCCCCTTCGAGAGATAAGCGGCTGAATGCTAATGTATTTGGCACCTGTTAGTTGTTAAAGGCGGATAAAGTGCTAATAGTTGTTGGTTGCCGGCTTTGTTATTTTTTTCCTACCACAACATTTGCCAAACTTATATCAGTCTTACATGCAAAGTATAATTTTGATATCACAGATTGGAATATAATCTTCAGAGTTTCAAAATCTACATCCTATCTCGTCAAACTTCTGAAATTGGCTTATTTAACATATTCTTCCGCCTAAGTTAAGACACTTAGCAAAATTCAGAATAGAGACATTAATAATAAGACTGTAATTATCTTATTAAAACTTTAAAAAAATGTTTATTTTAGTAAAATAAAGTTATAATGTTGTTTACCTATGATTTACAAACTCAAATACCCAAGGAGGAATTTCATTTACTGTAATATCATCACTCAATAAAAATAATTCTGAAGAAAAGTTAAATAATCTTTTTAATTCTGATACGATTATGTTCTTAATTATATTCATTATTTGAAATCATTATGTTTGAATTTATTCATTATTTAATTTTTATATAACTTAGGAGAATAAAATAAAATAAATGTAATAAAATACATTTTCTTCGAAGGAATCTCAACCGCCGATCGCGAATTCGTTAGGTCTTACCACGTTTAGACTTAATTTAAAATCGGTGCTTACCAGAATCCTATGACTTTTATTCACGTTTATCAACTACTTATAAGCCATTAATTGGGATTTATTTTCTTTGACGATAGACTGAGCTGTGATCTGAATTAAGAAATGGGAACAGAGTAGATTACAGTTAAACAAGGCAACTCTGTAATACATATGAAACTACAACACTCTGTCATTGTATCTGCCTTCTCAATGACACTACAAAGCAAATTAACTTTACAATACTATACAAGTCAATAATATTTTAAGTATACGATGATTTATTAGATAACTCTTTATTTGCAAAGTAGCTTAGTTGATAATGGAATTATTAATCTGTGTAACCTATTATTTTGATTAGAATATATATCAGCGGCTCCCAAGCTTTTCTCAGCGAGACCCTAAACCCTAAAAGATGGTTACACAAGGGAGTGCTGGGTTATATAGGTGGGGATTTAATTATTCATAAATTTGAGTTCAGTCATTGGTGTAAATTACTTGTATGTTGCAGTTTAATGATGACGTTGTCTATGTAGATATTGTGGCTTAGTCAATTTTATTTTGTAGGGATTTTTTATTTCTTCGGAATGATTGGGGACATATAAGTTCCTATATTGATGAATAATCCAGATGGAATCGTCTAAGTTTCTTATTAGGTTATAAGGGTGGTTTCCTGTGGAGATTTTTCAGTTTCACGTTCTATTCGTAGTTGTAGTTTTTTTTGCAGAGTAATGTTAGTACAATATTTCTTTACATTGTTGTTTGACAATTTCGTGTTATATGAACATGACAAATAAATAAATATTGATTCTTTCACCTTCCTTTTTGTTGGGTCTTTTTCATGTTTTATAATGAGTGCGTTTTCAAAGTCAGGATAATGATCATATTTGCACATGTGCTTTGATATCATGGATGAATCGGTATTTTGGGTTCTACAAGCATATTGATGTTATATAGTCGTTTTTTTAGAGAATTTTCAGTTTCGCCTATGTAAAAACAGTCTTTGTTTCTGCAATTCACTTCATAAATTATACCTTCACTATCTTGCTTCAGGGGATCTTTTTTATTATATTCAAATTTCAATTTATTTTCTCATTTATATACTGGATATATGTGGGTATCTTTCGAAATTTGTTTCACTTTAGGTTCCCATTGCCGGATATACGGGAATTTTACAAAACATTGGTCTTGAGTTTTTTTGATTTTTTGTTTTGGGATGCAAATAAACTTATATGGATTTAATAATAATAATGTAAAAATCAAATCAATAAGCAAATTTTGTTCTGATGTAGACTTACATTCTTAGTCGACTTTATGTAAGTTATATTGGAAAGGAATTTATATTCGACATACAAAATTATTTCTGTGTTATCTACTTCCCTAAAGACTTAGGATCACAATTTAGAGATAACTCACATCCCAAAATTACGGTCAATTTATAAATATATCATAAATTTGCTGTCAAATTTAGAAAAAAAAATCATTAATAACAGGATTCCAGGTTATTAATAAAAAACTTTTATTTTTTATTTCAATTAAAATATGTTAATAAAATTGGTTTTATTGTTTAATTAAGAATAAATAAATTAAAATATAAAATTAGAGTATTTTTAAAACAAAATTTTCTCGCCTACTAATAAACATTTTTTTGAGCAAACTTGAAAAACTAATCTATTAATGACATTTTAGTTTGGAATTTCTTACCACCTAACTGGCTATACTTAACAGAAGAAAACTAATAAATTCTTAAAGATGGTGAGATAAAGTAACTCGAACAATTTTTATCATGTAGTTACAAGTTCTTTGTGGTAGTTTATTGCGTAGATACTGAATTGCGAGAAATTCTTAAGAAAACACTGAAGCATTTATTTTAAAGATAATAATAAATCATTATAGAACGATATCTTTAAAAGTTCAGTGCAACTTCATTCTTTTTATAGCATTCTTAATACAGCTTTAAATGATTGTGATTTCTACCCAGATAAGGTTTTCTAGTTAAGATTGCTTTACTTTATTATTGTAAAAGTATTCATTCCGGGTTATATCCGATTGTGTAATGTTCCTTTAATTAAGATTAATTGTATTTCGATTGGTTCACACTATTATATCTCTTGTATAGTCTTCGATTTAGGCCTTGGTATGATAACTTTCTTGTTCATCTTGATTGGTTTCCAAGATCCTCGTCGATCTTGATCTCTTGGGTTTTCTTGATTTTCCCTTATAGAATTTTTTTTTTTGCTATATTTTTGTTTGTAACCTCATCTTTATATTTTATATTGTCTAGGACGCAGACCTGCTACCGTACATCCTACTAGATTTAACTTCCAAGAATGACTACGGTATATCTTTACACACATCGAACTGTTATCTTATCCTATTGTTCCCGAAACAAAAAGATCATCTCATCATTTAATAATTCAGTGTCTAACGGTTTATATTCAAGATAAATATTTTTTTTTCAGTAACATTCATGAAAGAAAAGAAAACAATATTTTTCTGCAGATTTTCCCAAGCACAATAAGTTTAGGCTTTTTCTTTTTCTTTTCATAATGTTGTTTTCCATTTGTAATTAAATTTTACAGAATTTTTCAGCATAAGCAAAAACGCAGAATGCGAACTTTTGAATTGCAGCAAATTACGGTCATAAAACATGGAAATTACAAAATGCATGGGGGCTGTACCAAGTCCATTCTGGAGCAATGCAGCACCACAGTGATGTCATTTATTTCCGTAATTATGAATTATACTTCTAACAGAATACAGAATTCGTACATATATACATGCATTTGCATATCATCAATGCATACTATTTTACATTTTTGAAGCTAAAAGATTGTAAAACGTTCATTTCTAAAGAATAAAATTGTACTAGTACGTTGACAGTATTTTCTACTATGTTCTACTGTAAGTAAGGTTGACTTCTCTCCAAATTTTGTAACATGGGTGTGGCAATTAGTAATGTAGTAATCATTCAAGCATCTAGTGTTAAAAAATTGCACTGTTCGGGAATGAATGTAAAAATAATGCAGTGCTGTTTATTATTGTAAAATAATAATAAATTGAAATTTAACGTTAATTTTTTCAGTATAAATTTCACTTATTAATTGATTATTTTCATTCATACTTTGAATAACTGCTGTCAGTTATTTACCTGGAACTCCAGGCATGATTAAGAGTTATGGTCATTTCCTTACATGGTAAGCTTTGTATAATTACGTATTTTATATTTGTAATGATGTATATTATAATATCTATTGACGTAGAACTTTCGCTTATGATTCAAACTGATTGCAAATATTCAGTATGCGATATCGTTTGTGTTATAGTTCGAATATCATCAAGAGCATTTATTTTTGGAAAGGGGAATGGGACTAAGACCAAAATAAGGTTCCCGCATTTTAGGTTGGCTAATAAATAAGAATCTTATCAAGTATTAAGGAAATCGACTAGCCGTTTTAGCATCATGCGCATATAAACATAGTTAAAAAATGTAAAAGTGCATAGTAGGACTTCGAATGATCAGTCTATTTTCAATTTTCTTAAATGATTACATTCTATAAATAAGTGATAAAGATGAGGTACAATTTTATTCTTCATTATATTCTCCATCTTCTTTTTATAACAATATTTCGATCACTACAAATTCTTTACTGATCTTTCGATTAGAATTTGTAAAAGAATTTGTAGCTGATCAAAATAATGTTATAAAAAGAAGATGGAGAATATAATAAAGAATATAACGAAAAATATCATATGTACTGTACTTATATATATGAGGGTGTACTGTATATATTTAAGTGTGAGGTACAATTGTTTCAGTTCTCGATTCTAACATTAGAGATACGCCAAAGTCGAAATGAAAGTCAAATTTTTATGTTTAGTTAAAAGTTGTAGTTAACGCAATCTCACCAAAGACCAAAAGTTCGGTCCAGGAGTCGCAGGAGATTAAGGTTGGAAACATATTTTAAGCCGTCGGAGTCGGTCCATCATCTTTATTCCCGGAGGGAAAGACACCGGATCCCCATTTTATAAGTCATTGGGAATAATCTAGGACCAGTCTGGAGGAGGACATCTGGGAAAATCCCTGACCGAATTGTGTTCTTCCAGCTAATATTAGTACCGATCTAATTATACAAGTTATTATATCAGTATTTGACTTTTCTGGCCCAATTTTATGTAAATAATTATCTTTAATGTTATTTATTTATTATTATCCTTATTCTACAGTTTCATAATAAACATTCCGTTTATTATCATCCTGTTTCTTCTGGGAATGATTTTGTATTTCATAGACTATCATTCGTTGTAGTTCTTTCGTTTATGAACTATCATTAATGAAGAAGTTCGAACTTATAACCTAATTTCCTTAAAATGTCATTTCTTAAAATTTCTTTTTTTTTTAAATTGTAAAAATAACAAAAACGAAAAGCCTACATTTATTTTTAAATTACAACATCTACTGAACACAAACACATCTTCCATCTTCTTAAAATAAACGGGAATTTATTATTATTTCAGAAGAAACTTACACAGAAATTTCGAAGTATTGAGATTTAGTCAGAATGTACGAGAAATTATCTACAATTTTTTTTCTAAAGTTTCTGCAACTTGTAGACATCTACTTTGTGGTAGTTAAGTTACTGCAATTACTATTTCTTTTTCTACCAAACTTTTCCTCTTTTGAAATTTTGTTGGCCAGAGCTGCTCCCTGCCACCAATCTCAGATAGAGAGACAGAATGAGAGATGAAACGAATCTTCACTCCACTATAATTCGCACCTCATCAACTTCGCCGAGATCTGCTGGTCGCGTATTTGCTGGTTCTCACGCGATGTCTTGATTGGGCGCAGATCCATTCTGCTCAAGCTGTTCTGAGTACCCTCCTTATAATCCCGATGCAATCTCCATTCCCGGACCCTCTTACTGCACCTTAATTTAATCAGCATCTTGCAACATTTGTATCGGGCCTCTGATATATTTCCATCGCAAGTGCTGCTCAGAATCCCACCATAAAACGAGGTCCGAAATCCAAACATTGGTAATTTATTATCAACTAAAACCTGTGGCAAGAAAAAGTACTCAGCACTTGAAGAACTCGTAAACTTAAATGGCATCAAATATATCAAGTTTACCATAAATTTTACACATTCACTCTTGTTATACCCATTAATAGAATTGTGAAATGTGAACACCAGTTTGGATTAAGAAATAAATTATCTTGAAAACCATAGTCGACGTTTGGAATACCATTAACTTGACTCTTTATTATCTTCAGACATTCTATTTTCATGATCATCAACTTCTGCGTTTATTCCTATACTTAAAAACTTAGGTGTTTTTTTTAAGTATCTAAGTGAAGAGGATCCGCATATTATTCTGGTTTTCTGTGAAACTACACCGCATCAGCTTTCAATGATTCAAATAACATGGTAAACAGTTTAAATATTAATAGGTAAACTTTATTTTCCAAATTGGATTTAATAATGAAATGTAAAATTAAAACTTACTTATGCAAACTCTGTTTTCTTATTCTTATTCAAATATTAAGGTTGATTTATAAATTGCATTACAAAAAGCAAAGAGAATCACTTAAATCTTGAGTGCTTATTTTTCATTTTTATTGACCTACCTTTCAAGAAAAGTAAAGCTCATGTGTGTCTCTTGTACCTAATGACTTTTAAACAAGTGTATGGATATTTTTGAATATTTAAGGACTGGAGAATTCTGACATACTAGCAGCAAAGCCTGTCGGACTACAGGCATAAAAAAATCTGAAAAATCATTTTATTATTAACTATCAACTATAAAGTAAATATCTCCTTATAAACTACATTTTTTTTGTAAAAACAGCATCAGATCCTTCTATCAGATGTCCTTGATCTATTCGGTCAAGAATTTTGATTTTGACGTCGCAAGGACGACGTGCTCGAGAAATAGCAACATATAACTGTCCATGACTAAAAACAGGCTCTGGTAAATTAATACCAACCATACCTAAAGTTTGTCCTTGTAAATAAATTTTACTAATAGTAAGAATGGAATAATTATTATTACTTTTGACCCATAACGCCAAAAGGCATTTAAAACTCACCTTTACAATCTAAATACTGCGCTAACTTGTGAACGAAGCTTCTACGGCAAAAATGGTTTGAGTTTCGAAATCATCGTAAACAACTGAGTAAGTATGCCAAATTTCATTAAAATGGATGCAGTGGTAACAAAATTATTTGGTTTTGAACGTATGTTTTGTTTGAGTTTCAGTTGTCGAGGGCAGTTTCCAAGAATAAAATTTCATGGAAACAACATGGAATGACAAAATGAATGACAGAAAAAAAACCAAAACAAAACAAAAACAAACTAATATTTCATCCAATTTGAGTACCCTTGATTCCAATGGTACCATTCAGAACCTTAGATCTACCTTAATAGCTTAATTATATCGAGTTACAGACAGACAGACAGACATACAGACGAACTTAGCCAATTATATAAGTTGATGTTTGAAATATCTCTCAAGTACATCTTTCTCGAGAAATAACTGCAAGAAAATTCCCATTTAAACGATTGGGAATCGAAACAAAGCGAAAATGTCCTACTTCTGAAAATGGATATTAATTCTTAATCCATTAATTTTATATGATTCGGTCTTAGACAATTTAAGTAAATAATGAGAAATTTCCATCAAAGTTCTCCGAAAATGAAAAGTTATAGTCTTTGTATTCAGAAGACGTTATTAAAAATCTTTTCCATGATTTAAAAAAAAAATAATAAAAGAAATTTTAAGAATAACATTTTAAGGAAAGTAGGCTGTAAGATCCAGAGAGGACTTCTTGTGCTCTTCATTGCAAGCTGTAGTTTCTCATCTACTGAAGCACTTAAAAAAAAATATTCTAAAAACAAAAAAAAAATGTAAGTTCTCCCTTTACAATTTTTGCCATCAATTTGGATATTTCAATTGTAAGAGGAAAAAAAGTCTCCAGCTAAAAAAAAAATAGATAAGAGAGAAAAGAGTGGAATTTTGACAGAGACAAGAATTACAGTATCAAAAACCTTTTATCCGCCATCCTACAGAAATGAACAGCTGTCAGAATTAATGAGCATTGTGATGGTTTTTGAAGTTGAAGTAAAATAAAAATAATGAAAGAAAGCGAAGCTATTCCTAAAAAAACTCTTTTTGAAATCTAGAATTTTAACGTAAAGAACTTCTTTATAAAAAGCGAAGTTACTCCCAGTAAGATATGTTGCGTAAAATATTTATAAAAGTTAAAACATCATCGGGCAATTGTAAAGAACGTAGACCAAATAGAAAATCTCAATACCAAGAAATGAGAACAATTTTATTGTAAAATCAAAAATAACTTTGCTTTTTACCCAGCTTCAAATGGACTAAGAAAATGAGGCTCATCATAAAATTTAGTATGCATAATTGCACAGCCTTTACACGGTTGAAATTTGGGTGGTTTCGCACAGGAGTTTTGGAAGGGAATCTGCTGGGAAGCCAGTGGAAAAGCGATTGCCATCAAATTGCCAATGATGTTTTAAACGGACATCCATCTCCCATCAAAAAATTTCGTGAAGCTTTCTTATCGGCTAGATAATTGAATAAGTCTTATTGAATAGCGCATAGAGATGAATGTCTGCTTCTAAAAAAAATTCTCGATTTCTTAATAAGGGTATCTTTCGAAAACAATTATTATTTATTTATTTGTTTTGTCCTATAGATATACTATTTATTATATGTATGAGAGTATGTCATAGGCTACTTTTTTTTTTAATTTTTGAAGGATTGAAACTTGTTAAAGATATTTACTCAGAATCCTTTGCGAAATAGGATGCATTTTGGCAATAGCGAATAAGTCTATTTTAAACAATTAAAAAGAATTTTTGAAATATTTAAATCATTCAGTAGTAGAATCCATATAACTTCATTTAAAAGCTCTTTACTTCGTAGCAGTATTCCCTTCAGCCATATTATTAAACTTTTTCAGGCAGGAAGGTAGGGAAAAGCTTTTCTCCTACCTTTAACAAGAAAAAAAACTGAAGGAAATATTGCCACGGAATAGGTTTTATATAAAGTTATTTAGATTATCTCAATTGCTGTGATTAATAAATTACATTGATAAAACAATGTTTCTATTCGATTATCTTACTGCAGTTGGTTTAAATGTATAAAGAGTTCTTCGCTTGTCGAAAGAGGATAGAAGTTACCAACCTCCATGTAGACAATAGCTAAGCGTAGTTAGATGAATCAGTAAATTGTCATTCAGTCATTCGTAAGTGAAATTAGGATGCAGACTGTAAATTTCTCAAACACCGCAACTTCTCATAAAAAGTTAGGGAGAATTTCAGTCCAGCTAGAAGTTATTAGCTTTAGTACTAGGGTTTTCCACTATAGGCGCTGCTCGCTGTCAAAGCCATTCACTCATCCATCACAAAAAACAAGACACAATCTGAAAACTCATCGTGCAAAACCATCAACCAATTCCTGCACGAAATTCCAAAGTTATTCGGATTATCTCAATTCCTGTGAGTAATAGATTACATTGATAAAACAATGTTTCTATTCGATTATGTTATTGCAGTTGGTTTAAATGCATAATGGGTCCTGCACCCATATTCCACACGTATGAAGACTACCTTAAAAACTAGAGATTAGAGAAGCTTTTATATTTGAAATCTTTTCTGATTGGGTTCTAGTCGAGAAATTTTTGTAACAGAAATTCCCATAGAAAATCATTAGAAACACAATGAATTTCTGTCAATGTCTCAAAAAATGGGAAATTAACCATTTTGGCTAATTCATTTATCTGCACAAGATTAAAATGATTAAAATTAAATGACTTAAGATATTTTACATAAATAATGCGGATTTAATTATTTTTTTAAAAGGAGTTTAACTTCTTTCAGGATCTGTTTATTCCTTATTGTAACCATGTATTTTGGAAACATAAATTTGTTAATGATTAAAATTTTCGTTTTAAACTGATGTAACTTGCGAAAAACTTTGATTTGTATTGTAGTTTTCTATTGTATTCTAAAAATAAATAACTAGAATACAGTACAAGCAGGGTTGTAGAGTCGGAGTCCTGAGGAAGGACTCCTCAATCCTATTTTTTGATTGAGTCCGAATCATAGTCGAATTTACTAAATTTTTCTAAATTACAAGAGTCGAAGTCGAAATAAACGATTTTTTGAAGCTACACTACAAGGGCTGTGGAATCGGCAGTTTAATTGGTAGAGTCGGAATTGGAGTAGCATTTTATTGTGGTTGTGAAAAAACAAAAACAAAACTTTATGCTGATTCTACAGCCTTAGATTAAAAGTGAAGATGCTTTTCTGCTTATATCCAAATAAAAGAATGCTCTACTAAAGGTAAAGATGTTCCACTACAAGCCACGAAAGCCTTTGGAGTGCGCGGGAGGTTTAGGCTCCTAGTGATCCTCGACCAACGTGACTAGTTGATGTTGGATGGTCATTCCAACGCTCACCCGCCTTTACCCTCCGAATAAGAAATTCGATACTCATTTGATAGAAGGCTCGGGAACCGTAAATCTGTCTGTCTGTCCAACTAAAAACAGTTTCTGACCACCGCCGGAATTGAATCCAGCTTCTCCATTCCGTAGTCCAGCATATAAACCATTGGGCTATCGGACTTATTTCTTCCCAATAAAACACTGAATAAAGTGTAAAGAAAGTAAATTGTAAAGTATGGTTGCAAAAAGAAGAGTTAATGATAGAAAAACCCATGTTGATAATTCTAAAAACAGTTAATTCACAGGAAGTGTAGAATTTCCTTAAATAAGAATCCAGTAGAATTCATTTCAATAAAAAATTTTCAATTAGAAATGCTTCAATCATCTTTTGTATTTTTTATACCTCCATTATAATAAGTCGGCTACCCGTCGCGTCGCTTCGCTCCGGAAGCCTCCGCATATATAATTGATACCTTTCAGTGGTTTTTGGAATTACAAATAGTGATGGTTTTTGAGTTACAAATAGTGATTTCTCAGTATTCTACCTAATAGAAATAGTGATTCTGTCTTTCTTGAAACTCTTTTTTTAATTACAATTGATACCTTTCAGTGGTTTTTGAGTTACAAATAGGGATTTTTCAGTATTCTATCTAATAGAAATAGTGCTTCTTTCTATCTTGACTCTTTTTTTTATTCAAACATCTCCCCTGTACACGTGCTTGTTTCTCAATATCACACAGAATTTGGTTAAGTAAGAATATTATTATATTTAAAATATTCCAACATTTTGGCAATTATAGTTCTAATTTTCATTTTCGAATTAAAAATAAACAGACGGATGGGAAATAAATAAAAAATCTTGAGATTCAAAAAACAAAAAGGTTGAATTCATTCATTATTGATTGGGGGAAGGGGAAGGACACATAAGTCAAAAAACAATATAAATTGAGTAATAGTCACCTTGGCCTAATGGCGTTTGACTTCGGATCAGAAGGTTGTAGGTTCGATTCCTGTCGTGGGCGTTTCATTTTAAAAATTATTTCTATTTTCCATTCGCTCAGGAAATTGCGCCGGACAGACAGACAGAGAAATAAACGATTTTAGTAATATCGATTATTTAGAAAACTCCATAAAACACATCATAGTATTTAAATAGATTTATTTTAAATACTAAAATTGCAAATTTTCGAGAATTATATTCGCCTTCTCTTTTTCAAGCATAATAAAATTGGAATAAGTACAACAAAACAAAATAGTTGGAAGCTTGAACAAATTTTAAAAACACGTGAATCATAAGTTTAGTTGTTTTTACAAAAATATATTAATAAGGTACAATTCAATTATTAAAAGTAATAATAAGAAGAAAATAAAATTTAAGATAATCTAAGAAAACTCGATTCCAAAGAAAGCAGTTAATGCAATATTTTTAAGTTCAATAATGCTCATTTTGAATTTGTCGACTTCCTCGTAACAATGAAAAATGAAAAATCGTTTTCCATTGTTGCACTAACATTGCGGCACAACAACAACACTACAATTGCGCCGGACAGACAGAGAAATAAAAGATTTTTAGTAATATTGGTTGATAATTTTCAGTGGTTTTTGAATTACAAATAACGATTTTTCAGTATTCTACCTAATAGAAATAGAGCTTCTTTCTTTCTTGACTCTCTTTTTTTATATTCCAACATCTTCCATGTACACGCGCTTATTTTTCAATATCACACCGAATTTGGTTAAGTCAGAATATTATATTTAAAATATTGCAACGTTTCGGCAATTATAGTTCTAATTGTCATTTTCGAATTACAAATAAACTGATGGATGGGAAATAAATAAACAATCTTGAGATTCAAAAAAAAGGTTGAATACACTCTTTATTGATGGGGGAAGGGGAAGGACAGATAAATTCAAAAACAATATGAAGAGAGTTGTAGTCCCCATGGCCTAATGCAGGGATCGGCAACCTTTTGTTGTAAGAGGGCCAAATATTTTATGTGGGGATTACTGCGGGCCGCACTTGGGCCACAAAGGGCCAAAATTTTATTTTAACAACCAAAAAAAAAAAAAAAGGAAATTCTTATTTTAACAACCAAAAAAAAACCAAAATGTTAAGACGCCCCTCGGGCCGCACCAAAACGCATCGTGGGCCGCATGCGGCACCCGGGCCACGGGTTGCCGACCCCTGGCCTAATAGATAAAACGTCTGACTTCGGATCAGAAGGTTGCAGGTTCAATTCCTGTCGCGGATGTTTCATTGTAAAAATTATTTCTATTTTCCATTCTCTCAGAAAATTTCGCCGGACAGACACACAGACAGACAGAGAGAAATAAAAGATTTTAGCAATATAGATTAGAAGACTTTTCTATATTACATTAAAAACAAGAAATTGAACATTCGTATCAAACTTACTACTGGATCAGGATAATAACAGCTTAGTTTTATTATTAATCTGTTTCAAAAAATATTACTAATAAAACTAAGCTTTATTATCCTGATACAATAGTAAGTTTTTCAAAAAAATATTAATAACTAATTAAAAATTGTTTATTAACTTTCATTGAATAAAGTAGTCGTTCTTTTAAAGGTCATGTTCGCAGTCTGAAATTAGTTTTTATGCAAATCTATTTAATATTATTTTACAGGAACTACGATAATTAAACGAAACAATTAGTAATTTCCAATAGGAAAGTGAGGCTTATTAAATTAGTCAGTCGGCCTGTGTGTGTGTGTCTTTCTCTATAATAAAAAGTTATTATGTTAAAAAGTTATATCTAGTTAAAGAGTTAACAGTTTGATGGATCTTCTTGAAACTTGGTAAGCATATTCGAGAACGATCTAACCTTTATATTTGAAATATTTTCCAAATCAGCGAAAGAAGGCGACAAAACTCCCCATAGCATTAGAATCTAAACAATCAATTTCTATCTTAAATCTGTAAATTTCTCACTGATTAAGCAATGAATGTTAAATCCTTTCAGCTAACATATTGCTGATAGTTTGATCGATTAAAATTAATCCATTTAGGCAATTTAAGTAAATAATGCTGACTTAATTGGTTTTCTTTTTGTTTTTTTTCAGAAAATGGAAAATTTTTACTTACCGTACTTACTGGCTATTATAATTTATAACATAGAGGTAAAACAAAAAATATCAAAGAAAATAATAAAGGAATTTTAAGAATAATCTGATTTATACAATTTAAGTAAATATTACAGATTTTTTTTTTTTTTTTCAGAAAAATGAAAATTTGTACGGGGAAAGGAAAAAAAAGAAATGTTAAGAAATTACATTTTAAAGAAAGTAGGCTTTAAGTTCTTTCGAACAAAACTCACAGGCTTTTCGAATACTAAAAAGATTTGGAAAGTTACTGACAAGGGAACCACTCGAACCTTAGAAACGCAGTTTGTAATGAAACTTTGCAGAATGAATCATTAGATTGTATTAAGTAAATAACATGAATCTTAGGTGCCGAATCAATCGCTAAGGGGGCTAATTTTTGTCGAAAAGTTGGGTCGTTTTACCGCAACCCGCCAGACGGCGACAGCAGTCTACAAGTCACGCACATTCATTAGAGTAACCAGATGTACATGGCGCCATCTGGTATCAAGTTCTGATATAACCTTATTCTTTGATGAAATTTGAATGTTTATTCGGAAAGATTATTCAACTTATTCTAACTGGAATAGAAGCAGATTAAAGGGAAACCTTCTACATGAGTTCTACATTTTATATATAATATAAAGACACCAATGATATTTATTTATTTATCGATTAGGCGTCGTAAAATCATAAAAAAAAAACCCACACTGCTTGTGAATTTTAATGCATTTTTATTGTTTTAAAAGTACAGATGGATTACTTAATAAAATATTTTATATATTTGGTCCATTATTAAAAAATGTTCTCGTTATTTATTTTGGTATTATTTTTTATTTCTTTAATAGCTTAAAAATGAGAAGTGCATAGCTTATAACTTACCTTCGAAATCACGAATTAAATCCGTGGAAAGGATTTTATTTTTATAATAAGTATTATTTTCTCGTATTTTCTTTTTTCTAATAGTAAGTCCCCTTTTTTTTGGTCATATTTCTTTTCTTTGATTATCTTTATGTTAAGATCTTTTATTGTCTTATAAGATTAACTTAGTGAATAAAGAAATGTAAGCTAAAATTAAGTAAATAAAAACACTTTTAAATTTTAAACAGCAAAATGAACAAACAGAAATACAATAAATAAAAGTAAACACTTTGTGCAAATTCGTTTAATATTTTTGTTTATTGCAGTAAAAAATACTCTGTAATTCACACTCTTGTGTTATATGATTAACTTAGTGAATAAAGAAATGTACAATCTTACAAAAAAGAGAAAGAAATTGTTTTGGCAAACAAAACAAAAAGCAAAAGAAAAAAAACTATAAATTTGTTTTAATTAAGAACCAAAAAATCTTTGTATAGAAAAAGGAAAATTCCGTAATTTTAAAAATTGACAGTGAAAATGATCTTATAAAAATTCAATAAGATAAAACCAGTGAAAGAAAAGAAAGAAGAAGATAGAAGAAATTAATATTCACCCTAACACATATAATTTTGATAGTTTATATAACTGGAAAGAATACAATAATTTGGTTAATTGTCAAACTAATTTGAATTGTGTGTTTTTAAATATAAGAAGACTTAAGAAAAATTTTGATTATTTAAAGGCTAATATAGTGCAACTTATTGATTATATTGATGTAATTATTTTAGCAGAGGTTAATGTTAACTTGGAAGAAATCAAAATCTTTAAGCTAGATTTATTTAATACTATATTTAAATTACGTGAAACTAAAAAAGGTGGTGGTTTGTTAATAATATATAAAAAAAATTTATAACTATAGATAGTTGGAATATTGATTCTAAATCTTTTGAAAATGTAATCTGCACTGTAAAGAAAAAAGTAATAAATTTATATCAACGTAAAGAAATAGAAGCAACTATAATAGCAGTTTACAGACCACCTAATAGTAATAAAAATGACTTTATTATAGAATTAAATGAAGTTATACAAGAATTTAATAAGAAAGTTAATGACAAACATCCACTTTTATCAATTGGTGATATAAATATTAATTTATTAGATAATAACAATAATCCATTAATACAAAATTATATAGAAATATATCATAATCTTGGTCTTAGGAACTATATCTATGCTGTTACCAGAGTTGTTAAAACAAATATCTCTCACTCCAAAACTTGTATTGATCACTGCTTTGCTAAAGCAAATAAGTTTAAAATTATTGGAAACATTACTAAAAATGATATATCAGATCACTATTTGGTTTTATTGCAATTTAAGTATTTTCACTTGAATTCTCAAAATATAAATGAAATTCTATATAATTAAATTAATTATATAACACATAATTAAAAGCCATATTGAAGAATTTGGTTTATCTTTCGTAAAAACTGTTTTTATTCCTTCCTTTCATATCAGTTTAATAATTTGCAAATTTTTCTGGGGGGGGGTGGGGTTATTCTTCATTCTTATTTATTTATTTATTTATTTATTTATTTTTTGTATTTATTATCATTATTTACTAATTTTAGTTTTAAAAAAATATTTTATTTAAACCTAATTTAAGGAAACAGTCTGCTGTGGAATGGAATGAAGGTTGTTTTGGAAACAATTAAAACGTGCATTCAAGTGCTTGTTTTATTGTTTTATTATCAGTCAATTGGTGCCTGTCCCCTTTTAACTGTCAACTGCTGGGGGTTGATTCTGAAAGAAGCAATAGCCTCCGGCAACCAATTCAAACCTCTAGAAAGAAAAACCCACCCCTGCCGAACACCATTTTAAAGTAATTTTCGTTGATATAACATCCTTGGAAGTACAGCTAGTGAATTTTTACCTTAACACGTTAAAAAAAAAATACGTTAAAAATTACGAGTTTAGTAATTGAACAAATTTTCGCTTTTAATTCTGTGAAACTCAAATCAATCAATATAGCAAACAATGCCAATCAATCCAGCAAATATTATTTTTTTGCTTCAGCTGCATTTCACTGGATTTGCAGCAAGTGAACCTTCAGCTGACGATGAACATTTATATAAAGAGTTTGCAGATACCATCGAGAAGTGCATTGAATCTTCCGAATGCTGTATCGAAGCAGACCAGATATTAGTTTTCGATGAAGATGATTTCATTAATGATGAAGAAGAAGAAGACGCAGAAGGATTAGACGATGAAGAAGCGAATACAGGGAAAGAACAGGAGGAACAATTACCAATAGGATCACAAGAAAGTTCAAGTGCAAGTGAGTACAACCCTTCCCCATTGAAAAAAGCAAAAACAGTAGACGATGAATATTTACAGAAAGCGCTAGAATATTATCGATCATCGAAGAAAGGAACTAGATCAATTCAGTCTGTTCAAAAAAAATTTAGAAAAGTAGCAAGTGTAAAGCAATTATTAAACTATGAACAAAAAATTAATAAACCGACAAGTAGAAGGGAAATAGTTCTAGCAATAAAGAAGGAAATGATAAGAAAATTTCAGGATGCAATCTGTAGACATCAAATCATTAAAGATAAAGATTTGAAACGATGGGCTATTCAAATAAAAACAAATTTAAATCGTAATTTTGAATTTAAATCGTCAGATACATTTATCCTAAATTTTAAAAAACAGTACAGAATTGTCTCCAGAAAAATTACAAAATTAATTACCAAAAAATATTCCTCTGAGATGTCAAATATTGAAGAGGAATCAAAATTATTCATTGAATCCATTTGTAAAAAAATTGAAGAAGAAAAACTTACAAATGACAGGATTTTTAATACAGATCAGTCTGGCTTCAGAAAAGAGTTACATTCCGGAAGAACACTGGCATTTAGAGGCTGTAAATCTGTAGAATCTTTGGTCCAGTCCTTGTCAGCTATAACTCATAGTTACACGATTCAACCAGTCATATCAAAAGAAGGAAAATTACTTTCTCCAATGTTAATCTGCTTACAAGAAGCAGATGGAAAATTCCCTCAAAAAGGAATACCACAATATAGCAATCTCTATCCTGTAGCTGGAAAATCAGCAATTTTAACAAAATCAATTGCATTGGATTGGTTTGAAAATGTATTTTTTCCTTCTTCTCCAGCAAATTCTTTATTAATTGTTGATAGCTGGTCTGGTTTTAAAGATAAAGAAGCTATCAATCAAAGAAGCGGAGGTAAACAAATTTCTTTAGAAATACTACCTCCAAAAACAACTGCTATTGCTCAACCCTTAGATGTTTATTTCTTTAGACAGTACAAACAATTCATTAGAATTTTCTCTGATATGGTGGTCAACGACAACATTTCAATTGATTTATTTCAAAGAGAAAATATTTTAAAAATTCAATCACTAACTCATAATCAGTTTTCATCACCAAAATTCCATAATATGATTAAATATGCTTGGTTTGCTGCAGGATATACAAAAGAACGACCACCAAAATTTGAAGTTCCAGCCGATTATTGTTTCAAAAAGTGTGTAGCTGGCGAATGTGACTGGATCACAGATGGAAACAAATGCCATGACTGTTCTTTTATTCGTTGCGCGCACTGTGATTTAGTACTGTGCTTTGAACACTTTTTTATTTGTTACCACATTCATTTTGATAATGTGTAATTATAAATTTGTACAAAGAATAGCCGAAACAACTGGTTAAAAAATGAAAATTTAATGAAGATTAAAAATTTAATTACAAACCTAATTTGTTTATAATTAAGTTTTTAATCTTCATTAAATTTTTATTTTTTAACCAGTTGTTTCGACTATTCTTTGCATAAATTGATATGAGCAGCGCATGTAAAATCATAAATGTAATGTGTAATTATAATTTAAAATAATAATTCTAATGTATGAATAACTAATTACTACGTAAGATTAATTAATAATACTAGTAAAAAAAAAACTTTGAAATAGGAATCTTCTTTCTTATTTTTTCAAATAATACTTATATACAAAGTATATTATATCATATATTTGTAAAAATATTGCTTGTTAATATCTTAAACAAATTTTCTGTTTGAATTCCGTTAAAACAAAAAATAATAATTTATAAATCCCTTGTGGATTCTATTTTAGATTATGGCCTGGATAGTTGGATTTTTATTAATAAAAACAAAATGAAAACATAAATAAAACATGTTTTAAAATATTAAAAAATATCTTTTATAATTTTAATAAAAAAAGTATAGTTGAAAGGAATGAAATAAGGAAAAAATTCAAAATATTAATTATAGAAGAGAAATTTATATATAAGACAATTATCAAAAATTTCTTTAAAATAAATAATGTAAAAAATTATAATAAAAACAATATTACTAGAAACAATTGGCTCAGTTCAATAAACGATAAAAAAATTCAAAATAATTTAGGGTACAGTCTATATGGTAATATCATACATAAACTTTTTCATCAACTAAACTGGGATAATTATAATAACCGAAAAATTGGAGACATAAAAAAAAAAAAAACTTAATTGTCGATGTAATTGATAAAAATATAAAATTTTTTACATAAGTATTAGTTACTCATCATATCACTTTTTTTTTTTTTTTTTTTTTTTTTTTTTTTTTTTTTTTTTT
>JAFIDM010009631.1:235274349-235330806 GCA_023159025.1 Thereuonema tuberculata
ACTTTTTTTTTTTTTTTTTTTCTTTATTTTTGTTTTGTTTTTCATGTTTGGGTGGAAAATGTTACTTTAGATTAAACTTTCAGAAACTATATTACAGGTGTACAGGTAATAAGTACACATAAATAGGTCTAACAAACATTAAAAAAAAAAAATTAAATAAATGAAACTGACATATAAACTAAATCATATCACTAAAATCAACTTTGTTCACATTTTAAAGATAACCGATCAGATTAAACCGTTCTTTGATTTCTTCCTAAAAGACAACTTTGAATTTATTGCCCAAGGAATTGTGGAGTAAATGCTATCTTTTCAAAAAAATTCCACAGCTGTTGACAGTTAAAATGGGAAATACTTCGATTGACATTAAAACAAGCACTTGTTTTGGAAACAATTAAAACCTTCATAAAAACCATCAGAAAAATCAAAGAATGAGCATAGATATAGTTCCTAAGACCAAGATTATGATATATTTCTATATAATTTTGTATTAATGGATTATTGTTATTATCTAATAAATTAATATTTATATCACCAATTGATAAAAGTGGATGTTTGTCATTAACTTTCTTATTAAATTCTTGTATAACTTCATTTAATTCTATAATAAAGTCATTTTTATTACTATTAGGTGGTCTGTAAACTGCTATTATAGTTGCTTCTATTTCTTTACGTTGATATAAATTTATTACTTTTTTCTTTACAGTGCAGATTACATTTTCAAAAGATTTAGAATCAATATTCCAACTATCTATAGTTATAAATTTTTTTTATATATTATTAACAAACCACCACCTTTTTTAGTTTCACGTAATTTAAATATAGTATTAAATAAATCTAGCTTAAAGATTTTGATTTCTTCCAAGTTAACATTAACCTCTGCTAAAATAATTACATCAATATAATCAATAAGTTGCACTATATTAGCCTTTAAATAATCAAAATTTTTCTTAAGTCTTCTTATATTTAAAAACACACAATTCAAATTAGTTTGACAATTAACCAAATTATTGTATTCTTTCCAGTTATATAAACTATCAAAATTATATGTGTTAGGGTGAATATTAATTTCTTCTATCTTCTTCTTTCTTTTCTTTCACTGGTTTTATCTTATTGAATTTTTATAAGATCATTTTCACTGTCAATTTTTAAAATTACGGAATTTTCCTTTTTCTATACAAAGATTTTTTGGTTCTTAATTAAAACAAATTTATAGTTTTTTTTCTTTTGCTTTTTGTTTTGTTTGCCAAAACAATTTCTTTCTCTTTTTTGTAAGATTGTACATTTCTTTATTCACTAAGTTAATCATATAACACAAGAGTGTGAATTACAGAGTATTTTTTACTGCAATAAACAAA
This sequence comes from Thereuonema tuberculata, assembly GCA_023159025.1. Lineage (NCBI taxonomy): Eukaryota > Metazoa > Arthropoda > Chilopoda > Scutigeromorpha > Scutigeridae > Thereuonema > Thereuonema tuberculata. The sequence goes on from JAFIDM010009631.1 coordinate 235,275,708, forward strand.
AATATTAAACGAATTTGCACAAAGTGTTTACTTTTATTTATTGTATTTCTGTTTGTTCATTTTGCTGTTTAAAATTTAAAAGTGTTTTTATTTACTTAATTTTAGCTTACATTTCTTTATTCACTAAGTTAATCTTATAAGACAATAAAAGATCTTAACATAAAGATAATCAAAGAAAAGAAATATGACCAAAAAAAAGGGGACTTACTATTAGAAAAAAGAAAATACGAGAAAATAATACTTATTATAAAAATAAAATCCTTTCCACGGATTTAATTCGTGATTTCGAAGGTAAGTTATAAGCTATGCACTTCTCATTTTTAAGCTATTAAAGAAATAAAAAATAATACCAAAATAAATAACGAGAACATTTTTTAATAATGGACCAAATATATAAAATATTTTATTAAGTAATCCATCTGTACTTTTAAAACAATAAAAATGCATTAAAATTCACAAGCAGTGTGGGTTTTTTTTTTATGATTTTACGACGCCTAATCGATAAATAAATAAATATCATTGGTGTCTTTATATTATATATAAAATGTAGAACTCATGTAGAAGGTTTCCCTTTAATCTGCTTCTATTCCAGTTAGAATAAGTTGAATAATCTTTCCGAATAAACATTCAAATTTCATCAAAGAATAAGGTTATATCAGAACTTGATACCAGATGGCGCCATGTACATCTGGTTACTCTAATGAATGTGCGTGACTTGTAGACTGCTGTCGCCGTCTGGCGGGTTGCGGTAAAACGACCCAACTTTTCGACAAAAATTAGCCCCCTTAGCGATTGATTCGGCACCTAAGATTCATGTTATTTACTTAATACAATCTAATGATTCATTCTGCAAAGTTTCATTACAAACTGCGTTTCTAAGGTTCGAGTGGTTCCCTTGTGAGCTAAAATTAACAAGGAAGGTCTTCAGGCTAAAGTTCTACAGTCCGCGTGCAGGTGATATTATTAGCAGCAAACTCTCAGTTTTTGAGAGGTTTCAGGCTGCGTCACAAAAGGTGCCAGAGTTGAATACATTAAATAACACTAAGGCTTCAGATCCTTATGGCACTTGGTCTACGTAAAATTAATTATTTTCTCTTCTGAATAAGCTAATTATTTTTTTTTTGGGTAGATTTTTTCCATGAAATTTATACTGAAAGGTACTTATGAGCCAGAATGGGTTTCATTTCATTCTTTTACAGCATTGAGAGGAAACCGACATTGCTCTGGGAGGGAATGTAATGTATCTTCCAATAGATCACGAGACATGACATCACAGTTCAAACAATGACTGTTATTATAAACGTTTTTCAATGAAAATACAGTAAGCTTTGTGTTGAATTTTCTTTAAAACCACAGGAAAAAAATATCTGAAAACAGTTCAAGGAATCTCACTTATAAGGTTTTTTTTTTCCTTATTTTTGAGAATTTTTAGAAACAAACATTAATGTGAAGCAAGCTGTGTTTTTCAAACTTTTCCGGTTTGTTGGTTTGCGCATTGAAGTGATTTCATTTTCAATAGCAAAGTTCAAATTTCACGTATTAAAACTCATTTGTTAAATAGGATTGTAGAAGTTAATGAATTTTATATCCTCCAACGTAAAAATCAAAAGCTGTCGAGATCGGTTACAATCTGGTAGCAATACAAATCTTAAAAATATATAAAAATATTGCTTGTTTCTTGTTGATGTTTTCTTAAAATTTCAAAAATAAGGAAAAAAAAATACTAAGATGGACATTCTTGAATTCTTCAACAGCGTTTTTTTTTTTGGTTTTGTTTTGTTGTGGTCTCAAGAAAAAGCACGACAATAAGCTATTTTTGTAGTACTCGACAATTTCAAAAGGTCATTAGTAATCGGTTGATTGAACTGTGGTTTGTATTTATTTTTGTTGGGTTGAGTTGGAATATGTCTCTTGGATTTCGCTTACACAAAACCAAAACCAAATTCAGATAATAATAATAATAATAATAATCACAATACGCCAGACGTGACAGTGATAGAAAAGAAAAAGGTATGGCTAATTGATATAGCCATACCTGGTGATAGTAGAGTGGAAGAAAAAGATCTAGAAAAAAATCACACATTATCAAGACTTAAAAATCGAGGTTCAACGATTATGGCACAAGCCAGCAGTGGTGGTTCCAGTGGTTATCGGCACACTGGAGTGCTATACCAAAAAACCTTGGTAAGCACTTACAACATCTAAATATTGACAAAATTTCCATCGGTCAACTCCAAAAAGCCGCACTGCTTGGATCATCACATATTTTGCGCCGATACAGTACGACATCCTAGATTCTTGGGAAGAATTCGATGCGTTTGAAGACCAACACCAGCTAAAGAACTGGAAGCTGTGAAACACATTGTTTTGTGAATATAATAATAATTATAATAATAATAATTTACAAAAGTATTCTGGAAAACTTTCGTCAGAGTTCAATCCCAGCACAGATTGTGGATTTATTTTTGTCCTATTAGCCCGTAGGGTTCACCCAGTTTTTTATACCATGGGTTCGGATATTTTTCAATATAGTTAAAAGTGGATGGGAATTGCTCTGACTTGCCGTTATCAACTTTAATCCCTTTACTAGTGGAATGCTAGAAACTTTACTTCCACGCTCTCTTGGGCCTGCTGGCAATCGAAAAGAAACCTTTCCCTTTTTTCATTCTTCGAATATTAAACAGAATTCTAGTGCTCGTGATTTTCATGTAATTGGAAAAACTCGACAACTCTTTCTTCTACGGATGGATCCTAGGCCTCTCCCAGCTGTCTATAACATGAGAGAACAAGATTTCTAGCCTCGATGATCATTAAAATGTCAGAGCCTATAACTTCGCGGTCCATGAGCCACGAAGGCTCGTATAGGACCTACCTATACTTAATATTATAATTTATTTTTCCAAGCATTAATATTGCAATTTTTTTTTCACTGAATTGAATCCATAAACGTCTTTAGGAGTAGCAGTTCCAAAATTCATATAAAATGTTTTAGAAGCATGCACATTTTCTTTTAGAAGTAGCTTAAAATTGCTCTTCAGACTTCATGAAGACATTCGATTCTTTCTACTCTACTTTTCTAGAAGTACAAAATAATGATGTTCATCAAATCACATAGTTTTTGTCGGGTTTCCCTAATAATTTTTGAACCGCTGGTCGAATCTTTTTGAAAGTCACCAGTCTTATTTACAGAAAAAAAACATTCCAAATTTATTCGTTTTTGGTCCTTGTTGAGAAATTCGTTTTTGGTCCTTCACTCGCTAAATTTCTGAAGGAGATGAAAACTTCCGTAGTAAAACATGAAAATCTAAACAATGATGTCTAACAATGCATGTAAATCTTACACAGCGATTCACTATCTCAAGCCTGCTTTGATAGGATTAAAATTAATCAGATTTAGACAACGTATGTATGTAGTCAACTAATTTTTTTGATAGAATGCAAAATTTACAGTATTTTTTTAAAGTAGATATTTGAACGTACACGAAGATTTATTTTCACAACTTAAAAAACAAAAAACAAAAACAAAGAAAATATAAATATATTTTTAATCACAGTAGGCTTCAAGTTTTTTCAAGAACATCTAATTGTTTATGACGTATATTTGCTTTGAAGATCGAGATTTTCCTTTAAATTATGTTATATCAGTTATATTACAAACAGACGAGAATGAGATATACCATTTATTTTGTAAAAACAAAACAAACAGAAATATAGATATATTTATAGACAGATACAAACTACTGTTAGTTAAAATAAAGCTTGATGAATTTAAAAGGTAATCAAGAAAAAAAAATGCTTTAAATTTTATTATGAAGATTTTAAAATATAACGCTTTGATGGTAGATAGCTAAGGTTCCTTAGATTACTAGCCAACAGGATTAAATTGACATTTTGAAGGCAAGTCCGACAGTCGACCACATCAATCCCCACGAATGACACTTGGTATTCATTTGATAGAGGGCTGAGTGAAACCTCAAAGCTCTCTGGAAACATCCAGGGAAAAGTTCTCAACCTCCGCCGAGATTTGAACCTGACTCATCCAACCCACAAACCAAGCCGTTATCGTTTGTGCTACCGAGACTTATATTGGAGAGTTATCACGTTCGATGTTAAAGAGTTATTGCGTCCTCAGTATACCATGCAGAAACTTAGACAGGCATAATTTTTTTCTTTTTTGTCAAATTCAGGCTCAATTATCGACAGAGAAAAGCCGAATAAAAGGAAAAGTTGGAATTTTGAACTTTAAGGCAATTTCGGTGAGGATTTTAATTCTTTTCTCTTTTTATGGAAGTTACTGAATTTTGGCTAATCCTAGGCAGCTCTTGCTTTTTTTTTTTTTGTATATATATCAGAGCCACTTTGTAGCTCGGAAGGGGAGTAGGCGGGTCTTGTCACAATACATTGAAGCTACTCTTCAGAGGTTAGTGCAACGATTCTCGTTCAGCACGCGCTCCCCGGTCTAATACGCCTTTGCCGTTCGTGCCCAACGACCCGATGATGAAGATAATCCACCAATTATAATGCGCACTCCACCCTCGGGATAAGTGTATTCGGAAACAATAAGGCTCATTCGAACACAAGAACATAGATATTTCGAGCGGAGTCAGGAAATAAAGCCAATTCTGCAGCAAATAATCGCAACCAGATCCAAAAGTGAACTTTAAAGTTCTTACACTTTTGGTAAACTTTATGGTAATTTAAGCATCTTTCTCTCTATCAAAGATATTTATAATTTATGATTTCATTCCTTCTTTCCGCTCTCTTGAACCTAAGGCATGCTTTCTGCATCTAAATAAGCATTATTAAAATAAAAATATCCAAGGGATGTGGAAATTAGTAATGGATTAATCATTCCAAGCAGCAAAGTGGTATCTATTGTTGTTAAAGAAAACTGTTGTAACTGTTTGTGACTGAATTTAAAAACAACATGTGATGTTATAAGTAACATCTTCTTCACTCTTAAATATATAAAATATTTAATAACTCAAATTTTTGGAAAGCTTCTACGTCTTTCCTTTAGCAAACTTTATATAATAATTTCGAAACAAAACAGAAAACCATGAATTTAATAAAATGTAACATATCAAGTATAAACCCGTCGAGAAGTCTATTAAATTTAATTGATGAGTAAATTACGAAAAATCAACTTATATTGGTAATTTCTTTTGTTAAACATCAGTAATAAATACCTTATTGAATAATAGATTTCTCGAGGGGTTTATGCTTGATATGTTACATATTTATTAAGTTCATGTTGTTTTTCTGTATTGTTTCGAAATTATTATGCAAAGCTTGATAAGGAAAGGTTTAGAAAATTTGCATTATTAAATATTTGATATATTTAAAGAGTAAAAAAGATGTAATTAAAGTATAATGACTCTCAAAAGAAAATAACTAAGGAGTAAGTATGGATATAACATTTAATGTCGTTTATAATTGTAAAGTTCTTTTAATTTATTATTATTGTAAATTCAAATATCGCCTAAATTTACTTATAAAGCATTGATAGTTTATTAAAATTAATAAACTAAAATTATTTTATTTAGCATTTGCACGTATAGTTTATTTTTTTTTATTTTTTTTTTTACTTAAGTAACTATATATTCTGAAATGCAAACTTTAATATCTATCTTATATTTTAAATAAGAAATAGGTTTTGTCTTACCAAAGTGAATCTAAGGCTTTCTTTGGAGGCGAGAGAACCTCTGCAGGTAGGAATTGATGTAACTTATTGAGAGAGACGTTGAGACGAATGTCTTGGGAAAGGCGATGAAATATTCATAGCTGTACAATGTCGAAGCAGGTTAAACAGATTTTGTCACACAACTTCCGCCTTTACCTGCTGACGATATTGTGCTAGATTCAAATACTAAAAATAATAAAAAAAAAATAGTACAATAATTTTTCTTTTTTTCTTTTTCATTAGAGTATTTATAATTTATAATTCAGTTATGAAATAATGTACAATTACTTTGGTTCTTTAGTATAGATCTCAATAAATATACTAAAATGACTCTTTTCTTAATATTAAAATTGTGTTTTAATGAAGTATATAAGAACTAAGAGATTCTGCGAAAGTTTTAACATTCTTCTTAACGATTTAGCAAAATTTTATTTAAATAACATTGCCATTATATACTGCCACTTACTATTTAGTTTTTAGTTAACATAGTCATTTACACATTTTCATTTAATGTTGGGCTTCTTTAATTAATATTATCACTTATAAATTTTCACTTAATCATTTAATACTTTGGTTAACAGTACCATTTACACATTATCGTTTAACATTGGCATCTGTCGTTACCATTATTATTTACAAATTAACATATTATTGTTAATGTTAGCTAGAGTCCAATATTATCACTTTCCTTTACAGTTTAACAATTTTGACGTAATTGGTTAATATATACGTTACCAATTAACATTGAGATTAATATTATATCATTTAATTTTGATATTTACACTGCAACATATGCTAAATAATCTAATAAAACAAAATTAAAAATTACAAAAAAAGAACTATGTAAAGACAAATCAAATATATTTCATTACAAAGTATTTTATTTAACAGCATTTATAACACCAGATCATAAATATTGCAATCATTCGTTCTAGTTTTACGAAATATTCTGAAATATATATACCTAATTTTAAAATTAATGGTAAAAAGGTTTTTGACCCAAAATTTTGCAACTTGTGTAGATATATTAAAGATGAGGAACTTTAATATTCATCTTGTCTGCCAAATTCATTTTCTTATCTGCATTAATAAACGGAAAATCGTAATTTAATAGGGAACGTTTTACACAAATTCATCAATAAAATGTAGATTATTAAAAATCAGTGACTTATTTCTTTGGCGATGGTACAAATTTCATAAAATACAAACAATTCTTAATTTTTTCAGAAGTTGTAGTTTCATCTCAACATATGAAAGATGTTTTTGATATTGTTTTAAATATATTATTGTTTTTTTTTGTTTTTTTTATAAAACACGACAGTAATATAATTACATTTTCTTCACTAGTTTGTTTTCATTTACATCTTGATCTCTACTATAAATTATAATATGCATTTGATGAAACAATTTTCCAAGTTGGTAACTCTTGGGAAATACAAGAACATAACGATTTGTATTTTCCATAGACTAAGTATAGGTTAAAAGCCTTCAGAAAAGTTTGCTTTTAATCTCAAAGAAATGATGTTAATTTTGTTGAGATACTTAAAATTGCCAAATTTGCGATGAGAACTCAGCAATTCTGGCAAAGGTATGCCAGAATAAGTATAACGAAGCAACAAATAAATAAATAGCAAATACTTTTTTAAGTATTGTACACAAAGATATTCATCATTTTGAGATATGGTCTGAATTGCATTTAGAACACCCCAGACAGATAAACAGATTGCTGCAAAAAGAAGAATAAATAAAAAACAAATTGTGATAGATAGTTACAAAAAGAAACCAATTAAAAAATGAAATTGCAATGTACCTGGATATAAATCAAAATCAGACAAACGATTCAGGACTTATCTTCCAGAATTTCTCAGGAGGGAAATTAGCGGGCGCAGTGGAAACATGAAATTGTGATCGTTAAGCAGCAAACTACAAGAGATACAAGTTTACAACAGAATAAGTGGTTGTAAGATAATTTAAATGTTTGAAATTTACATAGGAGAGATTTACAGATCTTAAGTGAGAGCTTCAGGGAACATAGAAATTCTTTTCGGAGTAGCATTCTAATCATTCGGATTAAAAATAATCCAGATGTTATTGATTATAGAAATTTATGCATCTTCATTAAAGGATATTCAAATACTATACTTTTAGCTGATATGAAATTACTTAAGATTATGAACTTAATACAAATTTTATAAATAAAGATAAAATTTAAGAAATAATACTGCAATTCGTTCTTATATATTTAAGTCATAGTTTTCAAAATACTAGAATTGCATTGTTATGTAATAAAGAATATTTCTATTCTAGCGTATATGTTCCTTCAACAATGATGGGAGAACAATGTGACGGCTTTTAGTTGAGATAGAATATTTTAAGTAGAAGTTTTTTCTGTGTTTAAATGTTATTTGTAATTTCTTCATTCATGTCGAGAAATGTCTCTAACGACTCTTCAGTTCGTCGATGAGGGCGAGCTTCTGCATCTAATGCTCGTCTGGCCTGCGCTTATAGTACAGTAGGCTAAAAAATGAAAATTTAAATTTTAATCTAGTAGGCTAAAATTAATGAGGCTCTTCTTTCATTGCATCACACACAGAGAGGAAGTGATAAGAGATATTTAACAACTATAATGAGAATGTAGTCCCCGAGGCCTAATGGATAAGACGTCTGACATCGGATCAGAAGATTGCAGGTTCGATTCCTGTCGCAGACGTTTCATTATAGAAATTATTTCTATTTTCACAGGAAATTAAAATTGTTTTCCAAACATCATAGAGGAAGTGCGTTTCAGAAGTGCTTTAGACACAGGCAGATCTGGAAAACTATATAAAAGATATAAACACAAAAGTTATATGCATGAAAAAAGTATACGCTGTTTTCTTTCTTTTAAACGTCATTTTAGCTTTTTAATAAAATAATGCTTAGTAAAATAATTTAAAGAAGCAGTTCTTTCAAAATATTTGGACGTATTTATTTCTGTATTATTGAAGAATATTCGCTGTTCAGTGAATAAATAAGGGAAAAGTGGAGCTGTGACGTCATTTATGGATTTCTTCATAAAAATATAGATTATGTGTTCAATATTCCAATTGACGTTTATATGATCAAGTATTATCTGTAAATCGTTGGTTTTGTCCAGGTGATTTTTTTTTTCTATTTTGTGGTATTTTGCAATCCATACTATTAGGTTTTTACTGTGCTGAAAAGACCATTGCGATTGCTTACATTCACTTTAATACATGAAAAAGATTGACAGATACTGCTCACAGGGATATTGCTCATGAAATAGCGGCTCCGTTATGTCTCCCAGAATTTGTGGGAGATATGACGCAGTTTGGTCGTTTAGTGAACTTTAATCTGCGTCCTGATGATTTGAAAATTAATTTCCTGCAGATACGAGAAGTAAGAAAAAATAAGATAAATATTACAAAAATACAAGGACATTAAATAAAAGCAGATAGAAAAATTCTCACCGGTTTTTTTTTTACATTTATTTTTTTTATAAGAAGACATTTAAAAAAAAATCGAAAGAAAATAAATAATTTCGAAAAATAATGGAGCTATAAGAAGTTGCAGCAGTGAATGTAAAAACAAAAAATTAAAGAAATAAAAAACAACTCTATAAACAAATATCTTCTTACATCCTCAGAATATGATGGTAGTCATATTCTTAACCTGGATATCTTTGATTGGTGTAAAAACTAAAGTATAAATCATTTCGAAATGTAAGAGGAGGTAATTATTCAATTGAACAGCTGAAATATTGTCAAATATGGCATCATATATATATGATGCACAATTTTTAAGACAAATATACTTCTAGTAGAAGAATAAAAGATAAATACCAGTATAACAGTAGAACATTATCTATAATCACAGGGAGTAAGTATATGATTTAAAAGATGACTTGCCTCTTTGATTTTATTTTGCGAATTAATTAACACAAGCCACATCTCGGTTCCTCTTCAGCTAGCGCCAATGATAGCATCATTATATTTTTATTAATTTATTTTTATATATTTTAAACGTGATATTTTAATGTATATCAATAAGTCAATCCTACCACAAAAACTAATTGTATAGATCTATTACTTTTTAAAAAAATTTTGCTAAGAGTTGCAGGCATTTTAAAAAGGGAAGCCGTATCATTCATTTCCCCCTATACTATTACATGTCATATTTACTTAAGTATTGTATGTATTTAGTGTAATTGTCTCAGGAAATTCTTTCAATGTATTGATAACATGAAAATATGGTGTCAATAAATTTTATAGTGCTTGAATTGTGCTATTTTGTGTTTTACTGATATAGAAATTATTTTTTTTTTTTCAGTTTCATTTAAAGCTTAAAATTGATTTAGAATCTTTCAGAGATTTTCACGAGCTTCGTTGGAGTCTGAAAATCCTCCAATCCTCTTTGACCTTCAGTGACTTTCATTCTTATTTCTTAACGGAACTGACAATGAAACTTAGTAAGATTCATGCAGTTTCGGATGCCAAAATTTAACCGAAATTGCGGTGTAGAAGGTCTATGAGAAAGATAAACGGCTTTTCACTATAAAGCCAGAAAGCTATAAATATATTGTGTAAATAATGCTCTTTGGCATTTCAAAGTACAACGCTCTGTGTAAAATGAGGTAGCAGTAGCCATAAAAATCCAAATATGATAAATTGCTTTCCGTCTGTGCCAGGAAAAGGTGAAATGCACATTGCAGCAAAAAAGAAAAAAAAAAAAAGGCCTCAAAAAAAAAAATAACAAAACAAAACCCGAAAGGATTAAGATTTCTCCGAAAGAAAAAAATCCATAACGGGTTGGCCGATTTTGTGCCATCTTGTTTATTTCAGATAGGAAAAGAACAGAATTCGATAAGCTGAGCTTATAGAAAAACCCTCCCTCCCTTCCACGATCGTCTTCTTAGCTTTAGCCCACCCGATCGATTGTTTTAAGATGATTTTTTTTTTATCTTATAGTTTTACTTTTTTGTTCTCCAAATTCTAAAACGATTTTTTTAGACTATTATTGGAATAAAAGCAAGGCAGATCGCTAAGGTCTGTGAGCGTGTGTATGGGTGTGATTCAGTTATATCCCTTTCTAAACTTTTAAACTGATCTTCCAAAAAAAAAAAAAAAAAAAAAAAAAAAAAGCGTTTATTTTTAATTGCCGGATATTACTGTTATTTTTACTTGATTTTTTTTTGTTTCCTGTCAAACATGGAATATAACGATGAGGCGAAACCGTGAGATCGTAGAGACAGGATTTCTTAATATCATTAAACTTTTGTGTGAAATATTTTCTTCAAGAATTGGAATGAAGGAATGACGTTCTTTCCGCATGATAGGATCGGGAAAGACTGACAATTTGGTAAGAAACGAGGCTATTTTCTCTGGAAAATAGCATTGTCTAAAGGGCATTATAATGGAATAGTTTTTAATTATTTATTTTTTTTGGGGGGGGAGAGAGAGGTTGGTTAGTGTGATTTGTTATTGTTTTTCATTGGTTGACTGATTTTGCACATTTTTTTGTTTTTAGTTGTGCGGTCTAAGCTCTAAATTTAAACGCCCAGGGTTAGTAGTCACTCTCCGAAACATAATACTTAGCTACACACGGGTTTTCTCTATAATAACAATACTTGACGTAAAAGGCGGCAAATCGATTTTGAAGTTAACGCAAAGTTTTAAGGAACGTTGGATCCAAATTCTTCTCTTGTCACGAACTTCTTGTTTATTTTAATTCACCTTCAATTCTTCCGTTTTAAGATGATTTTTTGTTTTGTTTTTCTTGCGTTTCTTTTTGTGAACAGTATGCTTGGATATTATCAACGTAAACACTAGTTCTAAGAGTCACTATGTTATTTCTGATAGCATGAAGATATAATCTAACCAAGTGGATTTAATACGGGACTGGAGACTTGTGAGGGTCTAATGTCCTGTCTCTGCGTGGATTCAATCCACAGGAGTCATTAAAGTCTTCGTGGTCCGTCCGGAACTGTATTCCAAAACTCCAAAAGCGAGAAGTGGGGGTAAAACAGCCTTTGGCAAACGCAATCCCGAAATGACGCTGCTGATCGCAGGGAGCCTTGCCTTGCCTTTTTTTTTATTCTTCCTTCTTCTATCCTCCACTTTCTCATAAGCTTTTCATATATGAAAAAGGAAAAAAAAATGTGTGGTGAACCTGCGGGACGCTGAGAATTCACGAGTCCTGCTCTTAAAAAAAAAAGAAATAAAAAGAAAAACTTAATGAAACTGCGAACCGGAAAGTTTGTTCTCAGAATAAGTCAAGCCTAAAAATTTATTTCTTTGATTTTTTTTTCTTACTTCCATTTTTATTTTTTTTCTGATTTTTCATTAAAAAATCTATTTTTTTCCTTTAAAATGCAACAGCGGAAATGAAATATTTATATTAAAAATTAAGAACAATAAAAACATAAAGTTCTTGAAAAACTTTAAACCTAATTTCCTTGCAATGTTGTCCTTAATTTTTTTTGATTTGTTTTTAATTTGTGAAAACGATGCCAAAGTCTACATTTTTTATTATTATTTAATTATAATATCTGCTAAATACAAACAATAGAAGTTTTTCATTTTCTGAATAAATAAACAAATGATAAATTTCCTTTTTCAATTGGTTATATCTATAAATTTTAATGAAATGTGAATGTGCAAAAGATTTGAAGTACCGGTATTTGAAGTATTTTACGTGTACTGAAAGTCGGAGAAACTAGTCAGAATATTGTAAAATTAATTTTTGTATAAATCATTTTGCCTAACTATTCAGATGTATGGCTTTATTAATGACTTCTGTGAATGTGCATAAATTAATAGGTAATTTAGCGGTTTAATATCCAGTATTGATATCGATACTGTCTCTTTCTTCCGTTTCTAGTGTTTCTTTGCAGGAATATTTATAACTCTCACTCACTAATTTCTTGACGAGGATCCACATAGAAAAAAATTCGAATACAAAAGTTAAATCATCTCTTGTCCTTAAATATGTATGCCAAGTTTCAAGAATATCCATAGCGCAATGGTTAGGTTATATGCAAGGTGGTCCAGGGAAGTGTTATCATCCCCCCCCTCCCCCAAGAGTTTTGATGAAGACTTTGATGATAGATTCTAAAGTTAATCCTGTGTTTCTCTCCCTACAATTTTTGTTTCGGTTGACCTAAAGTTTGAAATGTTGAAGTATGTAAATTAGGCTATTACAATTCCCAGTAGGAAATGTCAGGGAGATTCGCAGCTTATTCTATGTACTTCCTGTTAACAGATAATAAAAAGATAGCTGCCAAGTTCCTAGCACCAGCAATTGAATGCCAAGATGGCTTCATATCCAGTAAATGAACATATAGACATTGTTCTATGTCATGGGGCTAGCCAGCGAAACAGACATTTGGCAGCCAGGATGTATGTTTAGACATATCCTGACAGAAGGCATCCATCAAGATAAGATATGACGCGAATTATCCAATGATTCCGGGAGACTGGAAGTGTTATCCCAGGATCACGAGCAACGAAGCCATCACTTATTACTTTGATACTGGCATATATGCTGCAAATCAACATACAAACAGCAGAACAATCGCACATCATTTAGGAATATCTCATTAATCAGTTCTCCTTGTTTTCAGAGCTCATCAGTTTCACCTGTATTACAGGTATGGTCATCAAAGATTGGAAGAACAGGATTATCCAGCCCATATAGACTTTTGTATTTGGATATTAGCACGTACATTCAGAAATAATAGCGCTTATTCTGTGGACTTGATGAAACCCAATTCACAATTAGATGGTGAATCTTTACAACCTTTATTACTAGAGTGAAGAGAACCCACGGTGGCTTGAATAGACATCAGAGAAGCGGCTTGAACAGACATCAGAAGACTTCAATGTGTGGTGTGCGATTATTGGAACCAAGATTGTCGAACCTTTCTTCTACGATGCTATGCTAAATGACCAGAAGTATGTGGATCTAATCCCGAGTGGTTCAGTAGATCAATACATAGAGAGGATGTATTTGCTAATGTACATAGAAGTCTTGTTCCAACACGATTGAGCGCCATTCTCATTATCCTTCATGAAGTCGAAGATTTCTAGACGATCGTTGTCGCAATCGCTGGATAGATTGCCAAAGGTCCACACAGTAGTCGGCGAGATCACCTGATCTCCACCCTCGAACTTTTTTTTTGTGGGAATATGTGAAAGATCACATGTTTACCACACAAACTACTACATCACAGGATTTGCAACAACGCATAATACTATGCTGTAATGGAATCAGCGGAACTATACTGATATCAGTTCATAGATCTGTTATCACACGTGCACAGTGGTGCATTGGCAACACCGGCACCATTTTGAACACATTTTATGTTCAGTTTTGAAATTAGATTGAATTTGTTTGTTTTCGACCTTAAGCTAAGTGTTGAAACAGTTTGTTTTTCCTGGGATCAATGTGGAAAATTCATTTCTGTGATTGTTTTTCCAAACATTGTAAGCGCCCTTATTTCATAATAATAAAAAAAATCATTAGCTCACATTTAGAATCTGTCATCAAAGTCTTTATCATTCGTAATATATCTGGATAACCCTAAATATACAGACACAGACTACTGACCTTGAAGCTTCTGGGAAATTCGCTGAAGTAAAAAGTGATAAAATAACTGCAAATTTTTAAGTTAATTAAAATTTTAATTTATTCGAAAGTTAGAACGCTAAATTTCCTCTTTATTTGGTGCTTTTTGTGTTATATCTGAGTGAGTTCTTTTTAACATTTATCCAATTTGTGCTTGTGCGTTTTGTGTATGTTTCGCCAATACAAAATGACCGGCCAAACAGAAACGTGGAACGATTTTATATATATATACATACAGTATATATATATATATATATATATATATATATATATATTTCTTTTCGCTGTGAGACACGTGTTTTGTGAAAGGGGGTTTAGACGGAAAGGGGCATCCATCACTCCACTCCACAAAGGATGTCTGCGAAGCGGCGGAGCCATTGCAGGAAAAAAAAATGGGAGGCTATCACGTGATTTTTCTTTTGCACTTCCGCACGTCGCCTCCTTTTCAACCTCATTCCTGCACAGTCGCACACAAAGGCACGCGGCAAAGCGAAATTTATGGGAAATCAATTGAGATCTTACCGGCTGTCGCCTTTACCTCGGCAGATTTGCCTTCGCAAGCCACCCTCACAACGAGACGGAAAATTATACTGACCCTCCACCCCTCCCTACCTCCTGTCTCCTGATGTTGCCAACGACCATACACTGCTAATCAAAGAAGTATATGCTTTCAAAAAAAAAAAGCATCGCCGGACTCTCTTTGATCACACGTACGGGACTTGGTAGCAAATAAAGTTTGGGAAATCATGCCGATGTTATCTGGGTGTAGAAGTAAAAAGTCAGGAGAGGAATTACCCTCAAAAATAAATGAATATCTGGAATAAATAACAAAAATAAGAAATGAGGAGGTAATTAATAAATTATTACCAATATTCATTTCATATTCACTTAAAAAGAACATATTTTAAAAATTTTAAATTAAGTTTTCTTTTGAAGTGAATATGAAAAATAACTTTCATAGTTAAATTGCTATTTAAATTACCAAAATTATAATTTTTGTAAGCCAATGTTTAGGTGGTCGAGTCATTATAGTGCTCGTGTATGCTCATCAAGACTCGGTCGGAAGATGAGGACATTGACCAAGCGGAATAGTGAACAGATAGTGTGCAATCATTGCCAAAAAATTGGCGCACCCAAAACCAATGATTTGCGAACGATAAAACTCGGTGTGCGGCAACGTCACGGATAGTTGTGCCAATGATTGCACTTGGGCTACAATTGCCCACTGAGAACTGACACAAGGAGCGTTAGTATCGCTAATGCCGTGGTCGTGTGAACGGGAGTCATATGACCGCTGTGTGCTTTAAATCAATGTGGTTTGGAGTTGCAGGTTTCTGGAGTCCCCAGTATGCCTCAACAACACCTTCGATGCAGTTTTGAACAACTGATATAGTTCGAGAGAGGTTGTATCGTTGGATTGCGGGAGGCAGGATATGTTCCATCGAATTGACCGCTATCTGGACCGTTCCGACTGTACTGTGCGACGGTGTTGGGAGCAGTGGAGACGTGAGGGAACACATGTGCGCAGGGAAGGCACTGGAGACCTAAGAGGACTGCCAGAAGAGAAAATTGTGTCATCGTCCGACAGGTGCGAATTGATGAAAGGTTGTCACTGTCCACCATCAAGGGACATTAGCGACATCACTAGAAATCCTGTATCTGCCCCCACGATTGCGAGGCAACGAATCGTGTTTAATGATGAATCCAGATTTTGTCTGGACACAGGTATTTCTTGTTTGTCTCCACCATACTCGAGTACGGAGACGCACTAGGCAATGCATAAATCCGAACTTCATTGCTAAGCGATACATTACCAGGACTGGTGGCGTCATGATGTAGGAAGCCATCTCCTACGATTCTGGATCTCCGCTGGTAGTGATTCAGGGAACATTGACGGCGTAACGCTATGTTCAGAAAATTCTGCGGCCTCATATCCTTTCCTTCATGAAGAGATCCATTTTCCAATGACATAATGACCGCCCACATACAGCACGGATTTCCCTGGACTGCCTCCATGCTGTTGACGAACTTCCTTGGCCGGCCAAGTCTCCAGACTTGTCGCCGGTTGAACATGTATGGGATCAGCTGGAACGTAGTTTCGATAGTCAACAGGTATGAACGATCTGGAGCTGCAGTTGCAACAGCTATGGGGGGATCTTCTGCAAGTTAGTATTAGACGTCTCTACACCAAGCCTTATCGCCGCTTGTATCCACGCTAGAGGCGGTACGACCCAGTACTAAAGGGCTATTGACCAATCGTGTTTTGCCGGAATGAACGGCCAATTTGCTCTGATATTATAATCAGTTATTTGCATCATCGTTCTGCTTCTGGGTGCTCTAATTTTTTTGGCAACGAGTGTATATTATTATATTAGAAATAGGAATAAATGCAATTAAGGTAAAAAAAAATCATTACAATGCTTAAAACTTACTTGTTTTAATTTTTTTTTCTCATCTTTTTTTGAATTATTTCTCTTGTTAATTTTTACTGTTGGTTATCTCACAATGGGTCCAATGAGTGTAGTAATAGATTACATTAAAACATTGTGAAGGTTTTTTAGTTTTGATTGCAAATAAGGTTTAACAGTTGCATGATCTTTCACTTTATCAGTAGACCGTATACTTTAATATTTTAATTATAGAAAACATATCTGTCGGAAAAGTAGTACGCTATTTTGACTATTGAATTACTTAATTAATAGGGCTTTGTTTTGCTATAAAATTAAAAGCCTGGAAGTAAAACTTATACACAGTAATTTGCTAAAAAGAATGTCTATTGCTACCGTGAAAAAACAAATAATGTTCAGTAGCTATTTCTAGAACACTGCTAGCGGATGATAGGTCTGATTGTCCAGTGATATAGGCGTTTGCTGTTTGTCTTCTAGATAGGTGCTAGGCTTCACCCAGCCCTCTATGAGAGGAGGACTAGATTTCTTTCCCGGTGTTAAAGGCGATAGGGTGTCGGACTAACCATCCGATCCCAACTTTATCCCGGTGATCGAGAGTCGTTGGAACTCATTTCTCCAGTGCCCGAAAATTCGTACTTCATACTACTGTACTTTCATAGATTGACGTTTGATAAGTTCGAGGATTTTTCTGTCTTTTTTATTTATTAACTTACATTGTAATTTTGTAAGGGTTCTGTAACAGTATTTACTTTAAATATTTTTTTATTTAATAAATTGTCAATATTTATTTCAAAAAGTATAATAAATTGTTACCGAAAAATTGTACTGTTGAAAGGGTTCGCGAGTAAAAGAGATTGGAACCATAAGGCTTCCTGAGCGAAGCGATAGGTAATTTAAATATTTAAATAGAAATTAGTGACGTTTTCTAGGTCCTAGGGTCCATCCAGCCCTCTGTAGAATGGGTACAAGTTTTCTTTCAGGCGGGCGATTATTGGGCTCATCACTCGATCTCGTCTTAAGTCTCTCAATGTAATGTAATCCAGGATTAATCTCCAGCGCCCTCATGGACCATGTTAAGCCTCAGTGATTTAGATATATTTACAATACATTTCGGGAGTATACAACGATTTCCGAAAGGTTATGTTTTCTATTTAATATTTACTAATACAAACAAGTGTATCTAAATCTATTATCAAGATTATTATTAGATTCATCAATTTACATGCGATGGAAACCATTGCAATATTTAAGTTCTTTCTTTTTCGATATTTCGAATTCTCATTATAAGGCGATTTTTTTTTTAAATTTCACACTACGCTGTTTTGTGAACTTTCATTTTAAAATATTTTCAATTTACTGCAAAAGAATTTCGATCATTTTGTGATTTGGGAGATATTCGCCTTTAGATTTATCGTTGTATCTAACCAATTATTCACGCGAACGAAAATCAGTAATTTCCATACGATTGAAGCAAGATTCACAATCTACAAATACTGTTCAACGCAAAGTGAATTAAAACAAATTATTACAACTTAAAGATGTATCTCTTCAAAGTTTGCTGTCTTGAATTTTTCTGAGCTGCTAATACGAATATTCCGTTTGAAGACATAAAACTTAAATTGCTTGGCTTCTCGCAAGGAATAGCAAATTACTTTGAAGGGGAAGTTAATAATTGATGCTTTACATTAAGTATTATGTACTTAAATTTTGTATATACCAGAACTCAAATATGCTCTTACTCCACCACCAACGATACACAAATCTGACAGCTTAAAGTTAGCAGACGCTTGGTATTTACTCTAGTGTTTATTGAAGGCTAAATGCAGAAGTTGAATTTCAAGAAAGATGGGATAAGGTCATATTAATTATTGTTTGCTTTTGGATACGTGATGTATTTTAACAGACTTTAAATGGTAATGGTTCATTAACATTAGTAATGGTTGCGTACCATACTTAATAAAAATACAGGTAATCTCCGACTTTCAAAAATGTGCACGACCAAAAATTTTCAAAATATCAAAAAATCGTGCATTTAAAAAATTAATATTTTCAATACTATTACAATATTTTGTGTATTAGAGAAACTTTGATGTATCTAGAATAAGTATAAACCAAACATAAACTTAATATGTACACATGTATTTATAGACTGTTTTCGTACCATCAGTATTCGATCCCTCTCCACTTTTTCAGAACTGTTTAGGTATCATCTTTTAGAACTAGAATTAGATGGCGCCGGTGGAGGACAATTCCCCGCTCTCTGTTCTCTTGATAACAGTCGTAACTTTATCTCAAATATGTTAAAATATTGAGCTTTTTATTAGAGACTACAGTGCAGTGTTTTTTGAGACCATTCAATCTTACATTTATAAATTTTATGTTTTATTTTATGTTTTAGCCATTTAATATTTAACAAGAGGCCGTGCCGGCGTGGCCGTGTGGTCTAGACGGCGGTCTGCCGTTGCGACCAGTGTGCCGGTGTGCTAAAGAAAGATGATTAATCTAAGAGCATTTGTAAAAAAAAAAAAAAAAAAATATTTAACAAGAGTCTATTTCATTCAAACACTTTAACATGTAGAATAAGGAATGAATTCAGAAGTTTAAACGGCATTCACTTACTTTTTTTAAAATTGAAATTTTTAAAAGTGTTTCGGCCAATATAAATTAAAAATCAAAATAATAAAACATACACATACACAAGTTGAAGAAGCAGTTAGAGGCTTTGGCTTACTAATGGGTGTTGCTAAAACTTATGAATTTAAAATATCATTTTTAATAATTCTTTATAAGCCGTTCCGGCATGGCCGAGCGGTCTAGACGGCGGTCTGCCGTGTGGCCGTTGTGTCGGAACCTGGGTTCGAATCCCGGTGTTGGCATGGCTATTTCTTTCTTCTTCAGTGTTTCGTCCGTTTCTCCCTGAGACTTACCATCTCAGGATTATCCTGGACGGGGTGTGAATCTCGTTCCCCTTTCTTGAATATCACTAGCTTCGCTCTGACGTTGTCAGGCTGAGTTAGTTCCGTGGTCCCTAGTTGGCCAAATTCGATAAAGGAAGGAATTCTTTATAAACATCAAGGGGTGAGACCAAGTGTTTACTAAGTGACATCGTAGAACAGCTATTATTTATTAGTGTATTTTCCAAAGGAAAAATACACTAATAAATAATAGTGTATTATTACGACGATTTTATACATGTAAAATGTTTTGACGATTTTTCCTATCTTCAAACTCTTGTATTCGCGGTATTTTCAGAGCTTTTGTCACAAACTTTTAAATCATTTAGAGTATTGGTTTAACTACAAATAAGTAACAAAAAGTTGAAATCTGTTCACAGGTTTTTAGGAGGTGTGACCTCAAAGTTGTGAAGTGGATAATTGTCGTACATTTTGAGCTTTTAAGCTAAAGCTTTTATGAGTGCTAGATACCTTTAAGGACTCGGCTGGTATTGTATTTCAACCAAATCGGATCATCCGTTTCAATTCGGCACTCCACATAATGCTCTTCCATTGTTCTAGAGTGAAATGGTTACGTGCTTTGCACCACTGTAAACGACGGCCGGCATTCCATGCATTGATCTTAGGCTTTATCGGCTGCAGCTCGACCATGGAATCCGAGTGCAACCAGCTCCCGGCGGAAGGTACGATCACTTACATCACTTCGCTATGCCGATCGAAAGTCTTTCGCCACTGTTTGTAACGAAGCCTTACGGTGGGACCTCAACACACGTCAGAGACTTCGACTGTCCCGATCTTTAATGTTTCGACTTAACGGGTCTGGTTTGGCGTGTTACAACTCCCTCTTGTTTCCATTTCACCATGTTGTTGAACGGGTATCTGGAACTTGCCTGAAATCTCACAGATAGAATGACCAAACTAATAATCATGCTCCATTCAATGTCACTAAGCTCGCTTTAGTGCGTTCATACTGACGACTGTAGCTGCTACACGCGTCAACTTAACGTTCAAGATCCTTTTTTAGGGACGTGTAGGTACGATCCCACTTACTCTCCGGGGGGGGGGGGGGAGTGTCCGGTGATTAATGGCTATATATCGCTAGTGTATGAACATAATTATTCATCAAACTTTTTTTTTTAAAGAAAAATCAAGCACTTCTTTCTAACAAGCATACAAATAAGTAAATAAATAAATACTTTGCATATTTTCAATATTCAATTCCTCTCAGATAGTGAAAATTGTAAATTATTAAGGCACATATTCTTGAATATGTAACTTTCATAAAAAACATATTATTCCAATGTATTCTAAAACAGATTAATTGATTGATAAGATATTTCTAAACTAAAAAAAAAATCGAAAATTTCATTTATAGAAGTTTTAATTAACTTCTAGATCAATTTCATATTATTTTATATTTTTCTTCTTTCAATTTTTTGTTTATCCGTAAAAAAAAAAATCACACGAGAAGACAATTTCTTGCTGAAAAGTTAATCTAAAGATCAAAATCAAAATCAAAAGATGATACATGGAAGTTTTGAACCACTCAATACATTGTGAGGTAACCGTCTTCCAATGATCCTTATCTACATCAAACCCACGTGTGTGCAATACTCGTCCCTTGGGCCGCATGCGACCGGCCAGTATATATGCTTCGGTCCGATAGTGTCAAACTTAAATTGAGCCTATACACTGCTGCCAACAGATACATTGAAAAATATCATAACTTCTAATAGCAACTGTTCAAACTTTTCTATTAGAATATTAATATAAAACCAACTAGCGCATTATTTGATAATTTGAAGTTTATATAAATTAAGTTTATTATTAGTTATTATTATAAATGATACTGTCAAATCACTAACTAGTAAGATATTTATGTAAATTACATGTATTATTAATTATTATTATTGTAAATGACTTTATCAAATCATTAATTAGGAAGATATAGTAAACGTTGCGGTTCTCCATCAGAACTGTTTTACAAATTGACCCTCAGACTTCCTCAGGTTGTGCATCCCTGATAAATTAAACAAGTTTAATATTACTTATTATTTATAAAACCTTACACATTTTAAAAGAATTTCCAATCAGTAAAATCGAATTAATTAAGATGTAATTGTTGTAAAAAACATAAAATTTTTAATTAAAAGATTTTATTGTTGTTGATCTGAAATATTATTATTAGTATTAATTTAAACTGTTAGTTTAAACATAAAGTAGCAAACCTGTGATGACGTGATCTTGGATTCTGAGATAATTTATCACAACCCGTGACCGCGACCTCTTTCTCACAATCCGTTTCGGAGACATCATCTCAGAGACATCATCTCAGAGACATCGAAATCACGTGATAACAATGAAAATGTGTGCATCTTGGAGACCTTCTCGGCGATGTCCGGTTAACCCACGCCGATAAAACTGAAAACGTGAGCATCCTCAATACTACACTTAACATTTGCCAATTCATTTGTATTTCTGTGTTGTAAGGTTTCGGAGGAGAAGCGGTCAGAAAAAAAAAACATGTTTTCTTTTCATAATATATACTGAGTGGCCACTTTATTATAGACACCATACTAATAACGAGTTGCTTCTCCTCTAGCTTTGATCACAGCAGTAATTCTTGTAGGCATAGATTCTACAAGGAGTTGGAGCGGTTCCTCAGGAGTAATGGCTCATGCTGACAGAAGAGTAACCCTTAGTTGGTTCACATTTGATGGTGGCGTTTCTAGGATTCGAATGGATCTTTCATTTCATCAAGTTTTTTGCCCAACTGCCATTCACACGCAATACTGTTGCATGAAAAAAACCGAGGATCTTCACAGTTTCTAAAATACTGGAACCGGCTCTTCTTCTCCCCACGATCATGCCTCTTTCGAAGTCGTTTAAATCTTTTGACACTATTTTTATATTGACGAAGCGAAACTTTAATTTATTTATTTAAATTGGGTCTATTTTACACATAATGGAGGTGAGGGCGAAAGATAATTTCTGCTGCCATTCAGAAAAGTGGAGGGCAACTCGTCCCTCCCCCACTGCTCCCGCAGTTCCGACGTTTCAGACTTGTATCTATTGTAATGTAGTTACAATACCAATTGGTTACTCAAAAGTATTTGAGAAACGTATGTGTATATTCGTATTACAATTCGTTACGTATCATATACAAAAATATAGAATACTTATGGGATCAGTTTGAAAGAGCAAAGATTTTAATATCCTTTCAGAAGTATTATCACCTACGCTGATGCAGAGAGGTCGTCATTTCCTCTGGTAGTGAGGAAATCATCACCAAACCTCTGTGTGTTTGTAGCTTTTATTTGTAGGCCCATGTTTAACTAAAATTTTTAAGGATCTTGCTAATACGATCTCTTAATTTGTCTTGGGCGAGTTTCTTTCTTTCGTTTGCATTCAGCTGTTGGTTGTTTGTAGACTATCTCATTTTGGCTATCTAAGATAAGGACTGTTTGCATAATTTACACTACTGTCCCTCAATTATTCCAAAGATGCAAACTGAGATAAAAATGCAATAAAATAATATTATTACTTGTTAAAAAATTATATAAATCAAATTTAGAATATACTTTGCTAGTTAAATAAAGTATCCCACTGCAGACCCACATATCATTGGGGTTATGGGAAAGAAGGCTCTTACTGTTTATTAATGAACGGGATAAGTTGAGATCGAGTGATTAATCTAATGTCCCCTTTAACCCCGGGAAAAAAACCGGAGCTGGGTGGCGCCTAGGACCCGTCTGTAGGAGAATTCAAGATAAAAAATGCCCGACATTCGCTGGAATTGAGCATGGCTGCTTTAGTCCTCAATCAAGAGTTTTACCACTTGACTACCGGACGTACAAATTCTTTGAGAGATTTAATTTTAAATTAACAGAAAGCTTAATAGCAGTAAGTAATTAATAAACCATGAGGATTTAGCTACATAGTTAAGAAAGTGAA
Organism: Thereuonema tuberculata; assembly: GCA_023159025.1. Taxonomy (NCBI): domain Eukaryota; kingdom Metazoa; phylum Arthropoda; class Chilopoda; order Scutigeromorpha; family Scutigeridae; genus Thereuonema; species Thereuonema tuberculata. Next base: position 235,299,332 of record JAFIDM010009631.1, read on the forward strand.
AATGATGTTGTTAATAATATTTATTGCCGTTCTTATCTTCATTAAATGTCTAAAATATTTGATAATCAAAAATGTAAATCAATATTTCTAGTTTGATTTGGTGTTAAGTTTATTATATCACTAATCAAATATTAAATTTTTATTAATTATACTCTTTTATACTTATTCTTTCTCTCTTATACTTAATTTAAATAATCCTATATGAATCTTATTAAACTTATTATTAACTTTTGTATTTTAGGATACTTATATTAATTATCAGACCTATACTACAGATGTGCATTTCTTTTTAAGCACACCTAATAGGACTGAGAAACATTAAAAAAAAAAAAAAAAAAAAAAAAAAAAAAATATTTCGGGCTATGATTTAATGAATGTTTCATACGTAATTGCAGACGAAAGAGTGGAGTTCCGTAAATCATGCTAAGTTTGATCTTCAGATGGAGAGTGGCTGTGTGCCATCAATGACTGCCATAAAGTGGACAGCATTGAACAAGACTTGCCGTTCACTTGCATTTCGAACGCAGGAGCATCTTACTCTGCATTGTGCACCATCAGATAGTTATGAGTCATTGCCAAACTCGTAAAAAATGTGGAGTGGACGTACGATGTAATTTATGAGGCTCTATGGTCGAAGTGGTGGTGCGGAGTTGCAATTGAAAATAGGCAATAGAATATGGTTGGTTTGCATTAGTTCTTTGATATTGATGATTAATTACGTTTGCTGACAAAACTCTTGAGACAATAAACATTTCAACTGCCTTCGTTGAAGAATCGTATATTTGTATTTTATTCACTTGAAGAAATATTAAATGCGTGAGCTCAAGAAGCATTGGATATTTCTTATTTGGTGGTACGTCTGTCTCTGTTCTCCTAGGCACCGAAATTGCACCATCATTTTCAGGACAAATGAAATTAATTTATATCAATAGAAGTTTTTTATTTCCTTTTGTGGCCATTGCACCAATTAGAATCGCATCTTTTCTTTCTCATTCTAACTCTATTATATTGATATTTTATTTTAATTTTTTATGAACTATATTCTAATATACAAATATTTACATTGAAGAAAAAACAATAATGTTTATTTATTGTTTTTTTTTTCTTCAATGTAAAAATATTTGAAGAAATATTTACTTATCGTATTTACTTTTACTTTTATCGTATATTACTGTCAGCTCTTCGAAATTCTTAAGTCACTTTTTTGGAAATTTTTTTATTAAGAAATGTATACAAAACTTTTATTTCGTTCACTGAGCATGCGCAGCATGTGAAGTCATACTATTCTATTTGAACATTTTTCTTCTCTATTTTTCTGAAAGGCTATTTGTTCGCTCATCACTTTAAAACGGTTGGACGGATTTCCATAAATTAAGTATTAGTTTTTTTTTGTCCAACTTCCGCACGATTATTTTCATCTCTACCCCCACTCCCCCTTACTATCCAGTAAAAAGATGCATCAGAGCTGCATACTGAGTCTCCAGTATCCGTCGATAGTTGAGCAAGTACTTCTACAAAATACATAGAAGTTTTCTATATAAAAAGTTTTTAAAAAAATTAAGAAATATAATACAGAAAATCATTGATCTCTGATTCTGTAGCTGGCATCCATTTTCATTTGGATCTGATTTACAATTAGATTCTTCCATCACAAAGATGTTTAATTAAGGACATAATATTATATTGGAAATAGAGAATTATATTGGTATTGTTTTCTGTCTTTTAGTATTAGTAATTCAATCAGCAATGAATGACCTACTGAATAACATGGAATGCAATTGCTTTGTGTAGAATCTAAAACATAGTTGGAATCTGAAGACCTGAGATATCGAACAACAATGCGTCATTAATAAATATATTTTATTCCTTATAATTTTGCGACATTAAAATTTGAAAATGTAATGCTTCTTAGAAAAGCATTATTTTTATTTGTTTCCTTGAGATCCCCACCGCTGAAAGCGGAATGAGATCCACAATCTCTTATCCCCTTTGAAGTGTTATCAACTAAGTAATTGTGGCTGATGATTCCTAATGACGACGAAACAGCCGTCACAGATTCCCTTGATACCAATTATCGTTAGTTGTTATGAGAATGTGTTACTTTTTTCTCCCAATTCATATCTCACTGTTATATGTTAAGCCCATTTAACAGTAATGTGATTTTACGTTATTAAAAGTACTAAATATCAATGGAGTATTGGTAAAATTATACAGGAGAGTAGCTCTTTAAAATCAACTTATATAATTTGCTAATTTCGTTGTGCTAGTTAAAATAATAAATCCTTAGTAATACTTACTTTTCTCTTTCCTTTTTCATAGCTTATACTTCGGAATTTATTAATTGGTCTTATTTAGGTTTAATGCAGAAAATCGCTGTAAATTGTGAGTTTGGCAATTTTAAATGTATAATTAATAAATTAATTAGAATGTAACAGTAAGCTCAATGTTAACCGCTAAAATATTAATAGCTGGTTGCCTAGAATTACAGGAAATCAATAAGTTGAAGTGCAATTCATTAAAATCTCTTCAACATTCAGAATAGATCAAATTGTAAGCTCCAATTGTAAGTTTATATATATATATATATATATATATATATATATATATATATATATATCTCACTCTAATTTTGTGGAAATTAAGACTGTTCCATTATCACTAAGCTAATCGAGTGTAGAAAAAAAAATCTCATTTATTGTATTTGAAATAGTATTTAATTAATCAATTCCATAAGATTTTTTGAAAGACAATTTGAAGCTAAGAATTCAAAACTCAAATGCCCGAAACAACTCAATTTGAGGCCTGGTGCGAAGTAGTTAGGACTGGGCCTCATTTCCTATTTAATGATGTTGTTGTTGTTTCACGGTGCACATCAAGTACGAACTTCGAGTTCGAAATGCCCGTACACAATGAATCTCTAGGGTTGTCATCAGATTTTCATGGAACAGAGTTTTCCCAGAGTTTTCCCATTGCCAGGAAATCATTAAAGAATGACTCCAAACCATAAGAGAAAGATGAAGAAGTAGACAACATAGGAAAGGAACTTTTTCAACAACCATGCCGACGCTGGATTCGAACCGAGGTTCCGACATATCTGTCTCAAGGCAGGTCGCTGCTTAAAACACTAGGGCTATGCCGGAACGGCTTTGTTGATGTTAGGGACATGTAATACATAACAAAATAAATTAATGTTTCGTTTTATATGAATTGTTTTCTTTGTTAAACAGAAAATTGTTAAAACATACAGAAAAGTTAACAGAGATAAAGTCTCGATGGAGTCTACATTGATATGGCGCCTGGAGGCACCATTCGCCATTACTAAGGAGCTGTTAGTTTTATAGTAATAATAAATATTCTATTGAGGAGGGGGACAGTTGAGGAGGTTGGGGACAGGTTACGATACCGTTAAATACATACCGGAGAGAAAAAGAATACAGAACAAGTTTTAGAATATAAGATTAAATTGGAGTATTTTCAAATTATCCAATTTGAAAATAGGAATAGGAAGATTACTATCTTTGCTGTAGATGCAGCTCCATTAGATGAATCAAGCTCTGCAAATTGCCTACAAATGCAAGGACCTGGTGAAGAAAAAAACTTGTTGAAGAAGAAAAGACCTGGTGAAGAAAAGACATTAATAATTCTTAATGAAATTAACAATTTTGAATAATGATCAATTTTTCTAAGTATTTTCTTGGATATTCTAGAAAAAAAAAAAGGCAACTCTAATTTAAAATAAACTTTAAGTTTAATGTGGAAGCATCAAGCTAAAAGTTTATTTAAATTAGAGTTGCCTTTTATCGACTGATTTCTTGCAAAAAAGCTCGTTGCCATCGAGATTTTACGAGAAACTTTGAATATCACTGCGAAACATTGAAAAAGAAGAAAAACGAAATATAAAAATTTGCAGTTGTAATCAATTAAAAAAAAAAGGTCTCTGGCTTATTCTACTGCAATTAATAAATAACAGTTATGCAAAATTAAATATACCCTTAATGGTTCAGTGGAGATTGAGTAAACAGGTCTGAAGGCATCAATGTTGTAGACACACTGGGGAGCGAAAGTGGAGATCAACATAATCGTGCTCATATTTTAATTTCAACTATTAATAAGTATCAAATTTTAAAGAAATCGATCGAGCCGTTCTAGAAAAGGATATGGAGGCTCAGTTTTGAGAGATGGGAGGGGTAGAGATGAAAACGAATAGACCTGTGGAAAATGGACCTAAGGAAAACATCCAGTCATTTTAACGGCAAACAGACAAATCGACAACATAGAAGAAAAATGTTTAAGTGAATAGCAAGACTACGCATCCCTAGTCAACAATTTTTATTTTTCGGAAGCAAAATGCAGTTATGGCAGCGTTAATTAACGATGGAAAGTCGTCTTCAGATTTTCTCACGTGAAATTTTTCTTTGCTGATGAAAATCTCTAGAATTAGTGAAACTGGATTTTATGTTTTTTCTAATCTTTAGAAATCTAACTTTTTATTATCGTAGACATTGTTTAGTTCACTGATAAGTGTAAAATGGCTTGAGTATCAAAACCTTCTGTAACCGAAGTCTAACCATCTAATTACATCAGACGGGCTGACGAATATGTGTATCTTAAAATGACATTCTAAGTTTTCCTGGTTTAATCATGTTCTTTTTAAGCGAATACTAAGAATAGTTACACTGTTAGATGAAGTCTAGAATATTCTGTAATAACTTATGATAGAGATATAAAAATTGTAATGTGTTTGAATGAATTCAGGTTTAATGACCTTAATTGAGATGAGAAGCATTTTTGTAATATAGCAATAAAGGAAGTGACATCTAAAACAGTAAGTTCGAAAGAACTTCAAGCCTATTTTCATTAAAAAACTATTTCTTTTTCTTTTCTTTTTTTGAAGATAAAACGAAAAGCCTGCATTTATATTGAAATTATAATATCAAATAATAGAAATTACTGAATTCAAACAATACAAATTTTTAATTGTCTGAAAAAAAAAATTATTATTTCCTTGCATTATATCAGGCCCCACGCAACGACTTAAGGACTTCATTTTGATTGTTGAAGATAATGAAATGTTAATAGAATAGAATAGAAATCTATTATTTACATTCCAATGCTTTTCTATGGTAATTTTTGTTGTCTTTTCGTACTAATTTGTTGGCAAGGACCAATTTGGAAAAGATTTCAAATATAAAATTTTGATTGTCTACAGTCCTCGAATATGCACAACGAGTTTTAAGAAGATCCAACCTTCGTTCAAAAATTATTAGGAACGAGCATAATCACACACACACATAAACTCATGGACACAGACTAACTGATTTGATGAACCTCATTTTCTTGTTGGAAAGCAGGAAATCATTAATACTGTCAGAATATTATCTCTTTTATAGAGAAAACTGAAGCTACACTTAAGACTTCTTCCATTTTAAACGTAGTAATCAGCCGAAGTCAAAGCCCGTTACACAAAGCACTGAACCAAAAACTTGAGAGGGGAATGCATGATGAAGTGGGGTTGTGATATACATCTCTATTGCTGGGGTTTATGTTTCCCCCTACACGGCCAATTACCTAATTGGCGAAGCGTGCAATCGTCATTGGCGACGAGTTCTGCAGCAGGGCGCCTATAACGACAATCCACTGTTATGGCAGTACTGCAATATTGTAAACGGTAGCTATAAATATTTGAACCGGAGTGTCGTACGACGATCCGCTTCCCCAATGGAATCCGATGTGCCCAGATCGACAGCAAATAACCCAACACGCAACACGGAAATTACAACTGTCAGTCGAAGAATCAGGACCGTGAAATTCAAATGTCATTTATCTACTTCTATTATTGATCGTTATCATTTGATTTCCAATCTTCTAAATTGAAATATAGTTATGCACTGTCGGCCAATCATGTTCAGAGTACATTTATTCCCGTTGCTAAATACTTAACACCCGTTAGATAATTGCGATATTTTTTTGGTTAACGATGACTTTGCTATTTTAATGGTTATAGTTTATTGAAACTTGCTAATCCTGGAGAAAACATAATCAGAAATTCAAAAGAACTAGAAACCTACTTTCATTAAAACGGAATTTCTTAAAATTTGTTTCTTCTTCTTTTTTTAAAAAAAAGTAGTGAAAACGATAAAAACGAAATGGTCTGCATTTATTTTCAAATTGTAACATCTGCTGAATATAAAAGATACAAACAGAATGAATTTTCCATTAAAAAAATGAATTAAATATCCTAAAAATTACTTATTTAATTAAATTAATTAAATTTATTATTTATTTAAATTATCTAAATAGGATTAATTTTAATCTTTGCCATGAGGAAGTTAAAGGATTAGCGGAAAAGATTAACATCTTATTTAAAAAATCTATGAAAATCCCTTGTTTACATTTTAACAAAATTACTATTTTGCTAAAAGCTGACATTAACTTTATCCTTTTGTCTGTTGTAAAACTTGTGCAGTCATTTAATCTGAGAGAGAAATAAAAAAGAATTAAGAATTTTTTAATCACATTTTAGAGATATCTCCAGAAATATAGTATATCAAGTTTCAAAACGATTCGTTCAATGGTTTAAAAGTTATTAGAAGGAGATGAAAGTTATTAGTAGGAGTATATATATCAGAGAAAAAAATATAAACCTGGTGATTTTCGGAACGTAAAATAAAAAAGATATTCACATCAATAGCGAGGATAACTGTTCTCTCCGTATTCTTTGTTTGTGTTATTCTTCTCTTCTCTTCTAAAACGATTGGAATAACGTTATTGTAAATGATAAGTCATTTATGAACAGCCAAGGGGGAAAAAAGGACCGCGTGATCCATTCTTACTAATGCCATAACAATTTGTTTTTCCTCAATTCTCCCCAACGTGGGGTTTTCAGTTTCAATCTAGTGCGGTTCATATCCACCCACAGGAAGTTATCGCCTTGTCACTTTATATCACTCTAATTTTTTTCCTCCTGTCCTTCCGTATCCTTCTTTCCCCATCCTCCCACCACTCGGGATTGCCTGAAGAGATTAATACCAGAGGGCGGCAGAGAACAATCGCAAATCTAATCTTGTACCACAGAAACTACGCTTCAAATACTGATGTCTGTCTGCTCTCGTAAAATTCAGTGGTATTTATTTTATTCAGTGTGTTTCATTTTGAAAAAAATATGGAATGTATTATATTTATTTTAAAAAAAAGAAAATATTGATTTTTAATAGCTATTATTTTCAATCTTTATTTCATTCATTATTTATTAGGTTTTCTTCCTTTCTTCCTTTTTTTTTTTTTTACTTTACTTTTTCCTAAGGAGAATAAGGCACATAAAATAATGTGAATATGGGTTTGGCTAAATAAATTTGAAACCTGTGGAATGAATCTTCATGAAATTTTGCATTTTAATCTTTTTAGAGTAGTTTGTAAGCCTATCAAGAAATTTTCCCCTTGAAGGTGACCAAAATTTGCGTAGAAAAGCATTGCTATAGAAAAAATGGATTTTTATCAGTTTCTTAGACAAAGAATATTAATCTGTTTTTAAATCCTCTTAAAATTTACGCGAGCTTCAAGCTGATTAATATTAATTGGATTCAGACAACTTCAATAAGCATTTACAAAATTTAATTCATTTCTTTTCAGAAAATGAAAACAAAAATCTATTTGTTTAAAAGTTAAGTATCACACTATATGCTCGTATGGACCTTGGAGTCTCGAGTAATTAAGACTCCTGGCGTTTCTTGATCAACAGAACTGAGTTGAGGTCTGACGGTCAGCCCGACATCACTCAGCCTTTAACCCCTGGGAAACAAACACGGTACCCATTCTTCAGAAGGCTGGGTGAACCTTAGGACACATCTGGAGGAGAATTCATCGTGGAAAAATCCCTGATTTTCGCGGGCTACTTTAACCCGGCTCTCCAGCCTGCGGTCAAGCTCTTTATCATTTGGCTGTTATTGTTTGTATTATTTTGATCCCCTTTCTTTTTCGGCCACATCCTATGAGACACCTCCAAACGTCTACGAGTCATAAGCTTTCCAATAAGGTATCAGTCTTGTCTCTCCGACATGCATTTTTGGCTGTAAGTGGCGAAATATATCATTTTCGACTACTTCCTTTGAAACCGGAAGTTATCGCAGATTGGAACTCGTATTTTTGCTTTCGAAAAAGGTAGCACTCATATCTGTATGACTTATAAATTGGGCTGTAGAGGTAGCTAAAAAGAGGAAAATTTTATTTATATTATTTTCACGACTATTAAAAATAAAACTAGATTTCTTTCAAAAACCTACTATATCAATCAAAAAAAAAATTAAAAAAAATCGGAAAATGACTGTTTCCCTAAAATCGAGAAATGAGTGAAGGCGAGTCATATTTTGTGTCTTTAAATCAAGACAAACGAATGATCTGTTTATGCAAAGAAATTTACTGATTACAACGGAGTATCAGGGATCTTACAGATGACGATTCAAGATCCTTCCATGGTGATTGTTTTCTAGTATCGCTCCCATTTTACTTTATTTTTCTGTTGCTGTAAGCCTTTGACTTGTCCATTCATTTGTATTTATGGAGTCTCCGTCTCATTCCTGATCTTGCTGAGCTCCTTAAATTCAGTTTTTCTGAAATCTCACAAATCTAGTATTATCCATCCTTTCAATATGTTCATATTATTTTAATTTTCTATTTTTAACACAATCATTTCCAGTAAACAATTACTGCTGAAGTCAGCTCAAATTTCCGTGTAATTGTTCTAAATTGTTTTAATTCTAAACAGTGAAAATCGTCTCTAATTACCTGAGTAACTTAATCACTAACAATTTGGAGCATTGAACAGGTAAACCTGTTAAATCTGGCCACCCCCTCATATAAAATCCCATGAGCATACATAGCATTTGCTATAAATCTCATATAAAATCCTGTGGAATTATCAGAATGACAGCGTCTGAAAGAACAATTAATACATTATTGATGCCGAATCGATGGATAATAGGGCATTATTGCATCTTCCCCATTTATGATTCTCAATAAAATTTGAACGAAATATTTATAAGGAGATTTATCAATTTTAATATTTTTTTTGTTTTAGATAAGTTTATAATATTTTCTAAATATATATATTTTGAAATTATTTTAAAATTTTAAAATATTTTTTCTTTTAATTGAGTTATTGTTTTTATTTACTATTTCATTTTCTTTCGTTGTAAATGATGTATTTTATAGGATATAAAGTAGGCCTACATTCGAGCACGAAAGTTAATTTTCAGTAATAATGTTTCGAGAATGAGGGTTCGTATTACGACTGTCCGTCGTCCAAGAATTAATTGGATCGTAAGAATGAAACTGTATTCTTTCTCTCTGGAAACGTCTAGAATGAAGAAGATAATGATGACGAAAATGAATTGAAAAAGCTCTGGCGTCAATCTAAGATACTGGATGGACAGTAGAGAGTTAGGAAGGATTATCTAGACATAACTAAGCCTTCAAACGCTACAAAAACTCAGCCCCAAATGATCATTAATAGGAAATCAATTCTTTGAGGTGATTTCAACATTTCTGAGACCATAAAGCACCACTACTTATTTATAAAGCAATTCCACTGGAATGATTTTGTCCTCTGTTTGTCCATTTGCTTGTTTGTATTTGTATTTCGTATGTGAAAAAAAGGCTGGATGGATTTGTTAAAAATTTGATACATAGCAAAACTTAACATACTTTAACTTATTAATTGGAATATTTATTTTGGTCTCCATCCTCCCTCCCAATATGCCACTACGCAATATGCCACCACTACGCAATATATGAGCCGTACAAGCGGTCACTGCAAAGTCAGACCATGATTCAGCGGGACCTTTAGGGATTGTTTCGATAAATTAACGTGGTTAAAGTGCTAATTTTCACTATTTATTAGTCTTGGTCCATAATCTGGATTTCGTAATACAATTAAAATAAAATGTTTCGGCTTATATAATTCACAAAAGAAAAAAAAATTGGGACGTACATTAAAAATTGGGAAACTCTAACCTAAAGCATGTCTACGTTCTGAATGTAAAAACGTTTCTAATGTATAATTATTGAGTATATCTAAGCTGAAGATAATGGAAACAGTCAAAAGGTATTTAATTTTAACAATTACGGATTCTATATTTATTTCTTAATCTATTATTTAATCTTACAAATTATTTTTTAGTTTTTAATCAGTCTTTTATAATTAAAGATTCGATCAATAAAATCTTAATTTAAATTTATTACAAAATCGATCTTTTATTAAATTATTTTGAGTGAATTTACTTTCATTATTCTTAATTACAGTAGCTATCAGTATTTTCTATAATGGTGGTTATTTTTACGGTCCCATTTAATATTTCTAATTACGGTTGATTTATTTAATTATTTCCTTATTTTCTATTAAATGTTTTTATTTAATTTTCTTTCTTTGTTCAAGTGTTCCTATATATCCTATTAATATTAATGAGTAAATCGGACGGTGTTTAAAATGATTTTTAATATTACTAAAGTTCCCAAAAGTTGTTTGTTTCTTTTTTAAAAAACAAAAAGTTAATTTGTTAGAAAGCTTAATCACTTATGTGAATTTGTAGTGTTTCATTAATCACGGGAATTGAGGAGGGAAACACAATTTCAGTGATTAAATTTACTTATTTCAAATTATTTATTCATTGTAATTCATTTAGTACAGGAATGTGATTCAATTGTTTCTATTTATTCTAGATGATAAGTTTATAAATTAGTATCCAAAAAAAAAAAAAAATAGGATTGCCATTTCGCTGTGTCATGGTTTGCCACCTTGGTATTAAAAAAACAAAGCTTTGAATTTTCTATTTTGAGATTGCATTATCATGAATTTCAACAATAAATTCTAAAACGACGCCTGTGATTTTTTTTATTTTTTTTAAGAAACTTGACTTTTTCTGAATTTTTGATTGTTTCTTTTTAAAGAACTCAAGAAAAAGGAGAGCTTGTAATTGTCACAGATATAAAAAATGACCCTCTCATCCGTAAGTATGACGCTCGGGTGTTGGGACACTTGAAATGCTTATAGCTCTTTATGCTTAGTCCCCAATACACTGTGTACAGCAACGCCTACACATAATTTATTAATAGAAAAGATTTGAAAAAAAAATCGATTTTCTTACTTAAGAAAAAATTAAACGGTGAAAAGTCACCTGAAGACTTAATACGAATATATATTTATATCAAAATATGTAAAAATTAAATGAATAACTACAACTCTTTCTTCTTCTAGAATAACACACTATATTTCGAAAACATAAACTGTTTCCTTCCTCAGGTACAGTATGGAGTAAAATTAAAAAGTTTCCTCTCCTTAAATCAAAAAACATGAAATTACATTGAAAATGATAACAATTGAAACATATCACATAATAACATTGAATAGCTTGAAGCTGATAATATAAAAATGTCAAAATTTTGTAACAAATAACAATTATTGCAGAATGACATTAATATGAACAATATAAACAAACATATAAATATTAATATAAACATTATTCACTTAATATGAATAATGTAAAAAAAAAAAAATGAACTGTATAGGTATATCCCACGGGGACCTCCTGGCCCATGGGGATGCTGGAGATAAGACTCCAAACGTTTCACTCGACTAGGGAATGAGTTTAGGTTGGCTGGTCAGCCCAAATTTCTCGCCTTCACCACCGGAAAAGACACTCGACACCTATTATACAGAGGGTGGGTGAACCCTAGGACCCGTCTGAAATAGAATTAGCCCCCAAAGCAGAATATCGAGCGACGGGGCGACAATGTCGCAGAACGAAAGTGAGGGCTGCAGAAAGATATCGTATAGAACAGGGGTCGTTTTTTTTTGGTTGTCGATTCGGAGATTCCGTTTTTTTTTTGGTTGTCGATTTGAAGCTTCGTTTTTTTTTTCTGCACCTGCAGAAAGTTTTTCGTCTTAGCATCAATCGTCGCAGAAAGATAAAAAACATTCTGCTTTCGGGGAATTAGCGTGGAAACATCTGCCGAGAATTGAACCCAGCTCTGCAGCCTGCAGTCAAGCGCCTTATTCACTTGGCTAACGGACCTATATGTATACACCGAATAGATACACTAAATATAAGAAATTATATATACACATATACTGTGAAAAAAATATGTGAATCATAGTTTCTGTAAAAAAAATACAATAAAATTTTTTGTGGTTCTTCATATTATATTACCCAAGTAAATTTAAAACTATATTTTTCAATAAAGTTTTTGTTTCAGTTTCTTATTATATTAAAATACAACAGTATTATTTAAACATAGTGAAGCTTACTAATTATTAAAATATGTTCTTTTCTATTTACTAATTCATTAACAAGCTTATTAATTAATAGTAAACCTTTGACCTTTAGTTTGACTCTTCCATAAGTTAATCATTGTAAAGCATAATTTTCACTTAATTAAAACCATTCGAATATTGCGTAAATAAAATAATTATGATATTAATCTTCTATTAACGGTAGTAATGAGAATGTTAATTTTCCAGCATGGCAAAGAATTGCAAGGAAGTTTTCATGTAAAATGAATACAACAATGAATACGTCAGAGTTTTTATCTTTTTTTCATAGTTTCTATTGCGAAACTGAAAAGATTTTCGTTCTTTCAATGCATTCAATGAATTAATGATGCATTTTTAGTTTGCAAATTAGAATAAAACAAGCAGTTATCAAGGAATGTTAAATGAAGTCATGTGGGTAAGAAAATATGAGATTTTAAAATTATTTACATATCTTTGTGTAACTAATAGCAATGACATAAAAATCGACAAAAGTTAAAATAAAATATATTAAAAAGAAAAGGAAAGTAAAAACATAAAAATAAAAGTGATTATAAAGAAATTTTTTCGTAACCTTTCAGGGAGTAACTAAAAGAAAGCATAATTTTTTTCTTAATTTTCTGACAAATTAATATCTTTTAGTCAAAAATTTGGAAATTTTCTTATTATTAATATGCACCAACATTAAATATTCTAGCTATTATGCTAAATGTTTTCTTTAATTTGTAATTCTCTTGCAGTAATTTTTTTTGAATGAACAAAATTTCAGAATAAATCACTTAAAAAAAAACAAAAACAAATAATAAAAAAAATAGTGAATTTTTTTAAAGCACAAAATGGTTTTGGTTAATTTTCAGTAGTTTTAAAAAATTTACTAATGCTTTTTTAAAAAAACTAACCTATACGAAATCTGCCTACATGTCTCGAATATAAGAATGTACATACATGTTCACCACAACATAACCCTATTTTATATATATAATATGTATTGTAGTGAATATGTGTGAACATTATACCCATAGAACATGTAAGAAGATTTAATAAAAGGGAAAAAAATAGAAATTGCAATTTACAACAACAATTGACACAATTTAATCATATCAAATCTTGCGCTGTTTAATGGATTAGCTAAAAGGATCCTACTTATTTAACAAAAATGTGATAGAAATCCACTGTTTAGATTCCAATGCTTTTCTATAGGAATTTTTGTTGACAATTCGTGTTTCTCGACAATTGGGAAAAGATTTTAAATATGAAAGTTATATTGTCCCTAGTCCTTTAATATGCATATTAACTTATAAGTTTTCAAGATGATTCATTCAGGTTTTCAAAAGTTATTAGCAGGATACACATTTACAGGCTAACTGATCTAATGATTTTCTTCAGAAAATGCTAAAAATATGAAAAACATTATTTATTTTATAGTTATAACCGATATATTATTGGAAAAATAACGACTGGAAAAAGCTCAAAAACTTTATTGCGTTCAGTATTTAGAAATTGTAAGATGTTCTGGCCACCTGGTGCAGTTTATTGCTGCGAATTGCATTTTGTTTTCATTAGTGAAGTGCTTCCATATTATTTCCAATAATATTTTAGTAATTCATTAACACTTTTTCACAGATTTTTATCTGTCGTTTCCCTTTTGCTGGTAAATCTGTTGTATTGGCAGGTTCTCTCATTTCCATAGCGAAGTGCTTGCAGCACTGAATGAGAAGATTATTTTCCACTTACCAGGCCTCTTTACACATCAATAGCACAAGTGTTTTCTTACGACTCCATCAAGGACTTAACGTTGCTTAGCCGTAAACAAACTGACTGCCCGGGCGAAAAGCAAGGGAAGAGGGTTTTTATTTACTTTGTAAAGGATGCGACAAAGGAGCCTTGTGTCTCTGTCTCCCACATCTTAAATGAATTAGTGGGGACACAATCTGTTTGATATATCTTGGAATTCCAGGTAGATAGTTAACCGTCGAGATTCCCCAGCAACTAATTGCCAAAGGGAAAGGCGGTTTGATTACCATTTAGCCTTATCGGTGTTGCTACGTTTTACTAAACATATGCTATTTACACCCAACTGTGTATTCCTTCAAACAGTTTTAAATTTAGTCCCTGACTTACGAACTTTCACACTTACGACCAAAATTTTCAGAACATCAAAAGAATCGAACAATTTTTTTTTTTTTAAATTAATATTTTCTGCAAAGAGAAACTGGGATATCTAGATCATGTAAAAACCATATATAAACATAATATGTACACAGGTATGTGTTGACGTTGCTGTAGCTCCAATGTTCGTTCCCTCTCCACTTTTTCACTATTGTTTAGCCACCGTTTACTAGAACTAGAACTAGATGGAGTTAGTGGAGAGGATACCCCTCTCTGTACTCTCTTGGTATCAGTCGCAATTGGTATTTACTACAAAACAGTCGTAAACAAGTATGTACGATTGAAAATATTTCCTCAATGTATTTAATATTTAAATACATAATATTTATTGTAATTATTTATTCACAATAAATTTAATATTTACTAAAAAGTTTTTACATGCACTGCTCATATTTAAATAACTGTTATTTAAATTTAATATTTACTTGTTCATTTCTTGAGTTGCGTGAGTTTTATGCATATGTAGCTTCCCTTTTGTTGGGTATTTTCGATTCAAGATCAAACTGTAGGAACGGAACCAGTTCGCAAGTCGGGGACTACCTGCCTATAGATACCAAGTAAAATTAACCAGTTCGCAAGTCGGGGACTACCTGCCTACAGATACCAAGTAAAATTAACCAGTTCGCAAGTCGGGGACTACCTGCCTACAGATACCAAGTAAAATTAACGTTTTCTTATAACGTTGTGGTTCCATAACAAAGGCTTTACAAGAAGAATATTCTAGTATATCACATTTCTCAAGATTGCAAAGATGGGCCTCATTCTTAAAACCACACTTGACATCACAAGACGTTACATTGTAAATAAATTTTAAAACATCGGTATTTGTCAATGTTTGTAATGAAAATGTTTTTAACCTATGTGAACTTAAACGAATACTGTTACAAATTTCGAATATCAAGTGACGTATCCAAACACTAAGAAACAAAACACTATACACACACTTCCTGTTAATAACACTAGGTAGCCGAAAACCTAGGATAAAACTTCTTTCTTTCAAGATAATTATTTTGATCTACGATATTAATACGGCTTCAACTAATGTATTCAGTGTGGTTTTTTTGGTTCGAAATTCTTGTCCATCTACAAAATTTATAGATGGTACATTCATTAACACCAATCTTTCATTCTTTTATCAGCTTTCTAACTTACTGTATATCTGCTGCCTTTGTTGACATTTAAAGGCTCAAATACTTTAAACGGACAAGGTACTTTAAGGAATTCTAATTGTTCTGTCTCACTAACGTTTTAATAATTTCTTGGATATTTATGTGCAAAACTTCCCCCGCATACAACTAATTAACCCTATTCACGAAGTTTAGTATTTGGATCACGTTAATTCTTTGTAGAGTTCATACTTTATAGGTCTTGTTATTTAACATATACAGTATATGTATGTTCTCGTACATCTATGAGAACTAACAAAAAATTAACCTATTTCTATTCACCATATATAATCACGCATTCATATCGGGATAATTAAATAAACAAAGTAAACGAAATTAAAACAGAAATCCAAACAAAGCTGCCTCATACTGAAACACTGAGGTTTCCATGGTGATAAACCCTTGTTCTGTGATCCACGCAATGATTCTTACGTAAATAATCCTCCTAATATAGTTTTATGCATACACTGGTCAAAACAATTTTTTGTCAGGAAAATTATTTGTGACTGATGTTGTTCGACGTAAAATATTATTTTTATTTAAAATACAGTAGAATATTCAGTAACATGGGTAAGGGAAAGCATATTAGCGAATTTTTATGCGAATTTTTATATATAATTTAATGCACATTATGCGATGAGCTAAAGAACAATTTGCATACTTGTAAAACAAGAAAAATGAATTTCGAGGATGATAACTGACCTATAGTAGATTGTGTGTTCCCTTGAACTGCTAAGACCGCTGCACACCTGTGAACATGAAATGATGAGGTTATCGAACAGAGTTTAAGGGTTTATTCGCTACTCCTCAGTGAGGGTTTTTTCCAGTTCAAAGAGTCAGCGGAGGTGCTGTTCTAGCTGCAATGTATCTGCTAAATGCGTCCCATGTATGCTCAATGAGATTTAAGTCAGGGGAGCATGCTGGCTACTCCATACGCTCAATTCCCTCTTCAAGTATGTTGTCCACTAGCCGAGTTCCATGAGGTTCAGCGTTATTGTCCATGAAAACGAACGAATCACCGACGGTTTCAGCATAAGGATGAATAATAGGTTTTAGATTTCTATTACCTCTGGGTCGTCAGACTGCCGTTTCAAATGACGTACGGGTCCGCACATCCACCTATACTTATGCCTGCCCTCACTATCAATCCATGTCCTCCTTACTGTAATGTTTCCTGCACAAAAACTGATTACATCGTGTGCCGCGTTCCCTCCAGATAAGAACTCGTTGATTGTCAGACTCCAGACTGAATCTAGACTCGTCAGAGAAGAGAACTTGACTTAACTCGTCGTGTACCCAGTGATGATGTTCCTCAGCCCAGTTTCAACAGGCCGTACGATGTCGTGCGGTTAAAGGGACACAAACCATTGCGTAAAGGCACTTTGGTGAAGGCCATTGCAGCTAATTTAAGTTGACAACATGTATCCTTTTGCCACGAGAAGTTATCGCTGAAGCTGAATATAGTTTTGACACCTATTGCGACTAGTTGTTAGCGATAGACAACGGTCATCCCTTGATGCAGTTGCTCGGGGTCGGCCTTGACCTTGTCTTCCTATAACAATTCCTATATCCTGGAATTGATTTTACAATCGTAAAAGGACATTTCGTGACACTCCAAGGGCTTATGGGTACTATCCGCTGTGTTTGACATGCTTCTTGTTTGCCTATAGGTCTCCATGCTGTTAGGTTAAATTGCGTTGATGGCTATTGAGACATCAAGAAACGAAATGTAACGATAAACGCGGCAGAATAAGGGAGCTCCTGAAAACCTTCATTTTTATCTGTGATATATGCATTCTGACGTACAGACGCTAATTTTCGTATGGTTACGCAAGATTCTGCTGTCTACGTCGCACTCGACTTGCGCTTTCCACGTTTCGACAAGATATCATACGCTTGGCTTGCATAATGTTGCCAAAGTTACATGCTCCCCTAAATTCTTTTGACCAGTGTATGTAATATGAAAAGGATACACGGTGAAAGAATAATGCATACGGGCATACATATTCCACGTTATACACAAAAATACAAATGAATATCTGCTTTTGTAAATACAAATCATTACTTACACCAATACATTTTACTGAAAATGTACGTTTGTATTTTTATATTACACATTTTTACATTACACACGCTTCTAAATACTTAATCAAACAAAATAAGCCTCTAAATAAAAAAATCATATTCACATAAAAAAATAAAAAATATATATCTTTTATTGTATATATGAAATTGTAAAATACATAGTACATCATAGAAAACATTTAAACAACCAGAAATTGAATATTACTTTTGATTACTTAAATATAATTTCTTTTCTTAAATAATAATAAAATTCTAAGCAAACACATTAACTTTATAACAATATAACAATTACAAAACCTAACATTATTTACAATTGAAATTTTGGCAAGAGATCATCATTTAATAAAAAAAGATATTTAGGGGGCGTTGAGACTCTCAATTTTTACGTACATTCAAAACTTTTTTTTTTTCTTTTTTTTTGCACAGTTGAACGGGCCGATCGATATCATAAAGTTAGAACGCTTCCCATAAAGTTGACTTCACGCCCGCGGCGTCAAAGGATTTGCGGGACCTAGCGAAGGAGCTGGAAAAATTTATATTTCAATAACGAAATTCAAATAAAGATGAAGTTATCAATTACTGATTAAGACAGAATAGTTCGATCGAATTGTCAAAACTTTAATATGAATTTTTTAATAAGAATTCGTTTCACAAGCAATTTAACCCTTTTTTATGTGCCATGAAAAACATATGGTACATAGACTTTCATTAGGTGCGGGGCGCAGAAGGAACACGCCTGTTGTATTTCATATCTTCGTATTAAACAGTAATTTTCAACCAAGTCATTTACAAAGCTGTCAAAATCTGCCAAAGGTCGAAAATAAATAAAGGTTTTATTGAGTGTTGGTCTGGATAATTGATTTTATGTAATTCCAGAGCACTGATTCTCAATGATAATCACTTTTTTTCTGCTTTTTAATTTTTTTTTAAATCAGAAATGAAACATTAAAAATACACTGCTGGCCATTAAAAGTGCAGAACTACGAAAGACAAGAGCTATCAAAGCTACATTTATTTAACAGATAATGGTACAAATATAAGGTATAAGGGTTAAATAATTACAATTACAGCTCGATACGACTTGCGCAACGTAAAGAAATCAGTATCTCGTGTAGCCCACCATGGGCGGCAATAATGTCTGCTACACGTTGGATGTGCGCTTGGAGTATGTCAGTCCATGCGATTTCGACACGGTGCCGAAGTTCATTTGCTGTAGCCGCGGGTGGTCTCTGGTTTGTCAACCATTGCGCGATCATGGACCAAATACTTGCCATAGGCGACAGATCTGGTGAACTTGCGGGCCATGGAAGAAGTTGAACATGGTAGCTATCCAGGAATTGTTAGACGTTGTGCCACGTACGGTCGAGATTGTTGTGTTGGTAAGTGGCCCCAGGCAGGCTCTGAAGATAAGGGACAACAACAGACTCCATCATCTCAGAGATGTAACGGTGGCTATTTAATGAACCCGAAATGCTTTCTAGGAGCGAGAGGAAGTAGAATCCAATGGCACCCCACACTATAATGCCAGATGCCAAACTGGTATGGCGATGCGAAGTACAGGACTCACTCATTTTCCCCGCGGTGCCGCCAGACACGGATGCGATCATCATGGTGCTGCAGACAGTGGGGATAAGTCGAGAAAATTGATGTCATGCCATTCGTTCCTCCATGCACAACTTTCTAGGAACCATTGCAGCCGAAGACGCCCGTGGTGCAGACAAAGGTAGCCGAAGGAATGGGCGCCTTGCAAAATTCCGTGATGCTGCGGACGACATCGAACCCTACGTGCGGAGACTGGTTGCTGTGCAACACACCTTAATTCTTGAACTAGGGTTTGCGATGTGACTGTACGATTTGTAATAGCCATGCACACAAGATGTCTGTCCTCTCGTTCGATGGTGTGATGGGGCCGTTGGGATCGTTCACTTGGTGAGTTAGTCCATCCTCGACCCACCGATTCCATATTCGCAGTACTGTGGCCACGTTTCGTCCAACACTAGCACCAATTTCTGGAAAGGATAATCTGCAATCTCGATGTTCCACAAGTCTCCCGCGATCAAATTCGGAAACCTGCTCTTATGGCTGCCGTATTCTTCGACGAGGCATACTGAAGCCGTCTGTGCACAAGAACTGCGAGCAATAACAATTCCAATGCAGCAAAGAGATTCTCTGTTCTTCTCTCTTATATTGCTTCCAAAGGGCGTTACTGACTTTCATTATTTTAATATGTGCTAATCATTTGCATATGCTCCCATGATCTACACATCATGTAAATTTCGGGTCGATCGGATTCGTTCTTCCTGGTGTTGCACTTTTAGCTGCCTGCAGTGTATGTTTATATAAAAATAATAATGTAATAACTTATAGTGGATGGTATAGTTATTGTTTTAGTACATTACATGCTAATTACATATTGTACAGAATATTACGCAAATATGAGTAAAATGAAGTAATAGAAAGATACTTAATCTAAACTTTATTTCGTTGAATTTTTTTTTTATTATTAGAAAATACCTGAGATGATTTTAGATTATGAATTTACGGTTAGTCAGCACTTAATATCAGCAGTAATCCGCCGTTACTAAGATGCATCACATATTTGTGATATCATCTTTTCATTTCTTTTTAGTGAAACCACTTCAGCTGTTCTTCCGCCTCCAAGATTCTCTATCGCCTCTAGAATCAATCGAAATATATTAAAAGGAAATGTATTCTGTAACGCACATTACACATTTTTAAGACTTTTAAATGTTCACATTTTAAAATTTTGTTATTTGTGAAAAAAGCATGTTTTTTTTTTTATTGCAGTCCATGCATTTTTTTCCAGCAGGAATCTTGAAGTTTTTACAAAGGCTAGACGACATAACCGAAGTCTATGCTACTATTTTTGGTTGTGTCACTTATTTGTGTCACTTTGTTTGGTTACTTATATCGATAAGTATAATTCATTAATATAAGTATAATTCATTATCATTACGAACCTTTCGCTTTGATCGGCCGGACCCTTCTCTACATAGTTTAGATGCAGACCCAACTACTCCTT
Source organism: Thereuonema tuberculata (assembly GCA_023159025.1). Lineage (NCBI taxonomy): Eukaryota > Metazoa > Arthropoda > Chilopoda > Scutigeromorpha > Scutigeridae > Thereuonema > Thereuonema tuberculata. The sequence goes on from JAFIDM010009631.1 coordinate 235,320,096, forward strand.
CTCCTATTGTTGTGCCACTGAAGTTACATAGATTCTATATTGTTAGTCAGTTATTCGCATTTATAGCCCATTTGATGACTAGGAAGGAGCTTACAATTTGGACAGGTAAGCCTATTTAAAACAATTTTTCATTTCTGTCTGGCAAATTGTACCATTAACCATGTTTTATTTGAATTTGGGTAGAATGTTTTCGAATTACCTGAATCTTCGCATAGTTCTAAGTCTTGCTTTTGCCCAGTTTTTATCTCTAAATCAAGTTTCTCATTCACAGATGTAATATGGGACTTTTGGCGTTTAGTGTAGCTCTATTGTTGGGGATGCAGCTTAAAGAGAATATTTAAATCTTCAACAAATGCCCAATCATGTTCCTTCTTTCTTAATTATTTTCTGCAAAAGCTTCCTTTAACTATAGAAAACTAATAGTAGAAAGTTAGTTAAGATTCCTGTCAATGTAAGACTTTCAATCTTCTCTTAACATGTTTTTATTCAATTGATTGATTTTTAACAGATTTTTAACTTCTTGAAATGCTTAGAATATCAAATTTCAGATTCTTCTATCGTAAAATAACTTCAGAAAAACAACGATATTTTTGGAACTAATAAGGAAGCATTATTCTGCAAGTTCTGTAAAATTTAAATCTTCGGAATCCTACAAATTATTCATCGTATATTCGGTCAAAAGTTCATGATTAGAAATTCTTTAAAGTTAAAACCAGCATCATTTAATTGATCCAGTCTTATTTTAAACATTAAGTTATACTCGCGGACAGTTCTTTTCTGTTTTGTGTGATAAAAAATATATCACAGCATAGGATTAAAAGCTGAACCATCAACTCTGTGGATTCTTTAGCTGCAAAGCAAATATCAATGTTTTTTTCTTCCCGAGGACCAGATTAATATTCAAATATTTCACACTATGAGCAAATTTAAGAACAGGCTGGAGAAGTTTTCATTTTAAATCGGAAATAGTTAAGGACTTTTTCCAAATCATCATATCACTTTTACTAATACCGATAAAAAACTTTAAATTATGAAAGCATTAAATATGTAGCAATTGTGATTTCTTATTATTACTTGTCTACGATTATTGAAATGCATTTTATTAAATGTAAGAAACAATCAATATTTGAAGATATATTGATGTTTATGGTGTTGTTTAAACACTTAAAATCTGGATACTATCTTCCAAGTATAAATATATTTATTTAATTTATCCTGATATGATATTTTTTTTTATTTCTGCCTGTTATTTAATTTTTAATAATGAAAAACTGTAAATTATTAAAAATGCAATCAGATGTATGATTTTTTTAAAGACAGTCAAAAGGATTTTCTTTGATTTCTATTATGTTCTAGAGATTCTTTACGTAATAACAGTATATTTAGCATTTTTAAATTATTATTACTATTATTACTTAAATGGTTTTCAAATAAGTTTTCATATGAGTATTTTCTGAAATATTGAATAATATTTTGAAATGAAATAAAATGAGTGTCAATAATTACAGATAAATAATAAGAAATTTTAATTGCTACATATTAACAGTTTAATAAGTAAAATATAAAATGTTACCTTCATTAGTAATAAAAGATATGTTGATTGGAAATGACCCTTGATTTATGCTGTCTTGAAACTATCTTGACTCCAGTCTATCTTAAAAAATTCAAAATTTGTAGTTCATTCTAAATAGATAATGTTTTGTATTCCCCCCCCCCCAAAAAAAAAAAAAGATGCTACAAATAAAAAATATCGGTGCTGTTAACACAGTCTCTTCTTTCTATTGTTTTTGCAATAACACGCACAACTACTTAACTGATTAATAAAACCCCCTATTTTTATCAGTAACATTTTTGTTCAATTTCTATTTGTCTCTATTAAGTACTGCTGCATTCAGTAAATCCATTACTCCTTATACTAAACATCTTTATAAAAGGATTCTAAGTATTATACTTAAACATGTTAACCTCTCCTAATAAGGAAAATGAATACAGTGCTTTTATAGAATGAACTAGTTCGATCTTCTGTCATTCAGAAATTTGATTTTTTTATTTTTTTATGGGTGGGGGAGAGAATGAGTTGATGCAGCTAAGATTTGTGTACATCTCTACACATGCGTATTTCTTCATGGAATCCACATAAGTTATCAAACCTTTCAAGTAAAAAACATATATCATGTCTTCTCCATGTATGCATGTCAAATTTCTAAGAGATCCGTTGACTACTTCAAAAACATTAAAAATTAGACAATAACGGAACCACACTTGATTATTAATAACCAGGTCGAACAGAACACAAAAATTAATATGTCAACAAAACTTGATTAAAAAAAAAACAGTTTTATGGGTTAAAAATATAAAACAAAGATTTAAATTTTTATAGTTCTTTGAATTTCTGCATTTATTCCATTGTATTGGTTATTAATATAGTGTTTCATTTTGGTATATAATTTATCTCCATTAATCTTTGATCAGTTTATTGCAGTTGCGTCAACTATATCTACCACTTTTCCGATTATTATATTTATGGCATTGCTTGACGTCATACATAAACAATATATAGTTATTGAAATTCTATTGCTCGTTAAATATTTTAAACATAATTAATAATTAATGTTGATATAAAATGATATCTCGTGGTCAATTCAAATCCATTTCATATCGGAATCTATTGAATAGATACAACTCTCTCAGTTGGATAAACTTTGATTTTCTTTTTATTAGTCTAGGAAAATGAAGCTTATCAAATATAAGTCTGCTTTGTCTAACCGCTAATTAATTCTCTTGATATTTCACATTTAAAGACAAGAGATGATGTAACTTTTATTTTAAATTGATTTCTTGTGGGTACTTGTCCACAAATTACCTCTAGGTCACAAAAATTCCCGTAGAAGAACAATGGATTCTAGCGCTTATTAAACTTGTTTATTAACCTGTTGTTGGACTCCTCCTAATGTCTGCGCGATCTTTAGTATGATTACAGTAAATTGTATTATGGCTATTTCAATAAGTAATGAGGAGTTAATTAATCTCTTTAGAAAACGTTTGTATTCAGAAGATATTATAATTACAAAAATAATAAACGGGGACTTTTCAGTTTAGTATTATTTTCATATCTTTAGAAGATAAAATAAAGAAAGAAATAGAAATTGCAAGATTTCAAGGAAAGTAGGTTTCAAACTCTTTCAGGAACTTCTTGGTTGATGCGAATGTGTTACGATTAGCGCAGAGTATATTAGCCTAGAATATTAGATATGCAAATATTTGTCCGTATATGTGTATTTGTGTGCACTCTCCTGTAATAACTTTGAGCCGCTGGATGAATCTAACTAAAACTTTTAATTAAAGTTTTAACTTTTATTAAATTTTCTCTGTAAAAAATAATGGCTATTAGCTATCAGTTCAATTATAGATGTTTTAATTTGAGAGCTGGGATTATTCCTCGAGAATTTCGAATCATTTCGCTTTATTTTGTGTCTAATACTGGTAGAATTTTTTTTTTTTTTTTTTTTTGCCTTTTTTCTTTCAGAAAAAAATTAACTAAATTTATTGTAGTTAAATCAACGCTTAACGTGTGTGGGTTGAAATATTTTTAGACAAGAATATTCGTTAAAAAAATAATTAGGACACATGATGAAACAATGATTAATTCATATTTTAAAATCTAGAAAATCTAGTTGGATGAGTATTTTATTATTTTCTGGATTTTAAAATATGAAATAATCATCTTTCTATCATGTGTACTAATTATTTCCTTAAAGAATGTCCTTGTCTCTAAATTTATTGTATATAATGGTTTACCTGATAAAATAATACAGAATTATTTAATTAATTCATCATAAATTAAATGACTTTACATTGTTAATTCCATTGAATGTATTTATCATTATTCGCTATTTTCTGTAATCCAATTATTTTAAATTTCATTTTTCTTTTCACGTCATAAATTTAAAGTGAGTGAATCTCTTGTATATTTATTTACATTGTATTAATTGCATTTATGTTTATTACTTATGTTTATGTTTATTTACTTAACATTCAGTTGCTCGTAGGAATAGTAATAGTAAATGTAAATAAATAAATAAGTAAATAAATAAATAAATAAATAAATAAATAAATAAATAAATGTAGCTTGATTATATACATCTTCTGCAATGATACAAATTCTAGAAAATTTGTTTGTCAAAACTCCGTAACAGTATTGGTAATTAATAATTTTGAAGATTGGCAAACAGTAATAAACTTATTAGTTAAATTAAAGGACAAACAAGTATAATCTTAAAATATATCTAACAATCCCAATAGTAGATGAACATGTCTTCTTTTATTCTTTTGATGTTTGCCCAAAAATTTGCTTTGTTCTTTTTCTTCCGTTTGGTTTCCATGGCAACCCGAATTAAGTAAAGTGAAAAGGCATCGACAGAAAAAAAAAAAGTCTCTACTCTTGGAAAATTGTGCATTTCTGTTTTGGCGATGTAATGATTTTCCTGCCGAAATTCAGCTCCATTTTGAGTTTGTCTTTGTAAATGCATCCGCTTTGTTGTAGGCGTGTTTGGCAAGCGTCCTCTGTCTGTCGTCTCTTGTTAACTTAGAGTTGTTCTTGGAGTTCATATCGTGTTTCTCCCACACCCTTTCCCTCAACTTCAATCCATTTTATTTTTTTTATTTTTTGGTTTTAAAGAAAGGAGAAGCAACTAGAGAAAACGGAAATTTTTCTTCATTATTTTACGTTTTCGGTTCACGTCTGTTTTTGGCAGAAAATCGAAATTTGCTTAAACAATTATTACCCTTTCATTGATGATGATTACTCTCTTTTTGTCCCGTCCTACACCCCCACCTCCTTTTTTTTTTAATCCTGTTCGTTTTCTACAACAACTTTGACACAACTGCCAGTTTGGTTTTTTTTCCCGTTTTTTTTTTTTTTGTTGGTCGTCTTGTCTTTTTCATCTCGCTACATTGCAACTACCAGTCTCTCTGGTTCTTTTCATCTTTGAATCAATAATTACGCTGTAGTACATCCCTTCCTACCACCCCCATATCGGAGTAGTGATGCACGTAGAACATCGTTGAATTAATTAATCTCATTCATGTTCGAGAAATAGCCGAAATACAAACGAAGTCAATTTGCAAGAAGCAAATCCGCTGAATCTCCTATTCTGAAAGCGTTTTGCTTCGTTATTGTATTCTTCTTTTTTTTCAGATAAGTCTTTCAGGTTTATTGTAATTTTATTCGCTTTTATGAATAAGTAATCTAATATTCCATACATTTTATTCTTTCCTTCGAGTTCTTCGTTCTCCAGTTTCTTGCTGTTTCTTTGGTGCTGTTATTCGTTCCATTAACTTCCATTGTCTTCTTACGGCAAATGCCATAAAAATTACTTAGCGTCAAAATTACCGATTTACAGCGTCTCTAACTTTTTAAAAATGTTGGAAAGTACAACCAAATAAATACATTCTTACTTTAATCCCCGCCTCTAAAGACTATTGAAAGGGTTAGAATTCATGTCTTTGTAGAATTTCACATCCCATGAAGACCTAAAAGTCATTTACGGAAGTTTTATACCTTGTAAAGCAGCACATGTTTTTGGTCTATTTTCTGAAGGCAAGGTGAGCTAATAAGATCTCTCAAGATTAACAATGTTGTGTCTATCACTGTCTATCTCTCAAGATTAACAATGTTGTGTCTATCACTGTCTATCTCTCAAGATTAGCAATGTTGTATCTTTCACTGTCTATCTCTCAAGATTAGCAATGTTGTGTCTATCACTGTCTATCTCTCAAGATTAGCAATGTTGTGTCTATCACTGTCTATCTCTCAAGATTAACAATGTTGTGTGTATGGGTTTCCTTACAACTTGTAAAGCTATGATCGGATCTTGAAATTTGGCTCCTTAATTTACGAGCAAAAAACATTCCGTCCGTTGTAGTTGAAAAAAAAAATCCAAATGGATCCAATATGATAAATTTATTGATAAAAATTACCATACGAAAGCATTGGAAGTGAGACTACTTAACTTTCATAAATCGGAGCAATGAAATTTCAGTAGACATACAACATTAGATAGTCAGTGATGGCACACTCTAAACAACACGATGGGTTTTAGTAAAATTACTTACAGTTATCCTTTTCACATAAGAATTTGTAAAAAAATCCAGTTATCAATAAAATTGGAGATAGGCTATTTGCATTTTGTGGGTATGTAATACCCCTAACTTGTGATGCTTTACATGACTCAGACCAAAGTCTGCTACCAACTAAGTTCTAATTTTGCAAGCAAAGTTCTGTCTGGACAAAATATTATTGTCTATTAATGATCCATAAAACATCCTTAAGAAGTTTGAAGCAATCGACTAACTGGCTATCGTCTACTGCTTGGTCTAAATTCTTATTTCATAAAAGATAAGTGCATCTTTTCCTCAATTATGATTTTTCCTCAATTATGAGCACTTCTTACATCTTTCTACGTAAGCTATAAGGGCTACAGTAGGTTGTACTGCTCATGATTATTTCCCACGGTCCCTCCAATTTAATCCTAATATATCGTTGTAAGCCAGTTTCTTTTGTTGTTGTTTTTTAGCGATCCATTTGGGAGCTATTGTGATAGCAACTTAAGGTCTGTGATTCATGTACTGAAGGTTTTCGTTCCAATCCGTATATTTACTGTTTTTTCTTCTCTTAATCTTTTTTCTCAATGTCCGCGTTGGTTTTTGTTTGTTTTGTTTTTCGTTTTTCTGATTTTCCTAACTTTTTTTTTATTTTTCACTAGCCGGATACCGTCGCTTCGCTCCGGAACCCTTGCATTAAAAAAAAAAAAATATTTAGCAAATTAATATTGAGATCGGAGAATATACGACTTCTCAGCCCGTTGTGGCCTTCTCCGCATGTTTCGATAGAATGCTTATTTATGAAAATATGATCTATATTTGTTTTCGTATTTCCATGAATTGTACAGTTGTTTCATTTTTACGTGCCTTCGCAAACTTCCTGAAACTTCCAACCTGAAATTTTTCACATTTTTGCATATATCTTGCAAACGCAGAAACGTTTGTGAATGACTGATATATCGATCGATAGAACTTTCAAATACCAACATTTTCTCAATATAATGTTCTCTTCCAACTTTTATACTTTTCGTGTAAATTGAGAAAAAGTCAAGATTTGACCCTTTAAAAGGCGACATCTTGGAAACCAAAAAAGGTTTTCGAAAGATTTCTGTAGCATTTTGTTTGTCTTAAAAAGATCTACATTTTATCCATTTGCATGATCAATCTATCTCTTATAGTTTGGTCACAAAATTGGAAAAACTTAAAGTCTTATGACAGACAGAATAACGTTTTTACATAATACTAGACGGGTACCGTCGCTTCGCTCCGGAACCCTTGCTTGTATAGCATTAAAAAAAAAAAAAACCTTTATTTATTTAGCAAATTACTATGGAGATCGGATAATACACGACTTCCCAGCTCGTTGTGGGCTTCTCCGCTTAACTCAGTTGTATTACGCGTTGGCACTCACACGGAGGGTTTATTAACAAACGTTTCTGCGTTTGAAAGATACATTTCATTTTTGCATGTATCTTTCAAACACAGAAACGTTTGTTAATAACTAATATACCGTTCGATAGAACTTTCAAATACCAGCATTTTCTCAATATAATGTTCTCTTCCAACTTTTATACTTTTCGTTTAAATTGAGAAAAAGTCAAAATTTGACTCTTTAAAAGGCGCCATCTTGGAAACCAAAAACTTTTTTCGAAAGATTTTTGTAGCATTTTGTTCTTTTACATTTTATCCATTTACATTTTGTAACCAATCTATTTCTTATAGTTTGGTTACAAAATTGGAAAAACATAAAGTCTTATGACAATGACAGACAGAATAACGCTTTTATATTATAATTATATTAATGTTCTTCCTTTTTTTTTATTATTTATAATATTTTTATGGGCCGCTCTTAAATTTATGCTTTAGAACAAAATTATATTCACTTGCTTATAATCTTTCGTTAAATTTTGAGAAAAGTTATATATGGCATAAGAATTTACAGTTTAAATAAGAATTAGCATTCTTGTTTATAGGCTTGCACACCATGCTAACTATTTATCAAAAATAATCTTATTAGAATTTATTTATCCTATGTATATACAGAAGTCTCAAGTGTTAATATTTACAAACTGCTGCCGTTATGTTAACGTACGAAAACTTACTCAGTGTTGACTGTGTTCCGATTAAGTCAGCGGGATTGAATTTTTGATAAAAAATATAACTATGCTTGTTTTGTTTTTGTTTTTCCCCTCACGAAATCTTGTGCATCTCTCAACAGAGCATCTCAGATATTAGGTTTTTCGTATTACTATTCCACTTTTACTATTCTTCTCTGTTTGTTTGTATCACTTTAAAACGGCTTTATGAATTTTCATTAAATTTAGTATGTAGCCTGTTTATGATCCAACTTAAAACAGAGGTCTCCACATCTCCCACTCCTCAAAAAAGACCCCGAAGCCCTTCGCTAAAACGACTGCGCTAGTTTCTTTAAAATTTGGTATGGCGTTTATTTTCGGTATTACGAAAAACATGAACTTAATTACTTTAGTTTCCCTCCTCACTCCCTCGAAGTGCTCAAAATTGACCTCTATAACTCCATGCTGAGTCCCCACTAAGCGTTGGATAGCTGAGCATATACTTAGTTGTTATCTGATATTTCGCTCATCACGACTTTAATATATCATCGGTAACTCTGATAGTGTCAGCTCAGTCTGGAATGAACTTCGAACTCTTATTCGTAACTCCCACACCACTGTCACAACTCAACTTTATCTCAAATATTACCCATTCCATTGGGCGCCATTATTGAGATTAGATATATCTTAGAAATCACTAATAATGTATATTAATTTTTGCGTCTGTAATTCTTCTTAATGGATATTTGCATTTTCAGTAGTCGACAGATTGTCCTCGATTATAATGATTATCTGTTTAAAGCCCATTTGAAGGTGTAATCTAAAATCATTTTTATCATTTGTAATTGAAATTTGTTTCTTAATTTTCTCGTGTGAATAGGATATTCAAATTTTAAAAAAATCTTCTTTTATTTCATTACTTACTTCAGTACAGTACTGTAAAAGTTAAAGTATGTAGGCCCTCGGGAACACGGGAGATAAGGCTCCCGGCGTTTCAACGGGACTAAGTTGAGGTTGAATAGAACGCCATGATCGCCTGTCCGTCTTTAACCCTTGGGAAAGATACCTGATACTCATTCTTCAGGAGGGTTCGGTGGACTCTAGGAACGGTCTGGAGGAGAAATCATGATGGAAAAATCTCCGACCCATCGAGAATTGAACCTGGCTTCTCCAGCCCACAGTCAAACGCCTTATCACCGGACCCATACTGTAAAAGTGCAAAAGTTTTGTATAATAATTTCTACATTGTATATTATCTCAATATGAACAAAGATTGCAATCACTTTTTAAAAAAATATAACAAAGCAGTTCAACGTATTTTAACATTCGGAGTCAATTACTTGTTAACATATCGTTATAGTGACGTGTATTTGAGCTAAACGAAACCTCTTCGCAATTACTTTCTATATTACGTATTATATCTTTACATTACTGTTGATTCAAATCATTAAAACAACTTTTCATTCATTTTAGCTTTTCACCTTAATAAATTGAAGGAAGGGCATAGAAACTTTAGAAAATCAATGTTATATGGAAAAATGTAATAATATTTTTTTTCTTAATTACTCATGTAATACAGCTGTTAAACTGACTTAAATAATATTGTTTATTGTTTTCTTTACTTAAAACCTAAGTAAAGAAAAAAATTTTTGCAAGATATCCAAAGACAAAAATCGCTTAGCTCAGGCTTCAATCCCAATTTCCGGAAATTAAACCAAAGCCCTCACCTTTAATTTAAAACATAAATATATTTCTCTCCGGTTTTCTGCGAATATCTTCCCCTTCGTTTTTCTTGGGATAAGGTTTTTTTTTTTCCCCTTGTTCTTCCCATTCATATTTCACGAGTCAACGGCAAAGGTGAAGGTCGTTATCCACCTCCGCCCACTTCTGGTTGGTTGATGTTTGATCTTCTCCTTTCCATCCAAATTGAATCATGGTGCCATGAAGCTTGCTCGTCCGTCTTCGTCAGAATCGAGATAATAAGGAACGTTCTAGAAACAATAGCCAACATCGCCCCCACACATCTAGGTTATTGGAGGAAAGGAAGAAATTGCGACGCAGAGATCTGATTAGTCATGGAAAAAATTAAATTTTTCAAAGAATTCATCTTTTCCATCTCCATTATACTTCAGAGACAGACACAAAATAAAATATGTTTGTTTGCTTTCATTTTCACATACAAAGATAATCTGATAACATTTAAAGTACCTGAAATATAATTCTCTGTATTTCCTGTCTAAAAACACAAGAAATCTTCGAGAAAACTTAATTTGGTGTGAAAAATAAAAGATTACTTGTTAAAAAAATATTAAAAAAAAAACTTTTTTGATTTGAATAAGGCTAAAGATCGCTGTAAAACAGCCAGTAGGATATTTGGTCAAATAACTAGAAAATGTATTCCTTAATTATTCCCCACTGCTGTGTAAGTTACTGTAAAAACCTTGCAGAATAGTTATTCCGGAATTTAAATGAAAAATTACGCTTTGAGATTCCAGTCAGTGGCGTATATAGAATATATTTTCGGGGGGGGGGGG
>JAFIDM010009631.1:235330906-235376884 GCA_023159025.1 Thereuonema tuberculata
CCCCCTCGGCCCCCCCCCTTATATATGCCCCTGATTCCAGTAATGTGTTTTTTTTATCTTGTAGTTGGAATTCAAGCTCTGGTCTAATTCTTCAGGCATGTGACTCAGTAAATACTGATTTTTGTTTCATGTTTCAGAGTTTAGGCAGTAGATCTGATAGGATTTCGATTTGTATACTACTTCAAATTAGAACTTTTACTACTGGCCAATAAAACGTTCTTATACACACTGAAGCAAATCAAAGTTCGTATTTTTCTTTCCTATGCTTCTATGCACTTAGCAGTATTTTGATTTATTGGCTCAAATACCTCACGTATTCAAACTTACTTTTATGTTTTAATTTTATGTTTTAAAAGTTTCATACAATGAAATACATAAAAAAAAATCTGATAAATTTTGGGGGAAAAATTGCAGAGGGAATTATTCAAATCAGCACTGACTACGAAGAAAAACGAACATATAAGTATTACGGAGCATATAAGTATTTCGAAATTTATAAACATAACTTCCGTACATTCTTCGTATACATTCCTTCCTTTTCTTCATATTAATATAAACGACACATCATCTTACTCATTATGTTTCTATTCACGTAAATTTTCGGAAAGGAATTCTCGCTTTTCCTTTTTCAAGCTGATCTTAAAGAACACACGATTTCCGATTCCCAAACAGTTTAAGAATCACAACTATGATTTTTACAACATGTAACATTATATCTTTCTATTAATACTTTATAAACTAGAATAATAAGCAATTCTTAAAGTAACGTATGATTTCCTATTCATAAACAAACAGACTCATGATCGTACTTTTACAATAAGTAACATTATATCTCTCTAGTAATACTTTCTACAACAATTACACACTAAACAGTTGTTCTCACTCAATCAATAATTTAATTCTTCAAACTCTACTGTTTTGATAGAATTTAAACATTTACATATTAAACTACTTGCCAAATTTACAAACCCTTTGTTTACTTCTATTCCTTCGTTTCTCTAGAGATTCTGCTCTTTAGTATTTCTAATTAAAATACTTTAAAACTTTATCATTTTGCTTTTATTTTATTTGTTAATGACTTTCGTTTTGACTTCTTAGATCTCCAGAAACTTCAAATGATATCATTATTTTCAATATTTTTCTGATGATGTCGTTATCGCTTACGTCACTTAATTTTTTTAAAAAACCCTTCTGCTCTGTGATGTATTCTATTATAAGATATTGTAAATTAACAACAAATAAATTCATTTTCATCAATTTCGGGCAAATGTAGAACATATTTTAACGCCAACATTCAGTAATTGTAAAATAATCTAGCAAAACTGTTATTAATTTTGCATTGAACTGTTGACCAATGGATTTTTGTAACTAAAGAAGTTTAATCAGCTCCAAACGTTGTTCTAGTGTCCCAGAATATCTTGAAAATGCTATCATTCTGTCAAAATCTACATCTCCCATTTTTTTGTAAAAAAGATTTTTTTTGGCTGATATTCTGTTAATATTCAGAAATTCTGAATTGTATCGAAGACAAAAAAAATCAACAACAATTCTTTCATCTTTTGTCTAAGTCAAAAAAAGACTTAAAGTAGAGTGGTTGTCTTAAATTCTGTTTGTCCAAACTCTTGTGATCAAGAGAAGATGGGTAGCCATGAAAATATTATTGAGTTTAGTTTGTGACAGACGAAAGATGAAAGGATTTCTACGCTACTCATGTCGGGTTTCCACTCTTGAGAATTCCTCCCCCTCCTGTTCTCAGACTCTTCCATTTCTTCAAAGTGACTTACACATCTCTTGAGGCAGGCCTCGACGTGGTGCTGAGACTAGACCAGTGCGCTTACTGATGGGCTGTGTCTCTATTTGTTTGGGGAGTTTGCTGGCCACAAATCTTATCATTCCTCCGGGATTTTTATTACATCAAAGACAATTTTCTTTTCAATCTAGGTAAGCCTCGATTCTGATGTTCATTATTTGTTATCTCAAATCCTTGGTTTTAATCTTTGTAGATGTTGATTAGGCTTATTTTTTGACATCTTGTTGTTCGTATTGCGGCACTGCAAGAAGGTTTCATCAAAAGATTTATTTTTCATTGAGCTTGTGACTCTTCAGACAGAATTAAAAATATTCAATATTAAAGCAAAATGTAAATAAATAAATAAATAAATAAACTATATGCTCAGCTACCATCGCATAGTGGGATTGAGCATGCAGTGGTGGGATATGAATTTTGTGGATTTGGGGAAAAGAGATAGAAACCAAAAATAATCGTACTCATATTTTAAATTGAATTATAGATAAGCATCGTATCAAGTCTTAAAGAAATTAGTCTCGGCATTTTAGCGAGGGATTTCGTGGATCATTTTTTGGGATGGGAGAAATAAAGACCAAAATAAACAGGCCTGTGTTTTAAATTGAACAATAAATAAGGCATCAACCAAATTTTAAGGAAATCAGGCCACTCATTTTAGCGTGATGCGCTTACAAACAAACAACCGGACAAACAGAGAAGAAAAATAGTCGTGGAATAATAAGGTTTTGCTTGCTCAGTCAATCCTAAATAAAGTACTCATACTATCAACTATTCATGGCTTAATGCCTAAGTATTAATATTCGAAAATTACCGAAGTAATATTATGAGAAAAAGAATTCATTGAGGCTGGCAGAGCCCATCACATGAATTCTCTTTTTCTTTTTTTTTAATGTGTTTTTATGTTTTTAGTTTATATTCAAGGAAGTTCCATTTCTTTCCCCACTCAACCTCAAATACACCTCCTCTATGAGACCTGCTTTGTTCATTCTGACTATCCTCAACTGATGATCGCCTAATAAGCGTGAAACAGTCTTTCTTGAGATGTCAGTTTGAACATTGGTCTCAAATTTTAATGTTTTTAAACATTTTTAGGCGCTTTTCCTTTATTTAGATGCGCATAAGAATTTCATTGAGGTTGGCAGAGCCCAGCACATGAATTCTCTTTTTCTTTATTTTGAATGTGTTTTTATGTTTTTAGTTTATATTCAATGAGGTTCCATTTCTTTCCCCACTCAAGAATTCCTTGGGATACTGTTTCACTAGGATAATAAGAAAGCAACTGTTAATTCAACAATTTTAAAGCATTCCCGATTTGCTTCGTGGTATCATCTATCGTCAGCTGAATTAGTTCAAAAGATTGGAAATTCCTTCAGGCAAGTCGCTACTTTAATTACAACCTGACTGTCTGATTCCTCATTATTTTCTGCAACGAATTACAAAAAGTGAATTAAAAGAATAAAATTAATAGGTGTGAAACCTACAAAATGGAGAATCGTAACTGTAGTAGAAGCTGGCCTAACTTAATAACTTAGAAACAATTCCAAGATGTCTACCTTTATTAAGCAAACTGTCCAAATGTTAAAAGCTGTAAATATATTTTTACAATCTTTACGTTCTGTTGGAAAATTGAAATAAAATTTATATATGAAAAATTCCTTACAGATAAATTGATACAGAATTCTTTACATGATCAATTGACTTCTTCTTTTTATTTCCTTATTAGTTGTATTGTATTAGTTGTATTATTTGTTCTATTTAATTTTAAAAAAATGTTAGATATCATTTAGTTAATTCTTTTAATTAATTTGGAGCAGCTTTAATATCATGACATTTATACTCTTCTCACCTGGAATGTAGGTCTTTTTTCCCTATAACATTATTTTTTTAATATTTTTTTTATCTTCTTTTTTAGATGTTTGTATTCTATTCTCCTTTCTTCATAGTTCTTTTTAGTTTAAGTTTTGCTTCATGCTCTGTTCCCAGTCCAAATATCTCAAGTTTCAGATGTTATCCAAACATTGTTTGTTTTTGGCCTTTTGCCAGTCGTTCTATTGCTTCTTTAAGAGTACTTTTAGATAAGCTTCAAAAATTTTCTATTGAAGTTTGGTTTAATTAATTTGTTTATCCTTTCATACTTTTCTGTAAGTTATTCTATGTTGAAGTTTGGATAATCTAACTTTTAATGCTTTGATGATTTATTTTCCAAATTTGCATTTGTAATTACACAAGTTAATAGTTCTGGATCAGTAACTAAAATCTGATTTCTAAGAACTTTCAGATTTTCAAGTAATGAATTTTTCACTCTTTCAGTTAATATGTTGTGTTTTAACTGAGCAAGCTAAGAACGAAAAGTCTCATTATTTCACTTGACAGTTCTTGTCTTCTATTTGTCCAGTTGTCTGTTTGTCTGTTTCTTAAAACGGTTGCAGGCATTCCTGTAAAATTTTACATATCTGTAACATCCTATTGATAAATGGGAATTGTCATGTATTCTATGCTCAAGATGGAAACGCTGTAAGTAGTTTATGGTATTTGGAATCTCGAAAATTTCCTACACGCACATTTCTTACAAATTATAAATTATTGTTTATTTACGTACTTAGAAATCTCATTATATCATTTTTATATGTTTGGTGAATGACATTCCTATGACTAGAACAATGTACTGTTTCATCATGTGATAAATCAAATAATTAATTTATATGACTTTAATATTTGAAATATCTTTTTTCTTTATAATTCAATCCGGTGTTCATTTTTTTAATTACTTTGTAAATGGTAAATCTATAAATGAGCTCACAAAGGATTTTTTTTATAACTGTAGCTAATTCCGGTCCTACTGGTATCATCTCTTACTTTTTTATATCATGCTTAAATAGTTTTGACTTTTAAGATTCAACAGAGTTCGTGTCTCCTAGATATATAATCATTGGTATTTGTCCCTACTGTCTTCATGTCATGTACCCTGTTTGGTCGATACGCAGTCACGGAGCAATCATTTATTTACAGTTACATTTTATATTATTTCTGTTAAAGATGAATAATTAGTTATTTTTTGCCATGCAATTGCAATGACAAGGAACCCTAATATTTTTTGTGAATCCGGGTAAAATTATGAAATAATTATTTCCAGTAATCACATGATTTAAAACTATTTGCTTGATGTTTTGCTTATAGTGGAGTCAATTTTCTTGTTTTCATTAGAAAGTCATGTTGGCATTTGTTCATCAGTGGTCTGCTTTTGTTGATGAGACCAAATTAGTTTAAAACAACAAAGTTCACTACAATAAACATTCACTAATCTTATATTCGGTTTCGTTTGTGACATGTACTTTTTATAAGAAATTTATATTTTTTTTATACAATTGCATATTATTGATGGCAGTAATATTACATTTTATTGATGATACTGAATTCTGTAACAGACATCTTGATATCAAAAGTACTTATCAAATTAATCTATGCTGGAGGATTTAAATTTTTTCCAATAGTACTCCGTGTGATTGATTTACCTTAACTAGAAAAATAATTAAAAGTATGTTAATCAATGTCAAAAATATAAAAAAAAAATTCTTGAATACAATAAATTTCCAACAGACGAACAAAAGTGGATATAACTACTAATCAACTTTTCTTTTCTTCTACGGAAATTCATTTTCTTTTTCTTTTACTTCCATCCAATTCATTCCTTTTATCAATTTTCCAAAAGAAAAATAGTGATGAAGCGACATGTCATTACTCTCTTCCAAATTGATTGGCTTTCTTAAGAGAGCAAAAAAAGTTGTGATTTCCATTTAGAAAAGAAGAGAAAAGAAAATTTTGACGAATGGAAGATACCTCCGAGGCGAAATGTAAATATTTTTGAGAAGAGTTCGAATTTTAGAAATATAGTTGATTTCAGCACTCATACTTCAACATTCATAATTGATTTTAGGACTCATACTTGATTTAACGAATCGTATTTAATTTCAGAACTCCTATTTAATTGCAGTTTTAATACCTTGATTTCAGTACTCATACTTGATTTGGCACTCAGATTTGATTTGAGCACTCATAATTGATTTCAGGGTTTATACCGGTACTTCATTCAAGAACTCGTACTTAATTTCAGCCCTCTTACTTAATTTCAGTATTCATATTTTGATTTCAGCACTTAGACTTGATTTCAATGATTTCTCCAGGCAGTCCACAGAAATCTTAGATAGGTGGCTAACAATAGCACTGATTCCCGCTTCTTTCTGTTACCCTAACAGTGATATTAAATTAGACTGTTTAATATTGTGGGACGAAACATAAGGATTATCAAATGAAAATGAACCAAAGGACAGTAAAATACCGAATGGGTTGCGGGATTTTCGACACCGAACAGAGGTGGTGCAACTGTAGTGTTATGACACAGTGACAGGTGGCGCTGCGATCAAGAGTAGCAGTCTGCGATATCGTAGTAGTATACCGTCCAACAGTGATTGTTGAAGCAACGAAGAGCGAGCGGTTATCCGTTTTTCTATCTCGGCAGTAGAGAAATCCATCTCCACTTGAAATAACGTGTACCAAAAATACTTATCTTTGTCACGTGTTTAAGATTGGAGTAAACGGTATCGAGAGGGCGGTCATCGTTGACAGATGATTCGAGATCAGTCAAGCACACCGTTCGATCAACGATGCTTCCGTAGCAGAATTTCACAGTCATTTGGGAAGACAAAAAAGTCATGCCGGAAGCTGTTGTCGACAAAGTTGGAATAAGTGTTGGGAATGTGCACACCATTATCAAGGATCGTCTTCTGTACCGGAAGATTTGCGCGAAACTTGGAATCTGTCTTTAGAAAGTCTTTCCCTGCAACATATGCTCTGATATCAAAAGAAAGGTCGCAAAGGAGATTAAAATTGAAGGAGATGACACTTGTCTTGCTAAGAAGCCCTTTGGCTCGTTTTCATTTGAACGATCATTATTGAATCGGTTAAATATCATTATTAGCCCCCGAACAATGGCCACAGAAATTTGAAAGAATTTTTGTAGTTCTCGTTCTTAAAAATTACGAAACTACTGAAGGAAATTTTTCGAACCAGATGTAAACAAATTAAGATCATGTTTCATTTCTTGAGACGAATGTCGTTCTTACCAGAATTTGCTTTTTAATTAATATTTTTCATTAATTTATTTACAAGTGGGACCTAACACTTAAAACAACATGTTATGAAGAATTTTTTAAAATATGTGTTTTTTTTAAGTGTGTTAGGTCCCAATTGTAAATAGTAATCGCCACATAACGGAAAATTTTTCATTAATGTTCAACCCCATCACGTTTTTCGTGATCTTTCGAGATAAATGATGCATGAGTCATGTTTGTTTGCAATGGAATGATGAAAAGCCAGTCGGACGCTCACCCGCCTTTCACCTTCGGATAAGAAACCTATTGAACTGTGATTAATCTGGAGAAAAATTCCCAATTTCAGCGGGAAAATGAACCAAGCTCCATCAGTTAAATACTAATAATTTGAAATTAACAAAGATCGTTTAACTTCTAATCAAGCTTTTATGTAGTTTTGTATAATGAAATATATGAAAAAAAATTGATAGAAATTTATTAAAAATTTATTACAAAAATAAAAAGAATAAAATAAAATTTTGTAATTATGTTAATTTTTTGTAACACAATAATAAGCTAAGTGCATATCTTGAGTAATATAAATATTCTAATGTTTCCGTTTCATATATATTTATTAATTGTCTTATATTTATTACGATACTTTAACTTAAATCCCAATATCATTTTCGAAGTATAGTAAGCATCTATAAACGGGTTTAAAGTCTCTGAAAGCTCAAAAATTATTAACAATAAAAAAAAAAATTACGGAAAAATTTTTCATAATGATTTCTAGACCAATCTCCTCAAAACATTTACTTCCAGATATTATAAAAACCTGTCTCACTTGATGATTAGTGATACCACAAAAGAAAAGAAAGTGTTTTAAAGGGTTTTAAGGATTTAAAGAAAAAATTTTCCTAATTATTTTTCACTGTATAAAATTTCAAATGTCTGTAGCATGACATTTAACTTAATCTCATAATAAATACTGTAAAAATTCATCAATATAAAAATGTATTATAAAAATGCTATTTTTATAATACAGAAATGTGCAAGATTTTACTGGTACAAAATATTGAAATTTTTATGTAAGAAATTTTATATAAGACATAGTGAATCGAATGTTCAAAAATGAAGGCAGAAATTCATAACTGACTTGATTATTTCACATTACAATTTTTTTTTATTGATCGAACTTATATCGTAATATTGCTTAAATTTTTTGAGACAACTTTTGATACTAATTTTTCAATTTAGTTCTTGCAATGTTTGTCCCAAAAAGTTGAAAAGACATTAAAAATCATCAGTATATTCTTGAGGCATCTTGCTGATTTGGAAAAAAACTAGATATGAACCACGGACACTAAAGTTTGAGAAACATTCATTGTACAGAAAAGCGGCATTGTGATTTGATAACCTATGTCAGATAAAAAGGAAATCGATTTTGATTGGTGGATATGTTTGAGAAAAAGTGGTATCGATTGTGAGTGATGGATGTGCATTGGTTTGAAAGATAAATGCTCTTCGGAATTCGTAGCAACTATTCTTGCTGCTCTAACACTGCCAAGCTCTGATACCATCTCTGATACCATTTGTCTCAAAGTAGCGTCTCCAGATTTCCGAAATCGTACCCTGAGGTACGTGAAAAATGCCAACGATTGGCGCTTGAGTGTAGCTGTCGGTAATAAAGATGCAATTATCCGGGAGCCCAAATTAATTAGCCCATTGTCTCCCACGCTAGAAGAAACCATGTTGAAAATAAGGGAAAACTAATAGGGATATGTTCGCATTTTAGATTAATTGATAACTTAGTAGAAAATGTCGTTCGAGTGCACATGGGAAGCATTCTTTACATATAATATCGTAGATTTCAATTAATTATACAGTAAAAATCATTCGAGAAAAAAAACTAAATATATATTTTTTTTATTTATTTATTTGTTTGTTTGTTTAATCTGTTTATTTATTTATGTAAATATTTTATCAATGTTATAAATGCTATTTTATATTTAATCTAAGATTTATATGAAGTCACATAATGTATGATTATAAAAAGCCTTTAAAATATTATTGTTATTATTCTAAAAATTTGGCAAATTGCTTGGTAAATATTGTAAGGAACCGTATCTGTTTCTATGTTTATAGACGTTTAAACATTGTCATGTATGTAAATAAATTTATAAAAACAAATTTTTGCTAGAATGCAATAAGCTTCCTTTAAGTATTAGTAAATATTGACCATACACGAAAAATAATTACTGGTAACATAAAATTGACGTAACCCTATATTTATTAATAGTGAATAAGTGTTATTCAGAATTTGAATGTTAAAAAGATATACATAATGTTGCATTTGACATATAAAGATTAGAATACCTTGTATCTTAAATGCAAGAAAAAAAAAATATAATAATCTTCAAAAATTCGCTGTTAAGACATTGGTAATGTTGCTGATAATTTTAATACAAGGAAGAAAGAATTGGAAAATAATCATTACGTATCGTGGTTGACTTCTTACGTAATGGAGTGCAAGTGTGTTGATTTATCTTGATTGAAGTTCTGATAACAAGGAAGAGGATATTGTTGTTTTCTTTTTTAATTATTTTTTTTCTCGCTGTTTTTCATTTCACAATTCATATCTATGGACGAGCGCCATTTGACTTATTTGTGCAATCCCATGGATGCGCGAGAGGTTTAGGCTCCCATCGATCCTCGACCAACAAGACTAGTTGAGCTCTCGGATGATGATTCCAATGCCCGCCGTCTTTAACCCGATATCCATTTGACAGAGAGCTAGGTTAACCTTAGGATCCGTCTGGACGAGTAACCAACGTGGAAAAATCCCCGACCACTGGGTCCTCCTGTCTATCATCTAAACCAATTGGCTAGGACCTACCTTGTTTACTTGTAAGGTACAACATTCTGCTTCACGAAGAGATATTGTCACTGTGTTGACTTGTTCTACATAATCATAACTGATTTCTGTTCATAAAAGAATATATTCTGATTTCTGTAATTCAATTTAATGAATAATACAACTAAATCCTATACATTAATACAAATGATCACTATATAAAATAAATGAAGAAGAAATACTAAGGGTCGCCAATCGAAGGAAATACGAAAGAAAAATTGTGATGGTTTTCAGTTGTTGGCTTTCTGCACGGACAAAACCAATTTTCAATCTTGTTTTAAAATCATCTGGATTCTTGCTCTGAACAACTTCCAAACAACTTGCTAAATGGTCCGAGTGGTTTCGGAGGGAACGATGATAAAGATAGCCGCCTTATTTGTGACAAAAAAGGTGGATTTCGGGGATAATTCCTGAAAAATACGACTTTTTTGAGAAATTTCATGTTGTCGTTCTTTGGTCAAAATATATACCACATTTCATCAAAATCAGTTGTTTCGCTCTCGAAAATATAACGACACTTTTTTAATGGAATAGAATTCAGAGAAGGTCCGCTTAGCTTTGCTTAGGTCCGCTAAGATTGCAAATTTCCTGTGTTAATGAATTCTGATATTCAATTACGTTTTCATGAGATGTCAGAACCTACAACGCTACTACATGACCTTTAACAGTTTAATGCCTTTCTTTATTATTACAAAATCTGAACTCTCGTCGTTACTACTTTAAATTTCTATTGACAAAAGGAAAAAAAAAAACCATCGTGTAGTGCAGCTAGTGACCCGAATACTGCCTTTGGAGCAACTCTTACACCTAACGATTTTCCATAGATACAGCTTGAATGCTTCCTAGACAAAATCAAGTCTTTTTAATATTTAATAATGCTTCCAAAGACCAGAGGGCATTTGTCGATTGCTAATCACATTCAAATGAGATGTATCTGTTCTTCGTTTCCGTCCAGATATCCTGTACGGAATCGAGGGCACTGAATTCATTAATGTAATATCGATTAAAATTTTTATTCATTCCTTCGACTTTTCGTTTTTGATTACATTTTTTTCACAAATGTTCTTAGGAAAATTTCGCTGTCTTCTAAGTTACAAATCTCACTTTTCTTTTGTTTTCAGGCAATTAAATTTAATTCAATTATTCCAAACCTATTTGGTAAGCAAACAAACCCTGCTTCATTTTTAATCGCTTTGCTATTTGTTAAATAAAAAGAATATATTCCTTTAAATAAAATACTCATTGGTTATTTTATTTATAGTATCTAATACACTGTCAGTGTAATTAAATTACATTAGCAATATATACATTATGAATAGTATATACATATTTTATATATATGAATAGCATATAGTTGGTTTGTTGTTTGTTCGTTACATATACTGTGCGCAATTTTAATGTATTCCCAAATGACTTTTGAACTGCTGGATGGATCTTCTTGAAATTCTCTCTTGCTTAATTAAGAACAGAAGATACTATAACTTTGATATTTGAATATTTTTGCTACGTCCTTAGCGAAGCAATAACTGTGTTAAGGCTGCTAAAAATCCTCAAAGAAAAGCATTAGAAATGAAACATGTTATCTTACAATGAATATTGAACTGTTTTGTAATGCACTAATTTGCGCATCCTTTACTATGATTAAAATTAAGAGGATTTAATCAACTTAATTGAGTAATGCTGATTTTAGATGGAAAATTTTTACTGTTTGCATTTTGATTGCAATGAAAAAGTAAATGCAGACTTTACGAAAAAACAGAAACATTTCACAATAAATTTTAAAGACGGCACTTGAAGGAAAATATGCGAAAGTTTTTTCAGAAATGTAAAAGCTTCTTCACATAAAATCCCAAAAAAAGATAAAACACAGTAATTGTTCAGGGTATTATTTCAACTCTGAACATTATTAGCTTATTTTCCTGTGAAAGTGAAGCTCATCAAATCATTCAGTTTGTGCGTATATAACTTCGGAAAATTTGGAACCACTAGATGCAACTTCTTACAACGTGATGTACATTTTTAAGAATTACAGACGATTTAACTTTGTATTTGAAATATTTTCCAAGTTGTTCCTTGTCGAGAAATTAACGCGAGAAGGCGACAAAAATTCTGCCAGACAAGAAATAGAACATTAGATTTCTATCAATATCTTAAACAGTGAGGGTTAATCCTCTTAACTAATCCATTAGTTTGAGTGTAGCTTGATATGACTAAAATGTATCGCTTTAGACAATTTAAGTAAATTGAATATTTTTTTTCAAAATAAAATGTTTGTACTGTGTGTATTCAGCAGATATTATGATTTAAAATTAAACTTAGAATTTTCTTTTATGTCGTTTTCATGACTTAAAAAACTGAAATTAAAGAAAAAACTAAAGAATAACATTTCAAGAGATGTAGGCTCCAAGTTCTTAGAGGCACTTCTTAAGAAATCATCTTTTTTTTTGTTTGTTTTTGGCAGATAAAATTACAACTCCTATATTTAATGAATCACAGTACGCAGTAGTGGGCGATATTTGGAGGGTAAGAATAACTGGAGGAGGGTATGGTCTTCTGTTGGAAATAACTCAAAGCATTGCTGCCGAATTCTGTAGGAATAGTCCCCCTCACCTCGTCTTTTGACTAGTGTTTTTAGACGTACCTTTAACATTCGACAATAAAATGGTATTCATTAATCAATCAGACCTTCCAGCAAATGAGGGTAGGAGGAAAGGGTAGAACTTTCTTTTGTAAACCAGTAAAAAGCTTTAGGAAGTCTCTTATCTCCTACAAGGCAAATAAAGGTTTGTGTTCTAAAGCACACGTTGCCAATCAATATACCACAGTTTGCTAAAAGGGAAAGCATTGAACTTAGGCTTAAAATGCCAAAGTTTTTTTTTGTTTTGTTTTTGGTGCTTGTTTCTGGGGAGATTTCACACTAATGGAACTCTAAGCTTTTTTCCATTTTAGTGGTGTTGCTTTGTTACCATTAAGGATGACCTGCCCATGTGTCAGTCTTAATTATCGAAAATCTAGTCGAAGGCAACGGAATAACAGAGACAGTTTAGGCTGCATTGAAATTCAATAAAGCTAATGAGAACTTGAAACGCATATTAATTAGCCGAGTGCATTCTGAAAACTGACGAAAAATTCGGAAAGTCGTATTGTACACAATACACAGGAAATTTAGTAGCGTGAAACTGGAAAAGAAGGGATTGTTAGTTAATTAAACTTCGAAATCATTAATTAAATGTTTGGTGTAAGAGATATTTGAGATTAGTAAATGAGAACCTTTATTGTTAAAAAAGTAATTTTAATTTATAAAAATACAGTATTATTTTACATAAGTAATAAACACCCATTTACCCATTTAGTAACCTCTCTCTATTCTAGTACTTATTTCAATACTGTGCATTATATCTCAGATGACTGCCTGCTTTCCCCATATCTTTATACATCCAAAATTAAGTACTTAATGAACTTTTTTCAAAAAAGTTTCTGTAATTTTTGTTTCGAATTTTAAAAAAAATCAAAGAATTTTATAGCCTGTTTTTACTGCATTGAAATTTCTTAGTTTGCAATTTTTCTTATATTTACTTTCGTTTGTGAATGTTTGTAGTTCGTTTATTTTCCACTTATTTTAATAGTTGAGGTTGTGCTGAAATTGTCGATTTCCGAATCTCACATCCATTATCAATTTGCAGCTACTAAACTTTAAAGGAAGCCAAGCTAGTATGCCTGCTTTAACAGAAAATATTAACAGATTTTCAGCCTAAAAAGTTTTAAACTTCAATGTAAAATCTCGAAGCGCGAGACTTTCTTCTGAAATTTCGGGAATGAAAACAAAGAAAAAAGAGTCTTGTTTTTTTAATTTAATTATTCTTTACATGGTCTGATGAATATAGCACTTTTAAATTTATGATGTTGAGAATTTTTCGGCATTTCTCAGGTGGAGTTTTCCTTGATAATGGAAATCGCTATGCAATGTAATGGAGTTTTAAAACTTTGTATTCCCGTAGATTGATGGTCTTATTTTGACTATGATATTGCTTGCCTAAATGGCAAGTGTAAAGCAACCTTTATGTACATAAATAAATAAATAAATAAATAAACAAACAAACAAACAAACAAACAAACAAATAAATAAATATATAAATAGTCTTTTAAGTACCAAATAATGAAAAGAAGCAGTCATTCATTAGTTAGGACTCAAGGCTACGACAAAATACAATAATACAATAAAAATAAAATATTATGGATATTTATAGAGAACTGTTTTTTTTTCGTTTTGCTTTAATAAATGATTTGTTTTATGTTTAAAAATATCTTTGGGATTATTCTTGTTCTTCCTGAACCTGTGTATCAAAGTAATTCAATAAAAGCATTTAAATTCTGATATTACTTTTTGAAAATTAGAAAAGAAAGTTTGTATTTTTATCATACTTTTTTTTCGGACTCCATTGGCGACACTTAGGACCAATCACTTGTGATTGACAACTATAACAAAGTGAAAATGTGAAATGGCATTTTCCTCATAATTCCCAATTCACGGATCTAACGAATCCCAACCGAATCTATCGAGAATTAGTCGTTTTAAGTCAATATCTCTGCTAAGTCAATATCTAATTGGTTTTGTCGACATACGGGCGTATTTCGAATTTCTATTAAATTTTTCTGACTTTAAAACAGATCCTACACTTGTGAATAGCACTGTATTTCATATGCCACTGTACCTTTATTTATTGAAGTCACAATTTTTGACTGATTTTTTTTTTAATTCTTTTTAAATTATGGAAAAAATTTAGGCAAAAATTAAAAAAAAGAAAGTTGTGATAAAATAAATGAGTTGTTTCTTGTTTTAATTTTGGGATTTACTTATTCCAGTTTTACTTAGAATAGCTTTAGAATTAATAAATATTGCAATGTTTTTAAATATATTAAGCGGAATATTAAACTGGTAAAAAAAAGACTAGTATTAAACTGGTATAACTTCAAGCTTACGTTTACAAGGTGTCAGATTTTATTTCTTTTTTTTTTTTATTTATTTAATCGTATTACAAAATGATTGTCATCCATATAGGCGTCATTACCTTTAATTGAAGGAGCAAATGCCAACTGATCCCTTTGTAGTCTTCGTTCTTTAATGGGAAGGGTGATGTTATTAATTCTCTTAAGTCCCCATTTCCTCCCTTTGTTGTGGTCTAAAAAAAATCAAGCGTAAGCCTCTTTGTGCATTAATGTTACAAGGAGACAGGACAGGGGAGTACACAAACGGGAAGTACCAAAGGCTGTTCTACACTCGTTGACTTCTTGCCGACCAGTTACAAGCTAATCTATATAACTTCCCATCTTAAACAAATCTGCGACGGACACATATCATCTATCAGATTAACGCTTAATCTTAAGAGGTCTCTGGGTGGGTTTTCAAGACACGATCTGCTCTAACGTGTTGAAGCAGCGCACATCATAATCACTGTAATCTCCAGCGTGCTGCGTCGTCTCGTCCCAGCGCGAGCATCCTAAAGATAATTAATCTTAGCAATTCGTGTCATTTAATCTAATTATACGACCAACATCCCTAGTGATGTTCTTCTTTTTTTTTTCCTCTTTCCTAAGGTTGTAAGAGTGTCTTTGAAACTATTCTATCTTTACGATAGACTACCAATATATGAAACTTAAATGTGCTAGAATTATACGATAAATATTTTGCAAACGTTCAGTCTGTCCGTCCATTTGTTTACGTCTCGGATTTCTACTTTTTGTTGTTTTATTTTATGAAATTTTATATTTTTATTTTATTGAAAGTAATTGTCGAAAACTAAATTACGTTAAAATAAATCGGTGAATTATCTTGACCACTTCTGATGAAAACTTTCTATTAATTTTGTATAACCAAATTTTCTTTATTATTCTAACATTTTATTTTTCTTTTCTTCTAAATATTGATACCTAAAAACAGAAAAGCTTTCAGAATGTTATTCCATCCATCCTTCATCAACCAAGCATTAGTTGCAAAACTATTCATCTGAGTAGGCTGAAACTTTATAGTAGTTTGAAATATGGCTACGAATGCGAAATCTCTAATGATTATTGATAGATATTGGACCATTTAATTAAGGAGTTGCGGACCAGACGCCACTCTTCTGTATTGCCAATAAATTTAGTTACCATGGTAACTCAAAAGCTGCTTACTTTAGAATGCTGAGTAAGAACTTTATTTAGAACTTTATTGATAACTAGATATTCGTAAGCTGAGTTCTCTACAGATTTTCGTATGAAACGAAAACAGAAGGAAGAGATTGGAAAAAAAAATAAAACATCTTTTGGCTACTGGGTAGCCCTAGCTGAGGAGAACCAATAAGCTCGAAATGATCGTCCTAGGGTCTCCGTTTGACTCAAATAGCTTCCCATTTTTCATTAAAAAATAAAATATTTTGATACGAAACTGTAAAAGCAATGAATAAACAATTATTCAAAGAAGTTGTACTTTTAATATCTGTTTTCAATTCGTTTGGTACAATTTCGTTTGATAAGCTGCCAGAAATAAACGATAGTCATACGAATCATTATCATGTGACTATACAAAAGTTAACAACCAGCTATAAATAACTTAGTTTTTGTATAAACTGGAAACTTTACAGTTGCAGAATTTTAAAAATATAGAACACATACTTTGTTTAATTGTGAAGTTTGATTCTGTTGAAATTAAATTATTTTCTGGTAGTATATTGTAGTATTCTATTAGGAATAAAAGCACATACAGGGAGTATCAGTTGGACCCGGTCAACCCGGTAACTTCTTCCTGGGAGCCATTTTCGAGAGAAGACTATACGTTTTCACAAGAATAACAGTGTCCTAGCATAAGGATATGTACTAGGAATGCTCCCCTTGTGTATAACAGTGGACTTGCACCTGACGTCAGTATGAGCATCTCGTGACATTGAACACGCGTTAGTGACCGTGCGATAATAACAATGGCAGGCAGGAAAAGTGGTGCGTTCCAGTTGACGCTAAAGCAACGTGTGTCTGTCATTAAGTATATTTATGAGTCGAAGGGTAACATCTCTGCAGGAAGGCGTTTATTTGATGAGGAATATGGTTTTTCCTCCGAAATGTGAAACAATGACTGTAATCAAGAAGAAATTTCGTTGCAACAAAACATGCTTCGAAAGGGTCATACACCAAAATCACTACCGAAGAGAAACAACACATCATCACCGAAATTGACCAGGTCATTTCATTGTTGCTACCATTTGATACATCATGAATTTCTAACTTTACTTGCTTATAGTCACTTTGTTATGTTACTCATGAAACAAATAATTCCTATTGGTTGTTTTTGATGAAATTTTATTTTGAAACTTTTTTTTAACAAAGTAATCTTTCATAAAAAAAGTAATTATTTGACTGTTTATTAACCTATTTTATTTTAATTTAGTCAGTCTGTATATTTGTTTGTGGTCCTCTAATAACTTTCGAATTTTTGGGTGAATTTTTTTGAAACATCGTTGCATATTTGAGGACTAGTGACGATCTAATCTTTTATATTTGAAATCTTTTCTAAATTGATCTTTGTCGAGCACCAAAATACCATAAAAATTTCGTTAGAAAAGCACTGGAATCTAAACAGTGGATTTCTATCGTATTTTTGTTATTGTAATTCATTGTCATAAACAATGATTATGAAATCATATCTAATCCATTGCGTGTGATTTGATCTGATTAAATTATCCGATTTATTCAATTTAAGTAACAATGTAGATTAAATATTGAGGGGGCTAGAATCAAAGGCAGCTAAATCCATGTTTTGAAATTTTACAATTTTTTTTTTTTTAATGTGGTAACGTTGTATAAAGAAATCTTCAAAATACATACTTAGAGTAGGAATTAGAACTCAATGGATAGCACATTCAACGCTTATGATGACAGGTTATTCTTTTATTGAATAATTAAAATGTATTGAATAATTAAAATGGATTTAGCTGCCTTTGATTCTAGCCCCCTCATATATTTTTTTCCAAATTTGTATTGTTTGTATTCAGCAGATATTGTAATGGAATATAAATATGGTTTTCGTTTTTGTCGTTTTCACGATTTAAAAAAATAAAAGGAAAAGAAAAACATTTTTAGAAGTCTCATTTTCAGGAAGATTTTAAGTTTTTTCGAACTTCTTTTTGAAAACAATATCGTATTTTAATCAAAACTGAAATATAATACGGCAGTCACAAAATATTTGGGTAGAAAGATGAGATACGAATATCTAGAAATGCTTCTTGTTATGAAACTTACAAATCTTACGATTAAAATTTGCATCCTAATTAGGAAATCCAAAAACATATTTAAACTTATTCCAGAAGAAACAGAATAAAAAATTTCAGAAATAAGAGTTAATGAATGAACGTTATGGTAAAAAAAAAACCTACATGTAGAACCACAACCAACACGAAACAAACATATCAATTCAAGAGTTTTAAACTTCTGCACAAAATATGAAGGCAAGATACAAATATCTAGAAATGCTTCCAGTTATGTAACGTACAAATCTTTTAAGATTAAAATTTGCATCATAATAAAAACTATGCTTCTTTTTTTGTTTTACTTGATTGAAATAATTGGAAAGTTTGTTTCGTATTTGTTAGTTCTCAGCTAAATTACTAATTGTTTATCAGCTCAAACAGAATACAGAATAAAGAAAGTGCTTATGTAAATGGTAAGACATAAGCCACAGAAATTAATCCTAATTTCTTTGTCAAATTTAATTTTCACGAGAATTTCTAGACAATGCATAGTTAGACAACCAACTTTGATACTGTTAAACGCGCTGGAGCTTTCTTTCACTACTGTTTCGGGTCAAACTTCTCTTGATTCTGTGGTGAAAAGCTTTTAGGATTCCCGTGTTTAATCCACAGCCCAAACCGGCAGCCGGAGTCCGATGAGTTATTATTTATTGGACTCTCCATGGCCTGGTGATTTCAGGAAAAAATTTCCGGTCCGGGCTTTCCGGTTTTAGATAGCCCTGATCGGGACTGGAAAGGAATGATATTGGACAATATTAGGATCTATCTATACTGACTGAGAATGAGTAGGATATCCTCGAATACTGTAGAAACAATGCCATCCTGAAAGCCTACGTGTATGCTAATGGGTACCGAAATGGAACTGGACTTGATTCTTGAATTACCTCAGCTTGAATAAATGAATTTTGCGCGCCAATTAGTAGGAGTCACTTTTAGCAACACAAGCGTTTGATGGATTGCAAATTGTCTTTGTTAATTACAAAACTGTAAATTACATTGCTTTTTTTACTTTGTTTCATCAGAAACGAACAGCTGAGGGTAAAGTAAGACAAGAAATATAATACCAAATTGCAAAATGACGTAAATGGATTCAATATGTCGATCAAAAAGACGCCGTTGAAACAGGCCTCACAACCACTTTTCAAGTAGAATAATTCTTTAACTGGCAATCCTATAAATTTACTGCAGTATCTCGCAACATTTTAGCTATTTGTTGCTTATAGGAGTTTTGAATTATTTAGCAAAGTTGTAATTGAAGAGCCATTCTGAGATTTAACAAAACGTGAAGAAAGAGTTTGAGATCTTTTGAGCTATCCCAGTTGAAGAGACGTCAAACGTCGAAACAGATCTGTTCTGAGATGCTTATAAGATCTGGAACTTAATGTTTCTAGAAGAAAAATAACAAGAAACTCCTAACAGGCTGCGGGGTAGACCACTGCAGTAAAAGAATGATTAAGTCTTGAAGAAGTTAAAAACTATTAAACTGTTTGAAACCTAATTATTATCAAAATTCCAAAAATTCCAAAACATTTGGAATAATTTTGAAAATATACAATTATTTGAAAATTTTAACTTGATACCTGTACAAGTTAAGGAATAGAAAAAAATACAAAGGCGCATATTACAATTTGACACTCATTTTTAATTGTAATCGTATTAAGTGTTCAAAAACCCTTTCACAAGCCATAAATTGTAAAGCAAAACATAAGTTTGACATTACGAAAACTCATTAAACAAAGAGGCTATTAATTACTCTGTGCTTTCTTCTGTGAGTTTGAGTAAAAACTTACCAAAGCTGATGATATATGGCCAAAACTAATTTGCAAGAACTGC
Source organism: Thereuonema tuberculata (assembly GCA_023159025.1). Lineage (NCBI taxonomy): Eukaryota > Metazoa > Arthropoda > Chilopoda > Scutigeromorpha > Scutigeridae > Thereuonema > Thereuonema tuberculata. Next base: position 235,350,824 of record JAFIDM010009631.1, read on the forward strand.
TTGCTCTACTTGTAATCCTTAGAAGAAATTGCTGTGGCGTTCTTCAAAACGTGCCTGGCTTGATTTAGTGCATTCTTAATTGAACACTAAGTGAGTAGATTTGAAAATAGGTTTTTATTAATGGCATCCTTTCCTTATATGTCTTTCAGGAGCCAAAATTAATAAGCCTTCGGCCATCTTCCGTCTGTACTAATTGAAAATTAGTGCTTCATTTTCTCCACCCATTAAATTGTACCAGCTCCACCTTGAGGCTGATTGGAACGAAATACTTTGAGGAAACATTGTTTGTATCGGAAATGAAGTTGATGAGGAAAAATTAATATTTTCTTTGCAAAAAAGAATGTTTTATTAACAAAAGAACAAAGCAATGCTAACTATTTTAACTTTGAAGATAATGTATTCAAACTTTTAATCAAGCTAACAGTTCCTTTCAATAACTGAATTAACAGATGTGAAAAAAAGGTTATACATTAATGAAATGTGAATAAAGACTCTCAGGAAGAATCCCGTTAGGTCTACTGTAATTCGATTTAGTAAATACAGAGGGCGGATGATAATATGGTCAAAATCCTAAAGTTACTGGAGGAACTTGTTGCCGTGGAGAATACGATGGTGTTCGATATTAGTGTTGTCAGAAGGTGGCGCTCACATCATCTTATGCCATTTACGGCACCTTATGAATTTAAACTGATAGACATATGCATGTATCATTCGCCTAATCAACGGACTTTAGTGAGGTAAAATGTACACGAACTAAGATGGTTCTTCTTTAAAAAGGAGTATGTGAAATGTACTTGGACTGGATACAACCGTATCTGGGATGCATATCTTAGCTTTCATTACTAGTAGAAAGAAGGAAAGTTTAGCGTTTATATTCTTTAAGTATTTTCAATCCACTTCAAGATGAAGGTGCCTCAACGTTTTTTCCCAGTAATTTTGATTTTCTCCGATCATATAAATAAAATGTTTTAACATGCGGTAAGCCATCAACTACCTCGCCTTGTAACCAATGTAAATATTTTTGTTTTACTTACTCTTGAATTTTTAGTCATTCAATTTTTAATTCTATTATCGAAATATGTTCTTTTGTTCTTGCTACATATTCCTTTCCACTTCCATTTAGTCACTTCTCAGTAAGTTTAATGTTAGCCAGCCTGTTTTACTCTCCCACCCACATTCTTGGCGATCTCATAGTGTAATTCGTAGTGAAAATACTTATTTTCATGATTTTTTCTATAACCTAATATCTGATTTGCTTATTTATGCACGCTGATAAACTACAGGCAGATACTTTCCTTTTGTACTTAATGACATTACTCCTTTCAGTATTATAATATCATTAATGAAGATGCACCATGCAAATTTGATATTACGATAATTTTTATTAGATAATTACCTATCATGCTAATTTGATATCTGAGAAATAGAAACAGTTCTTATTAGTAACTTATATTTTAGAATTTAGTCCTTTTCTAACAGATCTGTCCCTGGTGTTTGCGATGTTGCGAGCAAATATATTTGCCGAGTACTAGTTGAAGTATATTGTCACATTACAAAGTAATTTCAGTGAAACTTAGTTATACTTATTACTAAGATAAACAGTTCTATATATATACACTAGCCGGGTACCGTCGCTTCGCTCCGGAACCCTTGCATCTATAGCATTAAAAACAAACTTTATTTATTTACCAAATTAATATTGAGATCGGAGAATATACGACTTCCCAGCCCGTTGTGGCCTTCTCCACTTAACTCAGGTGTATTGCGGGTTGGCGCCACATACCTGGGGTTGACGCCATACACTTCATCGTCAGTTTGCCAGATTATTCCCTATCCCGCAAGAATTTCGAAAAATCCGGCCTTACTCCTTGTCTACATCATAAAGGAAACCTCTGTGCAAAATTTGAGCTTTCTAGGTCCAAGGGTTTGGGGTGGGCGTTGATGAGTCAGTGAGTGAGTGAGTCAGGACTTTTGTTTTTATATATTTAGATTTTCATGAATTTTGTTTTGTTAACATTATTGATTAGTTCTTTATATTTGGATTATATTTGGATCTGTTATTTTCTCATTTTCAACTCTTATCCGATTCGTTCTTTACATATTATTCCTGGTGTTTTGATATCATGTTAATTTATGAAAATATGATCTATATTTGTTTTCGTATTTCCATGAATTGTACAGTTGTTTCTTGTTGTTCCGTAAAGACGATTTTTGAAACCATCACTGCACATAAGTTTTATGTATTTCTGTACTGCATTGTTTTTATTCATTTTGAAAATATCTATATTTACGTCGCCAATCAGTATAGTTGGACAGTTGTTTAATATATTTTCATTTTTTTTGAATAGATTCTCTATTTTAGTAACTTTTAGTAATTTGTAATTCAACATTTTGCTTACAGAATGACAGACAGAATAACGTTTTTATAATATACGTTTTTATAATATATAATAATAATAGCCGGGTACCGTCGCTTCGTTCCGGAACCCTTGCATATATAGCATTCAAAAAACAAACTTTATTTATTTAGCAAATTAATGTTGCGATCGTCGGAGAATATATAACATCCCAGCCCGTTGTGGCTTCTCCGAATAACTCGGATGTATTGCAGGTCGTCACACACCGAAAATTCACATTTTTGCATGTATCTTGCAAACGCTGAATCGTTTGTGAATAAGTGATACATAATTCGATAGAACTTTCAAATACCAACATTTTTTCAATATAATGTTCTCTTCCATCTTTTATACTTTTCGTTTAAATTGAGAAAAAGTCAAAATTTGACCCTTTAAAAGGCGCCATCTTGGAAACCAAAAACTTTTTTCGAAAGATTATTGTAGCATTTTGTTTGTCTTAAAAAGATCTACATTTTATCCATTTATATGACCACTCTATCTCTTATAGTTTGGTCACAAAATTGAAAAAACGTAAAGTCTTATGACAGACAGAATAATGCTTTTATAATATATTAAAAAATATACATTAGCTTATACATTAGAAAATAAAAATAAGTATTCCTTAAAATTTTTTTAAAAGATTAATAAAACACAAAGCCGTGCCGGCGTGGTCGTTCGGTCTCAGGCGTCGGTCTGCCGTGCGGCCTGTGTGCCGGTAGCCGGGTTCAAATCCCAATCGAGAGCATGGATGTTTCATCTTTCTTCTTCTGTGTTTCGTCCGTTTCTCTTCTGGGACTTACTATCTTAGGGTTTTTTGTGGATAGGATGTGAATCTCGTCCCCCTTCTGGAGTTTCCTAGCCTCACCCTGACGTTGTCAGGTAGGGCTAGCCCATGGTCCATTGTTGGCCAAAGTCGATGAAAGGAAAGGAAGGAAAAAACACAAAACCAAACTATACATCGAACTTATAGAATGCAATCAATCTATCGAACTCTTCCATTGTTAAAAGTAATAATATAAAAGTAACGGATTGGGGTGCAAATAATTTATTCAAACCGTTGTAATAAAGGATCAAGTAAAGTATTAGGTGGAAGTAGAATTTGCTTGATACACCATTGGCGTACAAATGGGATTGCAGGGAGAGTTGTTGCCGCCCAAGCATTTCCACTGATCCGGAGTTGGAAGCGACTCTATTGGGTCAAGGATATCATGTTCTTTCTAAGCGACTTCGATTCGGATATACATAGATCTCAGTTTTTCCATGGGGCTTACGACTAAAGGGCTCCCGATTTCAGCCCTTTTAGTCCCGATTTCAGCTGTGGAGGACGTTACATATCCACACATATACAGACACGGGAATAACTAACCACCCTTTGATATGGTGCTAAAAGCATTAATAAAAACAAGATCATATGAATAAAGAAAAGCACTATTTTTCAGTTTTTCGTGTGGAAAGGAATTTCAGTTTACTTCTATTTATCAAGCTTATATTGACGTTTTGTTTTCTATTCTACAATCTGTGTTGTAAAGAGTATTGGGAGCATAATACATCTTTACAGTTTCATAATATATTTCTTGGGAAACCTCCAGGACTCCATTTTCCTCGCAAGGTTTGGTGTACCCTTAACAGAATTAGGACCAACTGTGGGAAAATATATATATGGTATTTTCTATACCAAATTAGCTTCCATACTTTAATATCTAATAAATTAAATATATAAAATGTTATGAAAAGCCCTTTTCATCTTCGATAAGTTTCTAAAGTCAGAAACCTTGCCTGGTCAGAGTTTCCAAAAAATTAAAGAGGAAGAGCATACCGAAAGACAAAAAGACGGAAACAAGGAAAGAAAAAGAACTAAGATGTCACGGATTTCAGACATGTGTAAAACATAAATGCTTTTGATTTTAATATATTATGCATTTTAATTAATTTATTAAAATCATCATAATTTTTATAGTGAATAATGTAACATTTTTCGATAATTCGTTATAATTATCAAGTAACTGACTAGCGTTTAAATCTTCACATGTCATAGAAATAGAACTCGACTTTACTAAATTAAATTTCGTTAATCCAATCATTAATTTACGCGCAAGTATCCCAAGTTTCAAGCAGATCCAATCAGCAGTTCAAACATTATAATGAAACGTACACAAACAAACAGGCTGAGTGATTTCATGAGGTTCACTTTCTTAAGCTAAAAAGAAAACATAAAAAAATAAAATTCTTAGAAACCTATCATCTTGTCGTGACTTAACTCGCTTTATGAGTTTTGAATTTAAAAGCATTGGATCTGCAAAACAAAATACCACCATAAATTGTAAATGGACAGATTTTGTTCAGTGTTCTCTTGTCGTGATATTTCAGCGTTGTAAATTCAAGCACGTAATTGAAAAAAGCACTCACAACTTAAATGGTTCGACTTTTTATTGTTACGGTTATTGAATTGGAGCAATGGGCTTTCAAATAACCCATGAAAAGTCTATTACTGTGATTTTACCTAGGTGCGCTATGATGTACTTTAATGGGCTTTAAAATGTTCAACATAATCTTAAATGTAAATAGCGAAATTTAATGTAACGATGCAGCAATGGTCAGTTATTCATAAGATAGAAGTTAAACAAGAATATTAAAATACTAAATATTTAAATTATTAAAAAAAATCGATATTTCATTCTACTTTCCTATGTTCAAATCAGTCAGTCTGTTTGTTTGTGTGGGCCTCTCCTTCTCCCAAATTTTTGAACTGTTGGATGGATCTTCTTAAAACTTAGCATACATTTAAGCATAAGAGATGATGTAACTTTTGTATTTGAATTTTTTTACGTATAGGTCCTTAGTGAGAAATTAGTAAGAAGATGATAAAAATTTCTATAGCATAAAAACTGAAACAATGGATTTTTAATCGACATCTTTAACAAAAGATATTGATCCGCTTAATAATCCTATCAATGTCTACTTTAGTTTAAATATCATTAAAGTTAATTGAATTCAGATAAGTAATTTTTTATGAAATCGAAAAAAAATCTACTTTTTATATTAAGCAGATTGTAGAATTAATAAAAATGGAGACTTTCCGTTTGTATTATTTTTACGACTTTAAAAAGAAAAAATGCTATGTAAATGTCTTAAGATTTCAAGGAAAGTAAGCTTCAAGTTCTTCAGGTTCTTTCTTCATGTTCAATTATTGTTCTGCCTGAGATGTATAAAGCATTTGAAACTTTCGAAGTTTCTGAAATAAGAAGCAAGATAAAAAATATTTCTGCTTGAACTGAAATGTATCCTATTAATAATACATGCATATTTATTTAAATAGTTAAATGTTTCCTAAAGGAGAAAATCTTAGTTGTATTACAAAAAGTATTATCCTTTCGCAGTTAGGGTGAACATGTAGGATTTGTTTGATGCTCTCCTAACAGCTGAGGTAATGTCCATGGAGGCCATAATGTATTCCGCACACATCCAGCCGACAGACGGGCGTTTGATCTTGAAAAGCAAAAAAGACACAACGAGAACAGAGGAGGAGAGGAGGAAAAAAAAATCTGCTTCTCACTTCTTTTTCTCTGGACGGAATTCAGCGATCTGGAATCTTCTCTCTTGTCTGCTTTCCATCGTCTGCAGCTAATCTGGTTGCTTCGTGGCCACTGGTGCTCACAAGAGCAAACACAGCCGTTGTGATTTGGGTCGATATTCGGATGAAGACACAGCAGTTTCTCACGCCGGTCATGCAGTGGTGCCATTGCAAAACGTCAGCAGAAATTCCTCCTCTTTCTTTCTTTTTCCCCTCCAACACCTCTCGATACGCGATATCTCAATATTGGGGGTGTAGCAGCCCTAGATCAGTTTTAATGCTTGCCAAGGTTGATTTATCCTTATCTACCAGAGATTCTTCCTCTTCAGTTTGTTTTGGAGAGGTTGGGTTTTCTTTTTTTTATTTCTAACCTTCCTTTCTTTTAAATTCTTCTATTTTCACTATGGAAATTCTATTCCTAAGATGTGTGTTTCAGATTATGTATTTTAATGGTGACTATTCGGTATATTCAAATTCTTCTCAAAAATTCACCATTAGAATTATTAACTAGAAATTTCTGAAAGAACTGGAAATCTACTTTCCTTACAATCTTCCGGCTTACTTATTTATAGTTGTGAAAATAAGGCAAATAAAAAGGTCAACATTATTTTTAAAAATTATATCAAACAGTAGAGATTCATGCTTTCTCTGAAAAAATAATTAAATCCTCATTATTTAAATCCATTTAATTTTAATCAAATTCCGTTCCAAGGTTCTACGGTTCTACGGGAGTGCTGTGACATTCTCGAGCTAATTTTCTCGACAAGGACCGCATGTATAAAATTAAAATATAAAAGTTAGATTATTTCTTGTCAACTGCGCATGCCAAGTTTAAAGAAGATCCCTTTAGCGGTTCAAATGTTTTTAGCGATAAGAGGACACGCACCACAAACATACAGATTGGCTGTTATCTAGTCTAAAATATTCGAGGCGTAAAATTAGGTTTCAAATATATCTCTTTGAAATATTCGAAGATCAAAGATTTCGCAAATCACAAAAAAAAAAGACTGAGGAAAGTTTTATCGGTTTCTGAAATTACTTGTAACTGAAAATTAAGTTTTCCAAGTTTACATTACATTAAAACTTCTTTGATTTGTCAAGATTTCTTAAATACATAAGAAAAGTTGATCGGAAAAATAAGAATTCAAACCCTGTCATAGCTGAAGTAGAAATACGAAATATTAAACGTGCTCAGAATTTCTCTGCCAAAGTATAGACAACAAAAAGTTCGGTAAAAACCTTTCCTATTTTCTTTAGAATGTTATTTCTTAAAATTATTTATTTAATTTTTTAGTCGTAAGCCTATATATATTTTCAATTATAGTATTTGCCAAATACAAATAGTACAAATTTTCTATATGCTGAAAAAAGCAATTAAATACATATTATTTAATTAAATTGCCTGAAGTTGATTAATTTTAATCATATGAATTAATGTTAATTGTTTAAGATAATGAATTAATAAACGAAATCGGATAGAATTCTATTGTTTAGATTTCAATAATTTTTATCGCTTTCTCTCCCTAATTTCTCTACTAATTTCAGATTTAAAAATTAGATCTATCACAATCTTTAAATATGCATACTAAGTTTCAAGAAGATCCATCCAGTGGTTCAAAAGTTATAATGGGAAGACACACAGGGACTTACATACCCAGACTGCCTCATTTCATGAGCCTTACTTTCCTGGTAAAGTAGACTAAAAATCAGTCTGAAATTTAATCTCTTGAAGACGGAAAGCCATGTCTATGATTCCACATTCGATCAATACTTTTTTGGGGGGAAAGTTGAGATTAAAGCTTTGTTAAGATGCATAAAAATTTCCGTCCAAATGCCTCAAAGATCATCTTTCAAACCTCTCAACTTTCGCAGTACACCGAGCATAAAGTATTTCCACGAGATAGGCCATTCTACTAACAGATAAATTCAGATATTTGCTCTATCTCTTACAACAATTGGAATGAGAATTTCCCTCTCTTCCCCGTGAGTACTGTTTTCAACAGGCAAGAAAGCAATGTCGTCAAAAGCTGTTTATACCATTTGAATTGAAAATTTTATGAAATATTTTTTATTTTACAACACGTTGACGGCCTAAATAATTTTGTATAAAAAGGAAGTTTCCTTCTAGGAAATTCTGAACAAATTTTTGATGCTTTATATTTGTATAATTGATAGGCTTTTATTCGAACTTTATAATTTAAGAAAATGAAACATGTAAAGGCAAGTTTGCTGCGTTCAAGATCGTCTTCAATCAATAAAGATCATGTCACACCAATCATTTCACTTAATAAGTCATGGTCTGATAGATACTAGATGTTCCTAATATCTTACTCTTCTCTTACCTTTTTATAAGCTTATCGTGCTTCCTTAAATTAGCATGATTTCCTTAAAACTTGAAACAATGCTTGTTTTTGTCCAACATAAATCATAAACATGGTTGTTTTGGTTTCCGCTCCTTTCCCTATCTCTTAAAATTCATCCCTATCTCTGGAAGTAAATTCCTCAAAGTACCCAGTGAGCGTATTTCTAGAACAACAATTTTTTCCAAATTTATATTTGAATACTGGTATCAGCTTTAATTTTCTTATTATTTCAACATGCTAATCTCAGAATTTCTAAAAATTTAACTCGGTTAGTTATACACATTTATCTACAATTTCAGATTTCTGTAAGGGTACCTATCGGCTATCTGGATTGAAGGCAATGAAAAGTATTTCTCTTCAAAATACTGTTAAATTAGCTGATGCTTTCTTTGACAACGAATGGTGTTTTATGTATACATAAATTAAATAACATCATAAACCAAATGCAAAAAATTGCAGCAAATATTGTAATGTATCTTGTGTTAGGCTGCAAGATATGTCGTTGATAAATTTCGAGATGTTTTAAAAACTTTTTAAATGATCTTAAAGCTCTGGGTCCAGATTTAATATTTATTATCATCTCTTACATAATTTTCCAGATCTGTCTGTGTATAACGTAACGCTCTCCCCGTGTGTTCAGAAAATAATTTTAATTTCCTGTGAAAATAGAATAAGTTTTTCAATGAAACGTACGCGACAGAAATAGAACCTGTAACCTTCTGATCCGAAGTCAGACGCCTTATCCATTAGGCCATGTAGACTACATTCGAGATATTTGTTAAATATTCTTCATTTATTCATCATCCATTCAAACCATTTTATTAAATAGAAATTATTATATAGTTTTTCAGATCTCTGTATGTGTGTGTGTGTGTGTGTGGGTGGGTGGGTGGGTGTGTGTGTAAGAAACATAACGCACTTCCCTGTGTTTAATGGAGGAGAGCTTCCCTGTAAATCTCACATGTACGACAAGGCAGATCTATCTGTGTGCTCCCGCAAAAGCAATCGTGGGAGTTTTTTTTAACGGGGTGGTATTTTCTCATAGTCAACTTTATTTTATATTGTCGCATTCAAGAAACTCAGACAACATCAAAGTACTCATCAAAAACAAAAAAAACCCAACGGTCAAGGTCCTTTGCTAAATGATACTAGAATACTCGGGATGTAACTTATAATCAAGCCTTCCAATAAACAAATTCATTTAAGATCCTATCAATGCATTCATTTTAATTTGCTGTCGGTCATATAGATGACGGGAAAATACTTTATCTGGAATAAAATCCGTCATATTGTATCCCTTCATCGTTGACATGGCGTATATGTTAATTTCAATAATAATAATTTTCACTTTTTGAATACAAGATAGTACTTCTTGGATTATCGGTAATCAGTCGTAACGACTAATCCATTTCTTTGTCAGTTATTTTCACTTATAGTTAAATGTAAGGAATATGGCTGCAAGTTTATAACTATTTTCATATTTATCGAATTCAGTGTGCAGGTCTTGAGGTAGCTACAAGCTGGCTATAAAACCTATTACTTCAGAAAACCTACGAAACTGTAAAGCAGGAAAATTCTTATTTTGTTAGCCTACTTCCCAATAGAGCTTCGTCAAATCATAGTGTGTGTGTGTGTGTGTGTGTTTGTTTGCTCCCCTAAGAAAGTTTGAACAGCTGGATAGATCGTCTTGAAACTTGGTATGTATATTCGAGAACTAAGGGAGATTTAACTTGTATATTTAAAATATTTTCTAAATGTGTGAGTAAGTTGAGTAAGTTTTAACGTTTTACAACTTTAGTTAAACCAGGGGACATATGGCGCTGCTGTCGGCTCTGCTGTCGTATTTCGTTGCTCTTTCGAATTCGGAATTTTGGAACAGAACGGTTGATCACAGAAGATGTTCAATGTGTCCTCCAGAGACAATTTGCATTCGATGCGTACTATGCTCTATAACATGCCGGAGCAATTCATCATGCAGACGCCCCCATTCATGCCTTATGGCGTTTTTCAAGTCCTGTAGCATGTGCACCCTACCTATCTTTAAGATAATCCCAGAGACAAAAGTCACAAGGATTGATGTCAGGGAATCGTGCAGGCAATGCGTAAGGATAATGCTTGCTTATTACACGATCATTAGGGATACACTTTGCAAACGTACTTCTAGCAACCTGTGATGTGTGCGGTGTAGCTCCATCTTTAGGAAGGCTATGTTTAGGGCATCATGCTGCTGAGGAATGGAAACACTCGGTTTCGCAATAAAGATGCGTAGCGAACCCCTGTAACGGTGAACCATACGTCGTAAATTTGTTATTGATACTGGTCCTCGACCCCATCTGATGCCTCTGATACGCCTGTATTCACGTAATGCCCTAGTGGCATTCGAATGCAACTGATAATAAAGCTTCAAGAGTAAAGCTCGGTCAACAAATGTTAATGACATTGCTGTGCTCTTGTTGAAGATTAGTGCGTGAGTCATCGTGTGCTAGCTTTTTCAAGGAGAGCTCTATTTGCATAGCTGACAGCAGTGCCACAAGTCCCCTGGTGGTAACTATGTGAACTAGGAACTTTTTTTACTCAGGGTTGCACTCCCCATGACCCATAAGCGTACAATTAAAAGTTTGAGATCGAAGCGCCTAATATTTATCAACCCGTATTGCACTTCAAACAGTTCACATTATTTCTTGGACACCCAGTATGTATATCCCGAGTGAAAGAAATATTTGCATACCCTTTATAGATCCTTCATGTAAATATTTTACAAACAGGAGAGTACTTCTTCTTTATATTTCAAAATTATTCCTTTTATATATATATATAGAATTAAGAAATGATGAGCAATACAATAATGACGATTTTTATTCTTCAAATTATGTCACGAATCCTTGTTTACTTTAACCATTGTCTCTGTGAAATCTGTAAAATTTTAATTTGATTCGCGTGTAAGGTTTCCATGACATTTCTTTATAGTTTACGACAAATTATAGATAGTGACAGCAAACGGAGGACATTTGATAGTAAACCAGAAATCCTACATTTAAATTTGAAAGCCAATATCTCTGTGGAGGTGGAGCCTTCCTTTGTTATCGGGATCCTGCTGTACTTCCTTCCCCTCTTCAGAAAGGCAGACTTGCGAATTATTACGGAATTTGTAAACAAGCGGAATGGATTTGCAGATATCGGGGCTGGGTTCGAGAATCCTTTACAAAAGAGGGGAGGGGAAATAGGCCCCCAGTGATTTAATTGGCAAATTGACGGATTTTTCTTTGTACCACTTCGTAAATCGGCATTCATCCAATGTCATTGTCGACGCATAATTTGCATCTTTCTCGCGGCGAAAAGGAAAAATCGACTTGTATTTCGCTAACACATTCCATTCGGTAGAGAGTAATCCATCATTGCCAATTATTTTCTAGTTTTGCGTCGGATTTTCGTCTCGTTGTAAATTGTTCTTCATTAAAAGAAGGCCTTAATTGCAGTTTTATTAGCGCTGTGTTGTTTTCGTTTGTGTGCAAAAGATGAAAGAATAAAAATATTGATTTATCGGTGGACGATCTTTCCCTACTGCTTGTTAAAGGAAAAGTTATTCATTTCATTTTTTTTACTTTAGGCTTTATCTACGTTTAACAACATTATTTAAATACAAAAGAAAGATATCATGTCGATTTTATACGTGTTCATTTCTTTATTGAAATCGTTTGTACGAAATGTCAGATTAATAATTTAACATCTGCAGATATTGGAGTAATATGAACAAACTGGTAGATAATTAGCGTTTTCTTTTCTTTTTTTAATGCTCAGCTGCATTGAAAGTACCGTTGAACTGACGTTTCTAAAAAATGTGATCAATTTGAACCCGCAGTCCAAATTGTGTTGTGTTGCACTCGACATAAGCTATCGGGATTTAACTTGTTCTTTTATGAAAGTTAGTACTTCATTCGTTGTAAGCCAATTCATTACCGAATGCAGATCTCTATGAAATGAAACCGAAAAGCTTTTTCAGTGAACACTTCTATCAAAAATATGTTTAATTACAAAATATAAATTTGTTTTATCAAAATATTCTTTGAAATGAATGTTATCGACACCACATACTCAGTCATTGCTATGCCTAAGCGTATTTGTATTACGGTAACTTTTCTGCTTTATTTTTTTGGAAAGGTTTATTGATGAAAATGCTCCTATGGGACAATGATCGACCGTTGCTGAGACTACTAGATTTACTGTTCAATACTATAAGGTAATTACTTAAGATAATTACTTTAATTAGGATAATTACTTTTCAATACTATTCGAGTTTTTATTCAATGTTATACTGTATGTAAACGATATTTTTTATGTCGTTTCTTCTTCTGTGCTTCTAAAATGATGGTGATAGGGATTTGGCATTTTTTTTGGCTGTATTCTGATTGAACAGGAATTGGTTGTGCTGAATGAACTCGTGATTGAATTGCAATCCCTTTCGGAAGACGGTATCAATGATGTGTGGGAGGAGGGTGTGACTGTCGTGTTCCGTTTTCGTCTGCATTACTGGGGACGTTACTGCGAAAGATAGAGTGACGTTGTAGGTGTGAACGACAAGGAGAAGGGGGTAGGGGGATTGAAAGGCAAGCAATCCTAATCCTTTACTGTCACTGTCGGAAAGAGGGGTAGGGGGAATAACTGTCTTTCTTGTCACAAGTCACAACCTTCGAGAAAAACATTGGGTCCCTGTTGTCAACAGCTTTGTCAACTGCCACCCGGATACCGTCGCAGCCAAATGAAATCTTGTGCCGACCTCATGCGGTGATGAATTGGAAGGTCGCTTTCCGAAGATCCCCGAGGGTATCGTCACCCTCACACCTCCACGACCGCTGCCTGTCTTTAGCTTCCGAGCCTGGTCTTCATCAGCATTTGCCGCACACGTCTTCTTTCTTATTTCTCATCTTTGTCGATTTTGACATCGCTACTGCACCAATAAGTTAGTGAACAAAAAGCTGCTTAGGTTTATTGTAGTCAAAGTATTTTCAAATCATCAAATCTTTATTATTAATGCAGATTAAAATGTGAAATTTTGAATATGAAAGCATTAAATATGTAACAATTTTAATTCGTTATTTTTATTTGGCTGTGATTATTTCAAAACTAGTCGATATTTCAAAAGAGGCTCATGTTTTATAATGTTATTCTTAAAATCTGAACGCCATCTTCCAATGGTGACCCTTAAACATGATCCTTAAAGAAATTATTACACAGTAAGGAAATTATTGCACGCTTTGCATGAAATATTGTATGTTGAAAATAAAGCAAAGGATTGATTTTTATCATTATTTATCGAAAACAGCAGTTACCTTTTACCAAAAACTAGATATCTAGTTACTTAAGAAGACAATTTCATTACATTTATTAATAGTTACTCAATTTCTTAATTATATTTATCGATAACCTGTTAATCGCCAGAGACTTAAAATAAATTGTCGTTTCGAGAAAATCTCTTCATTGCTTCAAGATTATTAGGGAGGATGTACCTCACAGAGATATTGAAATCATAAACATAATAAAATAATGCAGGCTTAAAAAACAATAAAAAAAATCACAAATTCAGATACAAAGTCATTGATAAAAAAAGTAGTAAAATTATCATTCGGTGTCACTGATAATAAAGACATCCGTTTGCATAAGATTAAATCACTTTCAATGAAATATTTTGTGTATGCAATGGTCAGCTCGCTTGGAATTAAAATTGTGGGAGATTCCGCTTATTGAATCGCGTTAAAGTAAAAAAAAAAATCCGTGTAAACAAAGTATTTATTTTGCGTGCCGTATTACGTCACAATCGTGTAAAAAAACAATCGTTGGAAATATGTAATTTATTTTTTCGAGGGCAGGTTTTATAGTATTACAATGCCAGTATTCGAAAGTTGCCACGAAAACTACAACTTGCTATCTCTGAAATTGGTAGAATTCTATTTTCATGTTTATTTTTCTTACAATTAACTTGCTCAGGAATATATTACTACCTACTTCAGGGCAGAAGATCATCTTGAACCCTGAAAAAAATAACAAGATCCAGAAGTTTGTTTGTACAGCACTCCTGGGACGGATGGGACGGCCGAAAACGAAAAAAAAAAAAACACCCAATTCCGCTCCATGGATTGTGTAATGACATTTTTCCTCGAGACTCTGGAAAGGGTCAGTTTGTCCATTCTGTTGCAGAGGCAGAGGATCATTACATCAGAGTGGACGGATTATGAACGAAGACCATATTGGCCATATTCCAGCCTACGATCTAAGCCAGAGGTGGTAACCTTGGAGCTTCCGTCGTACGACAGGTTCTTCATCTTGTGCTTTTCATTATGTTTCTGAAAATTGAAGTGACAGAAATCTTTTATTAAAAATGAAATATGAGTTTTTATGTGAGATAATCCACGGTACAGGAAATTTGTGTGTGATTTCCCGTAATATTTTCTAGAATTTTTTACAAAATATTTAGAATAATACAATATAATTTTTTAACAGTTTATAAGAATTTGAGTGAGCGCAAAGTTTATTAAATATTATGGAAAAAAATCAATTTGAAACTAAGTGCGATTGATATTCCAGAACCTTTGTTTTCTCGTCTTTAAGAAAATAAATAAATTTTATGAAGTAACATTTTAAGGAAAGTAGACTTTAAGTTCTTTTCAACTTCTTGTTTAAAAAATATTATTCTTCATAGAAAATTGCCATAAAAATCAATAAAAGTTTTGACTGAGGAACTTATGTTTTTTTTTTCTCTATAAGAAGTCACTTTATGTAACTGAATATTTACGGTAGAATAACTGCACGCGTTTTTCTTGTTTCCCCTTATTCATTTTTCTGGAACATTCGTTTCATTTCCAGCATTATCATAACTGCTGACGCATTTTTTCTTTTTTTCTGTTTGAGTTAGATTTTTTTTTTTTTCATTCTTCTCCTTTCTTCTCTTTGAAAAAAAAGAAAAGCAAGGAGATAGTAGAAAGAGATAAAATTCTATCTCAAAAGAAGAAAAGAAAAAAAAAATCTTTCGATTCCTAGAAAATTTGTCGCTATGTTTCCTTTCTTGAATTTTCCACATGGCAGGGGAATTTCCAATTTCGTAATGGCGGCCCTCCTGATTCGCAATTTAGCCGGAGCTAGCTTTTGCCACGGACGGCGAAGAGTCTTTGGTCTCTTGCTTGCTCTGCGTGACCTTCCGAGCACTCAGAGAAGTCATAACTCCGTCTAAGCCTCCCAAGAATTATCGTAAGCAAAATATCACGAACATTGTCTGCTTCACGATGCCGAAAATAGTCCTCGAATAAGCAATGATAGTAGTCTACTTTTCTAGGAGGCTCATCAAATCCCTCAGCCTGTGTGTGTGTATGTGTGTTTCTTTTGAAACACTGGATGGATATTCTTGAAACTTGTCATGCTTATTAAAAACCAAGAGATGATTCATTTTTTTCTATTTTAAGGTCGTTTTTGAGAAATCAGCTCTTGAAAGTGACAAAATTTTCAATAGAAAAGCATTAGAACCGAAACAATGATTGTCTAATCCTTTTACCTATTCTATTAATTTTGCCATGTGAGCTATGAATAAAATTAAATCGGATTTAAACAACTTACATAGAAAATAAATGTTCAGTAAGTAATCTTAAGTCAACGAAAATTTCCATCTGTTCATATTTCGGAGATGTTATAATTTAAAAGTAAACTTAAACTTTATTTTTGTGGTACGTATTCATGACTGAGACGAAGAAAAATAAAATAGAAACTTTTAAGACAACATTTTAGGAAAATACCTTTTAATCTTTTTCAGGAGCTTCTTGTATTCATTTTTAAAGATACAAAATTGAGGGGATGCATTGATGTACACAACGTGGCATTGACATTTTACAAAAAAACGACTTTATATCAATTGTATTATTGACTTTCTACAAAAAAATTTAGTGACAAGTCGTTTCCAGATAGGTTCTAATGATTTTCTAAGGGAATTTTTTTCACCTTTTCGCACTAATTTCTCCGCTGGACCTACTTGAAATTTTCCAGACAGAAAAGTTAATTGTCTCTAATCTTTAAATATGCATACCAAATTTCAAGAAGATACAAAAACAGTTTAAAAGTTATTAAATGGATACACATACACACTCAAGACTGATGTGATAACTATCAGTCATTCCAAAAAAACTTGGATAAATTGGATGTATAATTGTGCGTAAAATAGCAAAAGACTGTACTTACATAAAGTTTCCCACATTTTTTCTTTTTCAAAGTTTCATAGTTTCATTTGTATTCTCCT
This sequence comes from Thereuonema tuberculata, assembly GCA_023159025.1. NCBI lineage: Eukaryota > Metazoa > Arthropoda > Chilopoda > Scutigeromorpha > Scutigeridae > Thereuonema > Thereuonema tuberculata. The sequence goes on from JAFIDM010009631.1 coordinate 235,367,429, forward strand.
TCAAAGATTTTCGTGTGAATTTTGTCATTTGTTTACAACCATCTATTCACTCAGCAGTGAAATCCACTGGTTTTACGTCGGAAATCTCAACTTGAAGTACTCAAATATTTAGCATTGAATTTTTCATGATGGCTGTGTATTTAATTCTTTTGATTCTGTTGTTTGCGTAGGCTTTGAATAAATATGACTGCACTTCTCTTACATCAAGACAAACAGACTAATGAAGTATGTCTGTAGGCCACTCACAACTAGTCAATATCGAGCCTAAGATAACCTAGGTCTGTAACAGTCAAATGTAAACTTTTAATTCAGATGAAAACAGTTTGTAAAAATCATAGTCATACTGTTTACTGCCACCTTTTAAATTCACTGCAGTTTATATAATTTTAATCTGCCTGTCTTCTTATCTTGTCCATCCTTACTTTATCGTTTTTGTTTGTGTGTTCTATTAATAAGTAGCTGTCTGCAGATCGCTGTTGGGAATTTATTTGAATGTAAGAAGACGAGTCTTCACTTTCATTTCACTTTCTTCACATAGTTAAAATTATTATATTATTATAAAATAACAATCATAAAAGCTCTAAAATAAGTGCATTTTCAACAGATGTCAACGTAAGCAATATCTATTACCAGTACTGTTTTGTGTTTCTCATTATTTGAATCAGTACAGTTACACTGGTTGTCGAGGCTGTTATTTTTGCACTTAAATAATACTTAAAATTTCAAGAAGAATTCATTGATTCAAATGTTATTCTCTAGGAACACAACGCAAACATGATGATTTTGTTATCCTAGGAATGTAGGCTAAAATGAATCCTTTTTTTATCAGGATTCAAAATATCAATCCTTATTCAATTCTCCCACTGTTAAATGAATTCTAAACACTGTCAAAATAATCCCATTATAAATAGAATAAACATTTGAAGAAAAATTACAGTGTTAAGTGATGTCAAAGTAAACAAGCAAATTTCTTTTTTAATTTTATGAATACATGACCTAAAAAATACCGCACAACAAGCATCAAGAAGATTCGTCCAGCGGTTCCAAAGTTATTAGGATTGAACCGCTGGATAACTAGGTCTGACTAATTTGATGCTACATTTTCCTATTGGTGAAAAATAATGAATATAATCTTAAGAAAAATTAAGAATACTTCCAAAAATATAGAAGAAACTTTTATGAAAAGTTTTTATGAAATCTTAATCTGCCACATATTTTAACTTTTATGAAATCTTAAAGTATGCGGCTGCTTTAATGCTAAATACTATGTTTAAGGCGTTTTGCAATAAATCGCCTAATATCAATATCTGTAGTGAAAAATATCCTCGGGGGACTTGCTTGACATTAAAGTATTTTCAGTCTTGTTATTTCGGTATTTGTCTTAATAAAAAAGAGACACTTGGTTTCTTTTATCCCCCTTCTCTCCCGTTCCATCCTCCTATCTTTTTCTTTTGCTGTGGATATATGTGTAGGTGTCTATATGAAAACCTTCGTGACTTCCGGCACCTCTTTAAAGAACGAATCGATTGGATGGGAATGTACATCTGCTTATACTTACTCGCCGACTGACACATTAAGGTCTGTGTTTGCATTCACAGCACGGATTACATTACTCCAAACAAGAGGTGAGGCATGAAGTGTTTCACGGAAACATGCGGAATGTGAATAACTTTGCCTGCAGCGCTATACAACGAAGCTGCCGTGGAAAAATTACAATTGATTCAAATATTGCAGCTTTGTTTGCTGGAAGAACCGAAAAAGTAAAACATTAAGCAGATGGAAAAATAATATTCTTAAAGTCCTGTTAAAGAGACAAAGATGTGAAGCACTGGTAATTTATATTTAAAACAAAATGTGGAAATTAACAGTAACTTGGCAAGTTCTGAAGCTCTTGGGAAAATAACTGACTGGCATTAATGATCGAAGCTTATTACAAATTAGTCGAAGTAAAATTGGGATACATCACAAAGATGTTGGTGTTACAAAATGTTGTAATAACGAAATGGTATTTCAGAGAAAAAAACGAGGTGGACTTCAAATTCTAAAAGTTTTATTCTTTGTTGTGTAATAACTAGTTCCAGTCCTCTCAACAGAAAGAAACTTTTGAAACTACTGTTCCTCTAAAAAACAACTATAAGGTTCCTTTCAAGCTCATTTAAAAAAAGTACTATTGATGCGCATAGTGTACCACTAGAATTTTTAAAATACATGGATTTTCAATTTTTACTATTATAACTTTCTTCGTTTCTTTTTCTCGAACGTAACAGTTTAGAAAAGAATTAAGAATTACAATGGCTAATATCAATCTAAACAAATTTAAGCTTTTATTTTCGGATATCATATCGTTTCCTTATAATAGTAGAATATTATAATTATGCATAAATGTGGTAGCTATATTTGTAATAAAATTTAAATACATAAACTTTAACAATGATTATAATGATTTGTAATAATCAAACAATTGACAGCAGTAGAGAGTTCTCATCTTTTCAAGTATATAGGTGATGAGAGGTAATAACTCTAGATAGATCTGTCCTGTGATGCTTTAAAGTTCTGAAATTTACTTTTTGCACCCATTTACTTTTGAATAAATTTATTAAATCACTGAGGCAATTATCAATCCCCAGAATCTTAATCATTGTTTTATCTGTATTATTAAAAAAACTGAACGATATTATGTACGAACGACCACAACAACGAATGTATTGTTGCATGGTCAACTCATCAGAATTCTTTTAGATAAGGAAAATAATTCAAAATATAAAAGCGAAAATATTGTTTATAGAGAAATTGTTTAGAATTGTAAAATATTGTATAAACTTTAATTTATTTTTCGTTTTAGTTGTAAGTTTTAGTTTAAATAGTTTACTTGATGTCATGTGGTTTTTGAATAAATACAGTGTTGGTTTCCATTCATTAACTGTAATCACATTGCCTATATGAGGCTTCCTGAGCTAAGCGATGGGCAATCATGTAATGTATTATTGAAAGCTCTGTAGAGAGAAACAAACCTCCCAATAGAAAGTACCATTTAACGATATTAATATTACATCTCTCAAAAGGCATTCTAGAGCGAAACAGAAGTAAAGCAGTAAAACTAATCTGTACATTTCAATCTCAGTAAAGCTTGTCCTTCCTTCGTGTATTTCTAACTTTAACTAACTCAAAGCAATGTATTCCAGAAAATCTCTTGTTTAGGCTAAAAAATGTTGGTTTCCCTAATGATTTTTATTAGAAAATAGACCCTAAGCTTGGCTGAAGAAAGTTAGGATGAAACTTCAACATTGCCTTTCAGCAGTAACGATGGTTACTGATGGTTCTTTTATCACGTTATTTTAAGGAACTTATTGAAAATCTACTTTCTTGACATATTGTCTAAACTAAATAAACTTCTCTTATTGAACTAGATGTTAAGTTTGGTTTGTTTCTCATGTTTCTTCATCAGATTAAAAGGTTACCGTTTAACGAATTACTATTTAATAATGATGTGAATAATATAAAGCATTGTTGAAGATTCCATTCTTGACGTTGTTTAATTGTTAAATGCCTAAACAGACAACGTTAGTTCTTTTAGCTTTTTACACTAAAAGCAATTCAAATTTTAAGAGTCCACACATTTTTTTTCCTCTCTATTTTCAATCCATAGTAAACTTTAAAAAAAAAGAGTTGTTAGCTTTGGCTTTTTGGGACGATTTTTTTCCCGCTCCTTGTGGATTGCACGTCTTTTTGCAGCAGATATATCACTTTCTGAAATGCTATGCAAACAGACGCACACTGCCCTTGAGGAGCTCTAATGCTTCTGAACGCCAGGAACGCTTAGTTGGACGCGCCCAATTTAACAGAAGCGAAAGAGACGCAGCCCAGGAGAGATAGGTTTGGGAAACCGAAGCCCTGACTCGGCAAAAACTTCCTCTTTCGCTTGGTGAGTGATGAGAAAGTATAGCACAACTACGCTAAATGCATATCTCATTAGTTACTGTTGGCCCTATACAAATATTGTGCGGAAAATTGCCTCGCTTTGCAGATATATTATCTTCGTGCTTTAATAAATATCTTCAGTAAATGCTGTTAATTTTAAATTAGCTGCTAATTAAATTTCAGCCTGAAAATGGTAAAAATTGAGCTTATTAAAAGTTGCGATAATTAAAGGTTTCCAGCTGGAACTTTTACCAACAAAAAAATCAGACAGAGCAAAAATTTATATTTATGTTGTTGTGGTTTAAAACCAGACACTTCTTTTGCAATTCAGATGAACTTTTATCAAAAATATATCGATTGGAAGTTTATCTCGCTTACAGTATCTCCTCTTTATCGTTCTCTATTATTTTGATGGTTTTTATCCACTAAAGAATTAACGGTTTATATTCTACTCTCCTAGAAAACCGAGACTCATCAAATAATGGGTCTGTCTATCGTGTGTTTGCTCTTAGTAATTTTAGAACCGCTGCATGAATCTTCTTGAAGGCTAGCTTGTATATTTACGGATAAAAACTATCTAATTTTGATATTTGATTTTTTTTTCCTGTTTATCGAGAATTTAACTCATAAAAGACAATGGATAAAAAAAGCAATCTTATTGATATCTAAGAATGCATATTTATCCATTTAGCAATTCTCGTGCGAGCGCTTTGATAATGATTCAAATTTATTGGATTCAGGCAACTTAACTAAATCATGTGGATTTTTCTAATAACATTTAATTTCAGACAATGGAAAATTTCTATTACTATATTGACTTTATAAATTAAAAATTAACGTAAACTTTCCGTTTTTGTTGTTCTCATGATGTTAAAAACTTAAAGAATAATAGTTTAAGAAAATTAGGCCTTCAGTTCTGTCAGGGATTTTTTGCTTAATACGAAACAAAATTTCAATTAGCAACCAAAAACATAAATTCAGGCATTCAATTACAGTTAATTGTTGAATGTAATTTTGGATCAATTTTTGGAATCTCAGCAATTTGATGTTTTAAACCCGTATGGTTAAGTAGGCAACACAGGATATTATAGATTTTTGTGGTAATGTTTATTTCCCCCTTCCCACGCATCTAACAGTTAGAACAAGTTCAATTCTTTGTCGAAATGCGTATGTCCGATCATCCGTCTCGGATCAAGGTAACCCAAAAACTAATTTTCCTAAAAATTTTAAATTTTAATAGAAGATTAAAAAAAAAATTAGATCCTGTTAAGAAAGACCCTTATTCCGTTTGTTATCTGTGATATGACATCTGAAAAAAAAATATAGTTTCCACTCTGTAAAAAAAACTGACCAATTTTCTGTTTTTCTTTCTTTTACATAAGTTCAATTAGTTTGGTATCCACCCATCAACCAAAAGTGAGCCCCTGCCCCAATGTCTCCATTCTCAGACCCACTATTATCGATACTTGAACATATTTCTAATATCATTTACAACATTCCAGTATTTTCTTTCAAATGCAATAAAAAAATAATCCTCCCCCCTCCTAAAAATAGAATCGTCGAGATGGTTGGAGTCGGTGAAGGAGGAGGATTCCAGATAAAATTAAGATAAAAGAAAACATAAAGAAAGAAAGTGAAATTAAATTAAGACATTATCTGAAAAGGAAGAACCAAAGGATTTTAGAGACTTCAAAGAACAGTCAGACAGAAGTAAGTAGGTAAGGATGGTATTTTTACCAATCTCTACCTAATGTTTTGTATAGGATATAATTCTTTATTTAATTAAAAGACATTTAGGCAAACGGATTAAAATGTTGAAAACACTTTAAAATAAGAATTTACATGAAACCATTTAATTTCGAAATTCTTTCTTCGGGATTAGAAATTTGATATGATTTCTCATATGTCAGTGGATGTTAATATTTGATAAAGAATTCACAAAAGATATTGAAACGTCAGACTTCGCCTGACTTCGCCATATTTTTATGGTAATATTTTTTTAATCAAATCTGAAAAGACATATATTAGAAATCAAAATTATAAATCAAACAAATGGGCAATAATTGGTTTCAAAACTACATTCAATTGTTGCCATTTTTGATAGAACAAAATCAATTTATTGCTAAATCTATCGTACTTTAACTACTGATTGGTGCTGCTCATTCAATTATCCTTCATTTGAAAATTCATAATCATGATCAAAATTTGTTAATTCCGAATTAGGATCAATCATAGCTTCACAACCAGATACGTCATGTTTATTAAATTTGTTAATTAATATTACTGCAACATCATCAGTAGGTTTAGTTGAGGTAAACGGATCAATACAAATGATTTGAATTTACGGGAATACATTTGTAACTGTTGGTGCTGTAGTAGCCAATTGTGCAACCAACTCTCTCATGAAAGCAATTTTTAACTTTATGAATCGTATCTGTAAGAGTGAATTTATTTGCAATTGCATTCGCTAGATATACGCAACATTCACGGATCATTCTTTTACGCTTTTTTAATTGGAAAAACAAAACCTTGTGAAATTCCCTTTAGCCATCTTATACTATCCATAACGTACAAAGTAACAAAAGTAAATGTATTTTGTACATTTATTTATATAAAAATGCTAATTCTTGAAGGTTGTCTTAGATGAACTTCAAGATGAATATTTGTAATGCATGCTTCGCGTGTGGTTTCATTTTAATAAACGCCGCAACAATAATAATTAAAATTATAAGCAATGATAATAAACATCATAATATGATCTGTAAAAAAGTATATATCAATGTCATTCTAAGACAAGTAACGAATGAACATCAGATATCTAAGACAATACAATAGAATTATTTTTCTAGCCTATTTTAGGAAAGTTAGACTTATCAATGCAGTCAATCTAGGGTGTATGTGTGTGTAACCTATTTATTTTTTGAACTACTAGGCTTATGTTCTAAACAGACCCAGCCTGAAGTTGGAAACTGTACTAGATGAGAGAGAGAGTGAGGTGAATCGTATTGAAACTTAATCATTTCACCTTCATCTCACTTGTAATGAAGTTGAATAATTATACATAAAGATTACCTTATTCAGTACATTGTATTAGGCCTTTCAGGTGCAGCCTTGTGGTCAAGGCGAAGGCATGCCGCGAGATGGATATGTCTGACATCTGCTTGAACCCCGAGTGGGGCATGGATGTTTCTTTTCTTCTGCAATAATTGTTTCTCTTCCTTTAAAGGACGGCAAAGTCTAACTTGTCATCTAGTGGTGCCTCCTGGATAATTATCTAATGACAGCAGCATTCTTGGCCCATCATGAGTATTATCTCCATGACTATTTGATCAGTGCATTAAGGCAAAAGTCGCGTAATAAACCATTGTTACATTTTCTGTATTTCTTTGCTACTATTTACCTACGGAAAAATGCGGCTTTTGTTCTTCCGCATTAACTTTTGAACCCCTGGATACATTTTCGTGATATTTAGTAAGCAGATTTATAGATTAGAGACAATCTAACTTTTATATTTGAAATCTTATTCCAAAATTAGTCCTTGCTGAGAAATTAATCCGAGAATGCAAAAACAAATCCATAGAAAAGCATCGGAATTAAAAATGGATTTCAATCCCATTTCTGTTAATACTTTCCTATTTTAAACAATAAATTTTTAATCCTCTCTTAGCAAAACCATTAATTAGCAGTGGTTTGATATGATTAAATTTAATATGATTTCGACAGCTTAAGTAAATAATGCTCATATAAGAAGGAAAAATGTTCCACGAGCCCAATTTCTAAATATTGAGAATTTAAAATAAGATGAATATTACCTCACAATTATGAACCTTGAAAGGACTATCATTGCATTTTTACGTCAACTAAGTCCCAAAAAATTAACAATGCACTAAAAAAATTTATAATAAATTCAAAATTAAACAAGAAGTTCGAAAGAGCTTAAAGCCTATTTTCTTTCTTTTTTTTAAAGGTCATGAAAACGACAAAAACGGAAAGTCTATATTTATTTTGAAATTAAAGTATCTCTGAATATAAAAAGTAAAAATTTTCCGTTTTTTGTAAAAATTAATTAAACTAGAATTGGTTATTATTTAGGTTGTTTAAAGCGAATTAATTTTGATCATATCAAAACACTCCCAAAATAAGGGATAAGCTGAAATTGTTTAAGAAATCAATAGTAATTCATTGTTTAGATTCCAATGCTTTGATATAGGAATATTGTCGTCTTCTCGACAAAGTTTTGCTAATTTCTAAACAAGGACCCACTTGGAAAAGATTTCAAATAAGAACAGAAGAAGAGACTATTGATTGATTGTTTTAATTTCTTCACATATTTTCTGAATAAAATTTCCAACATAAATAAGTTTTTCAACTTCAAATATTTATTTGTGAACCGGCAACGAAAACATTTCTCACAGTAAATAAATAGTATAATGTTTATGATTTAAATAAAGATCAATTGTCGATAAGCTGTGTACAACTGAACATAAATTTTTATGACAGTTTTACTTGATATAAATTACATAAGATAGTTTTAAGTTATGTTGAATTTACAGATTAATTTTTCATCAACCTCTATCTGTCTGATCGACTGTGTTTGTATGAGCTTTTAAAACATGTAATGTATATTTATAGAAAGATACAAGTTCCACAAAAAAAAATAACTTTCCATCATGAGAATAAGATGTTCGATGTACTTGAAGCCTATTTTATTTAAAATGTATTTTTTTTTTTTTTTAAAAGTTAAAAAAAAAATACATTTTAAAGAAAATACTTTTAAAAGTCATTAGAAAATGAAAACTTAAATTTGGTTTCAAATTCTACTAACTGCTAAATACTAACTTGTTTTTAACTTGTATGTAAGTGAAATGAATGTGCTTCAAATCAATGTTGAAAGTCATCTATTATCGAACAATAGAAAAATTTAACATGCGTGATATATATATATATATTTAAAACAATGAAAAAAAAAGAATAAAAATGCATACAATTAAAGGTTTAATGATTACAATTAAAGGTTCATTCGTATGAAAATTCCAAAAATAGCATAGTGAATCTTTAATTTCATTGTCATCTATTATCTATGTGAGGTTTCTGTTGATCATTGTTAACTGGCTAACAATTAATTTGACGTATGCTTTTTTTCTATTTGGTTGACGCAGCAATGATTTAAAATTCATTCTTATGGTGATTTATTAGAAACAAAACATGCATAAAAGCCACTATACAAACAAATCTAAAACATTCTGAAATTGGCTTAAGTTTATTGACCTAAGTTTACAAATGATGCCTTCTTAAAACAGCTTCACAAGTTATTTCATCCATTTACAATTTCCTATTTTTCTTTTCTTATTTTTCGTGATAGACAAAGCTAGAAATCAAAATTATTCGAAACTTAATCATCAACGTTCTGACATTAAATATTAATTGAATCTTGTTTATGTAATTTCAATAAGTGTTGCTATTGAAAAATAAACGAATCAGCATACACTAGGAAATTAAAAAGTAAAAATATGTTTAAAAGCGAACAAGTTTTGGGAT
>JAFIDM010009631.1:235376894-235401604 GCA_023159025.1 Thereuonema tuberculata
TTTCTAATGTGCTCTGATTCATTTATTTATATTGTGATTGGCACATCTTTTTTAGTTTTGTTGCAAGCTTTATTGACCAATACTTGAGTTTTAAAATTAGTTTCAACATTTCAAAAAAAAAAATCCCACCCAAAGTAGCTTTTCAAATTTTAACGGTGCTAAGATGTTAAAATTGCGATAAAAAGAAGAAGCAAATTGAAGACCTTTTTATTCTTTTTTATGACGTAAGAATTGGAGTCAAGTGACTGAAGGATCCTGGTTCGATCCCTGGCGGAGGTTGGTTATTTCTCATGTTGAATTCTTCTCTAGAAGAATCCTAGGGTCCACCCAGCCCTTGTAAAATGTGTATCGATTTTCCTTCCAGGGGAGTAAAGATTTCTAGACATCAGGTGACTTAATTAATTTAATTTAGTCCTGTTGATTAGGAAAAGCTAGGATCCTTACCCCAAGGGATACGTAGGTCTATAAGTGAGATACTTTTAAATTTTATGAAGGAGGAATATCATAATTTCAATGAATGAAAAACCCCTTGAAGAAGATAGTTATTATAATAATGTTCTAAAGTTTACTTTTTAAGGATTATTTAGCTAGATAACTGTGTTAAGTATTAGAATATTTGCTATTTTTCAAATTAAGTATAAATAAAAAAAGTAGTTCTGGTATATGAAAGCCCTCAGAACTTCAGACGTTCGTGTCTCAGATGAGAACTTTTTTGAACCAAAGGAATCGATTGTGTATACAAAGAGTCGGTAATAAGGTTTGGAAGGGTTAAAAATAAGGCCATTTCATCCCTATAGTTACTCTTTCCTGAAGCGGGGGTGTCACAAAGCACCTCTTTTCTATTTATCATGTGTTGCTTTGTTCGTGGCGCATCGTTCACGAAAGCCATTCCGACAAAACGGGAAGATTGATTTAAACGAGGAAACGAAGACGATGCACAGGAAGAAACCTGCAGGCTCAGGAAGTATGTGGGAGAGATGGTACGCCGAGAGAGGGCGGACAAAGAAGAAAAAAGGAGAAGTCTTCCATTCTTACGCTTCAGAACATATTCTCCAGGAAATCATAAATTAACCTCCTAGAAAAGAATAAACAGTTTTACAATTGAAGTCCAAACGACATAAAAGAGAGCGTATTCGCACAAAAAAGTAATGTTTATTTTGGGAAAATTCTTGCCCCCTCTTTCCTGCTTTTCCTAAATATGTGGAAGTTACATTAGAAAAGTTAAGAATTTCAATTCAAAACAGAAGAAAATAGAATGAAGAATTGCGAACTTTATGTCATTCGTTTTTTGGTGTTGTAGTTTCATCTGTTAAGGATATTCTAGGTTTGATCTGTAAGCTCTGCAAGCTTTTTAGGCATTTATAAAGTTCTCCTGATAAACACAGTCAGTTCATCATTCTATTTGTCTGTCTGTGATTAAGATAACTCAAAAACTGGTTCAATTTTTTTTTTTCAAAAACTTTTAACACTAAAACAAATGTTAATTTAAAAAAAAAATTAAAATAGTGTTAATTAAAAAAAAAAGTATTCATTTAGAAAAAAAAATTGTGTTCATTTTTTTAAATAAGAGACCTGTTGATTTTGACACATTAAGAATCGAGAAATTGGGCCTTTAAGCTATCAAACTCACCGAGTTGGAAAATAGAGCCAACTCTATTCTTTCGAATCTATAGGATTGGGAAATTATGGTTATCAAACCTAAAGAGTTGGAAAATAGGGCTTTTTCTTTCTTCCATTTTTTTTTGTGAAAAATAGGGTTGGAAATATGGATCTTCAAATCATGTAACCTATAGGGTTGGGATATAGGGACCTTTATGTTATTTAAGACTCTTTATGTTAGAGTTCAGAAATAGGGACCTTTGTGTTATCGAACCTATAGAATGAGTAATTGAGGTCTTTAGAAAATAGAGCCACAAAAAATCAGCTATTTAAAAGCTATAATCAAGATATTTCAAAATTACACATCACAGAAAGGTCAAAGCTTAACTGTAAGTGAATGTGAACTCTAATTGATTTTGATAAAAATATGGAGAATAAGAAGCTTAGGAAAAACGCTACGAATGAAAACATCTCTGAAAAATCATTATTACCACAGTAAATAAACAGTGTAGTTATATAAATAAATTGAAAGTGTTTGTGTTATTGTTTTTAGTAATTAAATTGTGTTTTTGGGCATGAACTGTTTAATTTTATTTCTAGATCTCAGTGTTAACATAACACAAGCTACAACTTCCTATTAATAGAAATTTAACAAAAGAAAACTGAAAAATAATGGCGGAAATGGGACTTTTGTGAGAAATAAGCGATTTAATAGCAATTAACATAGGTTTAAGATTTTTCATCATGTTAAGTTTTTTTTGCTAGAAACACATTTCTTTACATACCCATCATTTGAATGAACAATTCTGCTTTTACTAAAGTTGACTCATATATTATTGTAACTTCAGATATTACCTTATCAATACTTGCCATTAGCTTTACCTACTAATTCATTCCTTTCACTCATATTTTGAATAATTGCTTTCATTTGGATCTCCAAACACCATTTTATTGTAAATTCCTAACTGGCAAAGTTTCACTCGTGAAGTTTTTTATTTTGAGAAGTTATTAAGTAATTCATCATGAGAAAGCTTTTGTTTGTTTGTATGCTTCTGTGATTTCACGCAAATTCCCTTTATTGCTTCACGATTTCCTTTATTGCTTCAGAGGCTAAGCTGCGCCAGGAAAAAGATATGAAATTCATAACAAGTCGTTGAAAGGATGAGTAACACATAGAGAAGAAAAAAGGAAACATCCATGCGCAAGCCGGGATTCGAATCGTATTCGAATCGTAGGTTCGGGCGTATTAAGTCGTCGCCTTAACCACTCTGCTTCGCCTGAACGGTAATAAGAAAGCAAGCGCAGGAGAATTATTATATAGTAATTATATAATAATTCATTCTTTCGCTACTGATCTTGTACTGATCTTTTGTTACTTTGACATGTGTAACTTGTTTGACAGAGTTTGAATAAAGAAAAACTTTAAAATTCAAAATTCACGTTATCTCGTAAATAGGTATGTGAATTTTCAAGAAGATTCATTTAAAGCTTCAAAAGTTATTGTGAAGCAAAGTACTACTCATTGAGACATTCTGATTTTACGAGGAATAAAAGAGAAAGCTAAAAATAAATTTTCGATGAATATTCAACGAATGTCTGTTCAAGCATTTCAATTTTGACAACTGAATTAAATAGAGCGAACAGTTTGCGATAAAGGTTACTGAAGGTTTCAGGTCCATTAACAAATGAATATGCGTTAAGGGAAGCTTAAAAATCATTAGGACCACTGCAGGCAATGCAACAATTAGAAAAGCCATAGACTTTATTGCTCAAGTGGTCTATTTACTGAAATATTCGAATAAGGTTCCATTTATCTGATTCAACGATTGGGTATTTAAGTTTTACAAAATTTTGTTCCTTAGATAATTACTTAATTGTTTGGATTACCTAACAGAAAAAAAAGCCTTCTACAGATGCCATTTTGAGGTTAACTGCAATATCTAATGATATGAATTTCAAATCTTATATGCTACTCCAGTTGATGAGACGTGAAACTCTGAACTAGATCTGCCCTGATATGCTTAAACTACACTGCTCAAAAAATTTAGGGGATATTGTGAAAAGAATATAATACACCCATAAAACAGAGGCATTTAATTTTATTTATTAAAGAACATCATCAGAGAAGCAAGACAAGAAAATAGAAGTTGTCTGAATATGCAAATGAGGTGCAGAATCCATTTATCGGGATTGAGCAGGATGTGACACTTGGCCGTAGGTTAATATTCGAATGTCAGTGTGAAAATTTCGTCGCACATTAACTGTTCAGTAGGGTGTATGGTCACCTGAGATCGCTACAACACACTGACAGCGATATAAACATGGAGAGGATCAAATTCTCCAGCAGTTCCTGTGGGATTTGTGGCAACCCGCGCACCAGGCCAGCTTCCAGCCGAGGAAGTATTAAGGCAGGTGATTGGTGACTGGCAACAAGTCTTCCTAGTGCATCCCAAGCGTGTTCGATGGGATTCAGGTCTGGAGAACGTGAAGGCCAGTCCATGCGCTCGATTCCATCCTTTTGCAGCATGTTGTTGGGGCGTGCATTATGTCCATAAAAAGAAAGTTGGCTCCAACTACTCCAGCGTAAATAAGGTACCATTATAGGCTGTAGAATTTCATCCCGATATCTACAGAATTCACCGTTCCATTTCTAACAACATGGAAGTCGCTACGACCACCAATGCTGATGCCTGCCCACACCATGATTCCACCTCCACCAAAGAAATGTCTTTCTTTCACGAAACGTGGATTCTCCGTACTTCAGTTCACGCCAGATCAGAGCACAACGATTGTAGGGCTGCAGGCTGAATCTTGACTCGTCACTGAAGAGAACCGTGGACCACTCTTCACGGGTCCAAGGAAGATGCATTTCAGCCCATTTCTGCGAGTTCTCCGATGTTCAGCAGTTGCCGGAATGCATACCATTGGTCACCGGGGATACAGTCCACCATGACGGAGTCGATTTCGCACGGTCTGAGTACACACCAGTAATCCAGTAGCAGCGAGAACTGTCCCCGCAGCTCAGTCTCATTGCTTCGCCGGTTCTTCCGTGCTTTTAGCGTCAAGTAGCAATCATCTCTTGCAGTGGTTGCACATGGGCGGCCTTGCCCTAGTCTTCTTCGTAATGTGCCAGTCTCTCTTAAGCGATTCCAGAGTCTGCTAATCACGCTTTGGGAGGTTCCCACCGCTGCTGCCGTACGACTCTCCATGCTTCAGATTCGGGTAAATCATGTTACAGGGGTATTTTCAGGTGACATACAACGATTCTGTCACTTGTTGTTGATCCAGAAGTGGAGATAATCCAGCAGCGCCAGTCTCTTTATATAGGGTTGTGTAGGCAAATATCCAAATTGACGTTTTGCATCATATTGCATATTCAGACAACTTCTATTTTCGTGTCATTTGCTTCTCTGATGATGTTTTTAATAAATAAACTCAAATGCCTCTATTTTTTGGGTATATTATATTCATTCCGCAATACCGTTTAAATTTTGTCATCAGTGTATCTGAAATCCTTTTGCTTCTAAAAGAAAAATCCTTAATAACCGCAAAGCATTGCAGTGATGGAATTAAAAAGTGACAGTGTTTTGTATTGGGTTGTTTCATAATTATTAGCCGATTCTGATACAAATAAAAAAAAATCAGCAGTGACAGACAAAGAGAAGTATATTTTATTCAGAAAAATATCTGCCTTTGGCAGCAATACACTGTGTCTAATGTATTTTCTGCGCACAAATACCACGGTGGCAGAAGCTGACATCACAGTGGTGTATGAAATCGCTAACGGCATGAATCACAGCATCCTGGTTAGTGAAACGTTTCCCCCTCAAGAAGTTGTCAAAATGGCGAAACATGTGAAAGTCTGAGGAGGCCAAGTCTGGTGAAAACGGAGGGTGAGGGAGGACCTTATACCCTAAGACGTTGATTTTTTTTTTGCATGCTTCCAAGAGACACAAGTGGTGGTGCTTCATCACGCAAGAGTATTGGACCCAAACGATTGATGAGCGATGGTTGTTGTTGCATAATTTCTCGTGACATTCGTTCAGCTGACGGCAGTACACGGCAGTTATCGGCAATTGTGATTGTTTGGCCACGCGGCAAAAACTCATTACGCACCACAGTCTTGGCAGTCCACCACACAGAGATCAGAACCATCTGTGGGTGCAAGTCGGGTTTGCACATTTGTTTCGGTGGTTCCCGTTTACTGAGCCACTGCGCTGTTCGCTTTCTGTTGTCATAAAGCACCCTTTTTTCATCAACCGTAAGGATCCAATGCAGAAAGGGAGTGTTAGCCTCACATATTTGGAGGGCAAGCATGTTTCCAGACGATGTATCTGCTGCTGTTAGGTTAAGTTCGTTTGGAACCCAGACATCCACTTTTAACCTTGCCCATAGCTTGTCAGGTGTCTGGAAACTGTCTCTGGTGATACGGAAAGTTCGGCACTGAGCTCACGTACGGTGACGTTGTTTTCTCCTCCACTTTCTGCCCTAACTGTACCGTGTCACAAACAACCGGACGATGGGCTCCTGGCTTATGGTCGATGTCAACATCACCGGCACGGAACTTTGAAAACACTATGCAGACAGTTCTGTCACTCGTTGTGCCAACACCCCACGCTTTCTTGACACCGTTTCGGACACATTACATACAAGTTTGAATTCGCGCAAAATCACTAATCTCACATCGCGTTGCTCCATCACGTAACAAACTGCTTTGATCTGACTGAAATAACTTTTTCAATACCCATTCATTTTCCAAAAACGTTTGGTAGTTCCTAATATGATGCATATCTTTTAACTGGCTCTGCAAGTTACTCTTGCCGGAATCGGCCAGTAATTATGAAACAACCCAATAGAATTTTAATTAGAAGTTCAGCGGAGAGAATTCTTTATTAAATGAACCACTGTTAAGTGAGTAATAATGACACAGATGTGTACGTTCTTCGTATTACAGCGTCGTAGCAATGAATGTTAATTAGTACTATATATTGCTGTAAAACAAATCAATTCCTGGTTTTTTAGTAAACACAAACCCAAGTGACCCGGTACAGTTATCAGTCTATCAAATGTTTAGGTCAGGGTTAAGTTTGTCCTAAGGTTCACAGCCCATACGGCGCTGGAGGTAGGGCTCCACCGTTGCTTAGATCAACGAGACTTGTGAGATGAGGTCGGTGATCAGCCTGGCGCTCACCCGCCTATACTCCTGGGGAAAAACCGATACCCATTCTACAGATCCTAGGATCCGTTTGAAGAAGAATGGAGCGTGGAAAAATCTCCGCCCTCCGCCGAGGCAGGGGATCGAACCCGCTTCCTCCAACCCGCAGCCAAGCACTCTACCAATTCGGCTATTGGGCCCAGATCAAATGTTTATACTGTTAAAAAATGACACTACTTTTGATTGACTTTTTATTCAAGCTACTTTTTTTTTGTAATTTAAAGGTCAAGTACAATTTCAAGGGATGCCCGCATTGAGTTAATTTAGCATGATAAAATATTAATATATAATAATAGAATTTTTGTCTCTTAAGCGATTAATTTAATTAATAATTAAAACCATAACAATTAATCACTATGTATAAGAAAAACTAACTATTTATAAAGTTTTTATCAAAAGTAGATTGCAATACATTGCAAAAAATATATGATACTTTCTTTCATTAAAAATAATGCTTTGTATCAATTGTGATTGTGCCTTGAAATCACTCTGTTTTAAGGATTCAGATAAAAAAAATCAGTCTTATTCCTTACATGCTAAATCTCGGATAATTAAATGTTATTTATTTTTCAAAGAAAACTTGCTTTTTGTTATGAACTTATTTCGAAATTTAGAATGAATTCTACATTGAGTTCAGCACATAAAAATAAATGTGCTGAACACCAAGAGTTTACGAAATGTGAAGATTAAACAATAGAATGGAATTAATTCACTTATTCATTCAAAAAAAAAAATCTACCCGATATATAATTTACAAATCAATACATTTGATCACATTCTTCAGCTGAGGGCTAATTATTCAAAAGCTTTACCTTTTTTTTTAATTTTGCAAGTGTGTACCTCTAAATTTTTAGAATCCATGTCTTAATAAAAAAAAAATCTTTCGAGTCTGAGCTTGAGTCTGCGCTCCTAAATTTACAAGTGTATTTCAAGAAACCATCGAATCCGTCGATTCAAAGTCCGGATTGTAATACTAAGCTATTCAAGCCCCAAAAAACATATAACAAATATATCTATTAACTATGTCGTATTAAATTCCTCTAGAAATACTCAATTACTGTAAATTTTGTCAGAAAATCTATAACAATAAAAAATTAATCGGTAATAATAAAAACTCTAATCACAAAAAATGAATGATAAATCTTGTACTTCAAAGAACTGGGTTATGCCAGTACTATCGATTGTTGTGTAAAACGCCACAGAAAGATAAATTTTAACAGAAATATATTACGAATACATCAGAATTGGTAATACATCAAAAAATTAATATATACATATATATATATAACTTCTAGAAATACGAACTGCTTTCAATTACACCAAAAATGTCCGTATTGTAACTAAAACATTATGCTGAAAATTAGATAATTTTAATTATTGCGCCCAGCAATTAAGACAATTACGTTTCGTTTTTCGTTTTTAAAAGCGGTTTTTTTCTAATTCGCTTTTGAATTGTACTTTTTTTGCAATCCCCATAAGAAAAAAGTTGGACGGGTGAAAAATCACAGGGCAGGTAGGTGTATGGTTGCCAAAGGTACTCCATAGGATCCTAAGAATTACTAATCAAAATTTGGTCCAGATTGGTCAAACGGTGGAGGAATGTATAGACAAAGATACATACAGACATTTCGTTTTATTTGTATTGATCATAATTTTTCTGAATGCAAACAATGCAAATCATCATTACTTACTGAATTTGTCTAATTAATTTTAATCCTAAAAAGCTACACGCAATGGATTACAGATTTAATATTCATTATTTGAGACAAAAAAAGATATTAACAGAAATACAATAAAAAAAAAGATATTAATAGAAATACAATAAAAAAAAGATATTAACAGAAATACAATAAAAAAAAAAGATATTAACAGAAATACAATAAAAAAAAGATATTAACACAGAATAGCAAACTAGTGTATTAATCCAATGCTTTTCTGAGAGTTTTTTCCTTTATTGCTTTCTCGTGTTAATTTCTTGACAAGAACCCAATTGTGCAAGATTTCAAATGTAAACGGTCAGTCCTCCAATTCGCATACCGTGTTGCAAAAAGATCAATCCAGAAGTTCAAATATTAAGGTTGGAGGGGTTAGGCATACGTATACACTGAAAGTGCTGGTATATATCTTTTGAGCCTCATTGATGAGCCTCATTTTTCTGTATATTTATATCTTATATAACTTATTATTAAGCATTTATTTAGAAAATTCTTAATTAGAAAAGTTTAATCACAATTCTTAGTTTTATATTCGTATAATGACCGGAAATTAGCATTAATGCGCTAAATAACCCATTGCAAGAAATGGGTGCAATTAATATCGATTTCTAGAGATTGCCTTCATTATGGGAAAACAGAGTATTATGACGTCAAAGCTCAATTGGAATTTAGGCTTAACGAATGGTTTGCAAATCCATTTATCAACGAATCTCTAACTGTATTTGGATTACATTTTGTCATTTAAAATAGTGGAATGACCATTGGTAAAACATTAAAGAATTGTTGTATAATATCACGGAAATCAGATCGTCTAAAAATGAGATTATAACGACAGGAATAGCAAATTCTATATATTTATTCAACAAAATAGATTTATGGACCTATTTGCTATGGTTATTATGAAAAAAATATATATATTTGATTGTGAATATCTGTGGAGTTTGAATTTTAAGAAAAAGTAATGTTTATTACGGAAACATGAAGCAATATAAAATGTTCATAAATACTTATAAGTTATTGTAAGAATGAATTTACTACTGTTCATATTTATACAGAACTTCTCCTTGAGGTTACATATTAATTTTGTGCTTTTTCAATCAAGAAAGAAAATTTTTATTCCATTACTGTTTGATCTACCTTCCTATTTTAGTACAGCTCTGAGTGTTTTTTGCCTTTCTCTCTAATAAATTATGAACCGTTGGATGGATCTTCTTAAAACTTAGTATGAATATTCTAAGAACTGGGTACAATCTAATTTATCCAAATGAATCCTTGTCGAGAAAGTCACGAAAGAAGGCGACAAAACGCATTTGGAATTCTAAGCAATCGATGTCTAACCTTTTTCTATTAATACTTCATTGTTTTAATTAATTACTTTTTATTCCCTTTTATCTAATTCATTGATATGATTGAACTTAATACGATTTCGACAATTCGGTAATGAGGATTCATTTTTTTTTACAGTTTGTATTCAGTAGATACAGTAATTTAAAAATAAATTCAGGGTTCCCGTTTTGTCGTTTTCATGAATTAAAAATAGAAACAACAATAAATAAATAAATTTTAAAAATCACATTTTAAAGAAAGTATACTTTAAGTTCTTGGATCTTATTGTTACATTGCATTTCAAAACTCCATCTATCCCAAAACTACTATCCCAAATATTTGACCCTATGATAATTTGTTTTAACAGTTAACAGATTGATAATTGCATATAAAAGAATCCACTTTTAGAGTCTGACTTATGATCTGATACAAATTGGATAATAAACATACACTGTCCGGCCACTTTATTAGATACACCTATCTAGTAGCGTGTTGTCTCCTTTAGCCCTCAAAACAGCTTGAATTCGTTTCAGCATGGATGCTGAAAACGTTGTTGAAGTATTGTGTACCATGCAGACATGAGTGTGTCACGCAGTTCCTAAAGATTTGATTCTTAGTTCCTGAAGATTTGATGAAGGTGGAGGCCTGGAGCGAACAGCCCGTTCCAGCTGATCCCACAAATTTTCAATTGGGCTGAGATCCGGGGACTGAGCGGGTCACTACAGCAAGGAAAATTCATCGTCATGTTCCTCAAACCATCCCAAATTGATGCGGGCTTTGTGCGTCCGGCGCATTATCCTGCTGGAAGTAGTCATCTGCATGAGGATAAACTGTCAACATGTACGGTTGCACTTGGTCAGCTAGGATGTTTAGGTACGCTCTAGCATCCTTACGTGCCTCTAGAGGTATCAGTATACCCAACGTGTGCCAGGAAAACATCTTCCATACCATGACACTGCCCCCCCCCCCCCGGGCTTGAAGAGTTGTTGCGAGACACAACATTTGTGCGCCCAGCAAGGATATACCTAATAAAGTGGCCGGACAGTGTATTTTCTTTGGAACGCTTCCCAAACTTTTATATGATATATTTAATACATATAGAAATTGCCAGACTGCTTCTTGAAAGCAATACAGTGTAGTCCAAAAGCTGTTTCGAAATCCCTTAATGGTCTCAATATAATCTCATTCTTAGTTCTTAATTGTTAGGTAATTTCTCAGTAGAATTTTTCGTGTATAAATTTAGAATTTCAACTCTATTGCTTTCAAGAAGCAGTTTGGTAATTTACATTTCTTTAGTGATGTTAAGTAATCATATTGTTAAGTTCTACTTTAGTGAAATTTAGATTGCTGCAGTCAAACAGATACATACCAGTAGTATCGGTTTTGACAACTATGCCGTATTTTGAAAATTTTCCTAGTCTTTTCTTATTTTAATATAATCTACAAATGTAAATTTTAAAATGTAACTTATCTATCAAGTGTGTAGATAATACAAATTAAAATGAAAGTTTATAAGTCAGATTTTTAGATTTTAAAATTGTTTTTTAATCTCTTGAATTTCCGTAATTAAACATTGTATGATGAAGTGTTTTCCAATTATTCCTTTGTCGCATAAAGATGGAGAAAAAAAACATAAAGATTTATGTTTCTGTCCACGTTATAATTTCAGAAAATGACGCTTTAACAGATGACATTAACGCCATTAGCTATAAATAACTTCCTGTGCGCAGAACAGTACAGACAATCCTCAAGATTCTTCTTCCTCCTTTTTTTTACCCTTCCCTACTGGAACAGAAATAACTTATACGGTTAGGAGACATAAAACCACAAGGAAAATAACTTTTAGTTGCAATTCTCTGCTACGAATGAATGGATTCTGCTCTGGGTCCATCTTGAATCTTTAAACCTGCGGTCTACAGAAGGTCATACGGAAAACGTATAAATCTAGTGCCACTTGCATCCGTTGCACGAGGAGCCTGCGACCTCCTACTCCTCTCCCCAACCCCTTCAGGAAACTCGCTTCTTTATTTCTCTTTTTTTTTCCGCGTTTATACACATTTTCTGAGCAGTACTTGCATAAATCTCACCACAGCCACCCGCGTGCGCGAGGGAGGCACGTGACGACCGCCAACTCGAAAAGAAAGATAAATTGACTCAAGGATGAGAGGAAGAGAAGTACGAACGAAGAGAAAGAAACGGGAAAGAAAGAAAAAGGCGCGAACCCTCATCACAGATGGAATTAGAATGCTTCTGACTGTAGTTTATTTTGAGAATGTGACTGAAAAACTTAGTTATTTGATAGGCGAATTGACAATAATGATGTTTTTTTCGATATTTCTTCCTTTCTAGTGAGAAAGAAAAATCCTCACACTTTTATGTCTGTAATGATCATTTCCAGTTGTAGTTAATGGAAGATTCAAGAGTTATTGATGCCATTTTTTGCTGATTGTTGATTGAACATGTGAATCTTACTTCAATAGTTTTTTTTTTTCTTTCTATGTCCATTTGTATAGGAATCGCGTGGCTGAATGGATTTTTTTAAGATTTGGTCATGTTGTTTATTTATGATCCAACTTAAAATATGACCACCATTATTTTGGTTTTCATGATTTGGAAAGGGTTGGGTTGAGAGATACCCTAAAAAAAAATCATCAAACTCCTATACTAAAACGACTATACTGATTTTCTACGTTCCTTATTTTCGGACAAAATTAAAGCATGAGCACGATACTTTGGTTCTACCCTTACCACAAATCTCTGGAAAAATTGAGTCCTTATCTCTGCATGTTCAGTTTAAATTGCAATGGATATCTGATTCTTAAGAAAATAAAATTCAGAAAAAACCTTCTTGTTAAAAATTATTACTGTAAACATAAAAAAAAAATACCTACTCTTCATTGTAACGTAAGGTTGACAATATATAGAAGATTTAATGCAAACTTAGAATTTGAAATAACTTAGAACTCGGTTCATTTATTTTACATTTATTTACTTATTTTTTTCGTGAAGTGCAAAAATGTTTGAACTTCGAATTTTTCAAAGAGGTAAGCTTTAAACCTGATTTTTTTTAGCTTACTTTCCTATAAAGTGAGACTCAGCAGATCAGTCAATCTACGTGTGTTTGTGTCCTTTTGAACCGCTGGCTGAATTTTCTTGAAACTTGTCATGAACATTTAAGAATAAGCAACTTAATTTTGTATTTGAATTCATTAAAGTATAGGTGTTTCTGAGAAATCAGCACGAAAAGGTGAAAATAAAAGAAAACCTCATAGAAAAGCCTTAAAACCTAAACAGTAAATATTTATGTGGATATCTTAAAGAAAGGATTAATATTAATCTACTTATTAATCTCACTAATATCTGCACGGGCTTAAATATAACTAAAACCAATTGGATTTAGCAACTTAAATAAATGCTGTAATGGGGATTTACTTTATTCAGAAAATGAAAAATTGTTGTTCTCTTTGTATTTAGTAGATATTATAATTTAAAAAATAACGAGAGACTTTTCGATTTTAATGTTTTCATATTAACTAAAGAATTAACAAGAGAATTTAGGCTTCAAGTTCTTACATGAACTTCTTGTTAAAGTTTTAGTTTTATCTCTTTTAATTACCGTGATGTAAAGAGCTTCAAAAGCAATCGTTGTTGCTGTTTTAGGCCTCTAGCTTTTTATAAAAAAAAAGTCCAACATACAATAAATCAGTTACATGTTGCACTTAACCATTATTTTTCAACTAAATTTCCTACGATATAGAGGAATACTGCAATAAAAATATCGCCCACCAAGTACATTAGGAATTAAGTATCTTCCAATAAATCTTGCTAAGGATTATTGGTGACTTTTTTTTTATTTGGAATAGATGGACTTTGCGTTAAAATGTAATTTTGAAAGGGTTTGGTAAATCATAAATAAAAAAAAAGCGTTTGGAAACCACTGAACGAAACTTCTCATAAAAAAATATATAGAATCGTTAATATAAACAA
This sequence comes from Thereuonema tuberculata, assembly GCA_023159025.1. NCBI lineage: Eukaryota > Metazoa > Arthropoda > Chilopoda > Scutigeromorpha > Scutigeridae > Thereuonema > Thereuonema tuberculata. Next base: position 235,390,737 of record JAFIDM010009631.1, read on the forward strand.
TTATTGAATTTAGTGATTTCGGCTCTTTAGTGGCAAAGTATTTTCGTTGTTTTTAATATATGGCTTCTTATTTATACAGAAAGTTTACAAAACATTAATTGGGATCATCCTTACAACCTTAGCCTTAATTTTGTGCCTAGCAGTTATCTAGAGTTATCTAGCCAAGATTTTGTTGCTGTACTGGTTAAAATGATTTTCCTTGTTGTGGTTGTTGTTTTTTTTTTTTATTGGGGGGGGGGGGGGGGTAGATATAGCGGAAACGAGATCCATAATCTTTTACGCCTTGGAGTTGATTATGAATCTAGCTGATGACTTCTAACAAGAACGAAACACTGTCCCATATTCCCGTTGATGATAGCACAAGGCATGAAAGAGAATTGTGCGTTTTTGATAATTAATGTTATTTCACATTTTATTTACAGCCATTAATCTTGCTCAATGTATGACAATACTTATAATTTAAGATACATCTGCAAAATAAAACTCATTGAAAATCGTTTTAACTTTGAAATATTATTTTCATTTTATGTTATGAAAAATGTTACTTTTTTATTAATGTTATTTTATTATTATTTTATTTTATTATTATTTTATTTTATTATTATTTTATTTTTTCATGAAAACAATTTAAAAATATGTTTCAAACATTTCTATCAAGTCACATTACCGGTACTTTACAAAAAAGCAACAAATTTTGTGGAAAAAAATCATAAATTGCTTATATTTTACATCAACAATAGCATTTTAAATGTTTAATCATATTATCCATAGGGATGACCAACCTTCTGGCATATGCGCCAAACTTGACACATTGGATGATTAGAAGTGGTGCATTGCACTACTGATGATAATAATTAAAAAATAAAAAAATCAAGCCTACTCATGCATAAAGTATTTTCACCAAAAACCGATTTGTATAAATTCTCAGAAAAAAATCTATAAATTTATAAAAATGCGTTTATCATGAAAAAATGAAATGAATATTTCAATATTAACTATCAATATTAACTATCAATATTAACATATTTTATGTGGGCCCGGCAGCCGAGTGGGTTCTGAACACTGGAGCCTACCCTCCAGTTGCATTGCGCGGTCCTCTGGGCCTGATCGCAACTTTAACTTTAACTTAATTAACATATTTATATCTGAACTCATGCGTGAAAAAATTCGGCATGTAATGAAAAGATAGGCCACTCATGGTTTAGATAAGCATCATCTTCATGAGACGTATGGACAGACATTTCTATTTCTACTTGAAATTACACAAAGCGGGGGTGCCAGTGGTGCACGTCTTGGGGGGCGACGGGCGGCAAATAATTTAGTATAGAAATACTAATGGAAAGGAAATATATGAAAAATATGTAATTATATACATATTTGCTTTATTATGAAAAATATTAATTTTTTTAGGCTAAAATAAATTTAGCTTATTAGAGGTGGCAACTTTTGCCTGGCACCCCGGCGCCAACATACCTTGGCTCGGCCCTGAAATTACATTCTTAAATTATTTAACTTTTTTTTATTATTTGATGGTATCAAAGATCAACTTTCTAAGACATTTTCAACTACTTTTTGGCTCTATAGAGCCCTTTACGTTAAAGTCTTTCCTCCACTACGATAATTTGCTATTACCACTCTATAATTATCTTTAATTCTCAATCGTTTAACTTTCATCAATTTCAGATCTTCGTGGATATCATCAATCCATAGTTTTCTAGTCAATCCTACTTTTTTCTGTATATCCTTCAAATAGCTTTCTGAAATCCGGTCTTCTCTCATTCTAATTACATGATCTACCCATCCTAATCTTTTACTTTAATTTCTCCTATCAAATCTGGTTTTCCATATAATTCTCTCAATTCCAGATTATTTCTAATCTCCCATTCGTTTTCGTCTTTTTTTTTTTTTTTGCCCCAAAGATCTTCTTCAAAATTTTTCTTTCCTTAGTCCGGAGCTTTTTTTTATTTGAGACCAATTTTCGGCAGTTTATATCACAATAGGTTTTATCATTGTCTGATAAATTTTATTTTATTTTTTCGAGAAGCCGTTTTTGATCCTATACTTGTTTCAGTGCATAAAAAAGATTTACTTCCATGAAAAAAGAGTAAATTTTGACAGTACTATCCCGTTGGCGATAACTCATGACGTGAATAAAGTTGTGCATTCTCAATATGTGTTCTTTTTTCGTGTTTTAACTTACACTCCCTAACTCTCCTATTTAAGACCAATGGGCCCTTGTATTGTCCTTGTATTTAATGCCCTTTTGTGCCTAGCAGTTAACTAGCCAAGATTTTGGCACTGTGCTGGTTTTCCTTATCGTTTTTTATTTTTATTTTATTTATTTTTTTTTTTTTTTTTGGGGGGGGGATTGAGAAAGAGATATAGCGGAAACGAGATCCATAATCTTTTACGCTTTTGAGTTGATCATGAATGGGTAAATGTAGCTGATGACTCCTAACAAGAACGAAAGACTATCCCACATTCCCGTTGACGGTAACACAGGGCGTGAAAGAGAATTGTACGTTTTTGATAGTTATTCTTATTTCACATTTTATTTCCAGCCATTAATCTTGCTCAAATTTATTACAACACTTATAATTTAAGACAGATCTGCAAAATAAAACTCATTAAAAATCGTTTTAACCTTGAAACGTTATTCCCATTTTATGTTATGAAAAATATTATTTTTTTATTAATTTTATTTTATTACTATTTTATTTTTTTCATGAATATAATTTAAAAATATAATTTCAAACATTTCTATCAAGTCATATTACTTTGAAAAAAAGCAACAAATTTTGTAAGAAAAAAGTCGTAAATTGCTTATATTTTACGTTAACGATAGCATTTTAAGTTTTCAATCATAAATCTGTATTGGAGAACAATAGATAACAATAGTATTCACTTACTTATGTTAATTATCACTAGGTTTTTATCATTTTTTGTTGTTTTTTGTTTGTTTGTTTTTTTCTTTGAAAACTTCATTATAAGAGATTAGCTTTTGTATGAACATTTTTTTAATTCAACGGCTGAAAAATTTATAAAAGTCACAGACAATAATGAAAACAGTTTTTCCACTTTGTACCTGTATATAAAAAGCCAAAATACTTTTGAATGTAAACGTGACAAATTTTATTTAGTAACTGAATGACAACTTCAATACCTCGCAAACGTCAAAGTGAAACGAAAACGACATTCACGATTATTTAAGTGAGCATTTGACACACGACATCAACTTATCTCCGGAAAAATAAATGATGACGGCGGTCTGTAAACGAGAGGCCTAGAGGTGGTCTACGAGGCTTTACAAATTGTGGAGTGCCGGAAGGACGCCGATAATAAAGACATCGGCGTCACGCTCCATTTGTGAGTTGGATGCAGTAATCCCTGTGGCTCTGCAGAACTATTTATTGCCTTGGAATTCCTTTGCTTTGGCCAAGCGATAAAAGTGATTTTTCTCTTCCATTTTGTTTAATTCCAAATGAGTTCAACCGCAATGTGTCAGAGTTAAAGAAACAAAGTATTCGTAAATACTAAAGTATTCTCAGTATTTGTATTTAAAACTAAGGCCAATTACTGAATAGAGTCTAAAATTGTAAATAAAGACAAAACCGTAAAATTTTTAATTGATTAAGTAGCTTAGGTTTTATGAGTTACTTCATCTTGAATATGACTGGGATTACCGAATAATCGTAAAACTTTGATTATTTCCTTTTAGCTATTCGAGGTTTTGTAAAACTGAAGATTATTTGTAAGAAATGATTAATCTTTCAGTTTTTTGATAAATATTTAGCCAAAGTATAAATTCTCTTAAGAATTTACATACCTTTCACATTCTATAATTTCGTTGATAATTTAGATTATATCGTAAAGCGCCATTTGTTTGAAGCAAATTAAATCAGATTTTGTTGGTCCATTTTCTGCAGCGCCATTACTGATTGACATAGAATTACGTTGTTAATCTGCATGTTGTTTTGTTTTTTTTTATTATTGCAGGTAATCAGAAATTGAAGAGTAAAAAAGTCTGAACACCTTAAAGTTTCTCCAATTAAATTGGTACAAATTAATTCGTACTTAATTTTTATTTCTTAAATCGTGAAAACGACAAAACGAAAAGCTTACATTCATATTCAAATTATAATATCTACGGAATATAAAAAATTGGAATTTTCAATTTTCTGAAAAAAAAAAAAAAAATTATATCCTTTTTATTTACTTAATTTGTCTGAAACAGATTAATTGTAATCTTATCAATATGTGCGATGAATTAGCTAAAGCAGCGGTTCCCAACCTTTTTCAGCTGGCGACCCACCTTTCCTTACCGGAATACCTCCAAATATATGGGAATAGAAGAATATAGAATAAAACCATATTTGTATCGTATCCCTTCCTTATATATGATCGATTTTCGATTTTTCTGATCTTTTCTGATGGTTTATTCGATGGTTTCTGATAGTTTTAGGATCAAGTCGCGACCCACCTGTAACCCTTCCGCGACCCACTAGTGGGTCGCGACCCACCGGTTGGGAAACGCTGATCTAAACTAATTCAGGGACCACGTCAGCAATCCCGGTACTGGGTCTTAACTCAGATGTCGGCTACCAGGCAAAAGCAGCAGGGGCCATAGCCCCAAGTAAAAAAAAAAAATTATTAATACACAAGTGAAAATAAGAATAGATCTAGTTTTAGGATCAAGTCACGACCCACCTGTAACCCTTCCGCGACCCACCGGTTGGGAACCGCTGAGCTAAACGATTTATTTATTAATTGTTCAAGACAGTGACAGATTAACAGAAATAGAAAAACAATTCATTGTTTAGATTCCAATGCTGTTTTATGTCGTAATTATTCTTAAAGGACCTACTTGGAAAATATGAAAGTTCGATCGTCCCTAGTTCTAGAAAGTGCATACAGCATCAAAAACAGATAGAGCAAGCGATTCAAAAGCTATTAGGACACACACACACACACATATACACAGACTGACTGACATGATGAGTCCCACTTTCCTATTGGGATGTAAGTTAAAAATGTCATCAAGCGCAAAGCAGTAGCCGTTACGTTTAGATTAGAACAAGAAGAAAGAAATTAATAAAGACATGGCGACTTAATAAGCGCATTTCGCAATCGAACGCGCCTAAAAATCCCTAAGTATTAAAGCATATTTCAGAGCTTCCCCATGGCAAGTACTCTTTGTATAACTGCTGCGCTTGATAACGGAACAAGAGCCGCAAAATGATCCTAGGCTTCAAATTCCAGTGATTGTCAATGTGAAAAGAGATCACTCAAATCCGAATAGGATTCTATAAACTCAAAAATATTAATTGAATCTTTGTAGATAGGGGGTAATTAATAGGAACAAAATTAATAGGAGGATCATACCACTGAGATTTTTACGTCCCAGGATATCGAAAGGTTCTTAGAGAAGAATTATGGAATTAATATGGACGAGTACAAATTTTCTGTGTAGAATTTCAACCTTTTTGACTTTACACAAATGTTTGTGCATGTTTATTTCCATCTTAATGAGTTACTTTTAGCCTACTTTCCTAAGAAACTGAGGTTCCTTAAAATCACACAGCCTGTATATGTTTGTGTGTATGTGTGTAAAGCTCTCCATAGCCCAAACCGGGTGTTGAAGCCCCATGAGTCATACTTCCTTGGACTTCTTATGGCCTGGAGTTTTGGAGAAAAATTCTAACTTCCGGTTCAGATCATTTCCGCTTTTTAGTGGCCAGTGACCCTGGTAAGGAAAATAAGTTAAAAAATTGAGATCTGTCTATAACTGAATTGACTACGCTGAGAACAAATGATACCCTCGACCCAATATGACAATTTCCGGTTCAGCTGGGAATGATTGAACAGCAACAACTCTTCTGCAAGCAAATTTGTATGCCAATGATGTACCGAAGAGGCCGTGAGGAAAATTGTACGTGACCCTTGACCTACAACGGTTTGAAGAAATGAGTTTTGCGCTTCAATCACTTTTAATTTTTGTGTCACTTTTAGCAACGAAGCGATTAATCGATTCAAAACTGTACGGGGTCGCTTGATTTTATGTTTAATACAAACTGTGAAGTGACTTTTTTATGTTTTATCATTTTTTAAATCGTGAAATCACAAAATATCAATATTAAAGTCTGCTTTTACTTTTAATTATACAGGATATCCCAAGAGAAAAGATCAAACTTGTGAGATGCCCTAATAGAAGATAAAAAGTTTATATAAAGATATGTCCTATTCCGAATGGTTTCCTAGCTAGAGCAATTTGAAAGCACAGTTGCAAACAAATTAAAAAGAAAGAGATATTAGATGCTGTTTCTAATATTTACTGAACAAGTGAAAAGTTCATTATAGATAATAATAAATATTGAAAAATCCCAACGTCAACACAGAATCCGAAATTCTGCGCACATGAAATCATTGATAGTATTCTTCAAAAGCAGCAGTGGCACTACCATCACAGAAGCCTTTGCATATGTGCGAATATTCGACATTGTATGCGGCATTTTTAACAATACATTTTTAACATTTTTTGGCTGTAATAGTCAAATCAGCCAATTGATGCTTTACATCGATCATACACAAAGACTAACAAATTTGGTGAACCTCACTTTCGTAGTAAAATAGGCTAATGAAGATAATCGCATACAAATGATATTTTTTAGTGAATCTACCATAATTAAAACATAAAGGATTTACTTGAAATCTCAAGTAACCACAATTTCTTACTTTGTTTTTTTTTTTGTCTTTTTATTGTTTGATTGATCGTCTTTTTCTTTATTATATTTTTGTACGTGTGTGGCGGGGGGGGGATGTTTTTGTTTTGTCATATTGAGAGTGAGGTTGCATAAAATGTTCTAGTTTTCTGTTCGAAAACACGCGTAAAACGAAAAAGGATTTTTGAAGCCTTTGCTTTAGTAATAGCTTATAATTTAATTTGATTTTGAAAGCAAACCCCTTTTCTTTTTCTTTCAATATCAAAAAAATAAATGCCAAATCTTCCATTTTGAAGAAGAATGATTGATCATATCTACAAACATGAAATGTTTTTTTATAAACATTGTAGTCTTGTCATATTTCGCCTATAGTTTGCCATCTACTTTGATATATATAATTTCGGGTGTAATTATAAAATTACACTATTATTTACCTATCTAGCAGCTTGAAATTTTACCATTATTAGATATAGTATTCTAGGAATGCGGGCTTATCCAATCATTCTGTCTGTGTGTTGTGTATGTGTGAGTCCATAGTAATTACTGAGTCGTTGGAGGGATCTGTTTGTAACTTGACATGCGTATTTCATAACAATCTAACTTCTGTATTAGATTTTTTTTTTCTGTTTGAGTCTTTGTCAGAAAATTAACGCGTCAAAAATTCCCTTAGAACAGCATCTATCTATCAGTCTCTCTCTCTCTCTCTCTCTCTCTCTCTCTCTCTGTATATATAAAGAAAACATTGGGTGTTTTTGCCCGCTACTCCTCCGAAGACACAGAAATACAAAAGTGAAATTTGCGGATGTATTATGAAAAGGAATAAGGCACCCTACAAAATTTAAAATAAAACAATGACTACACATTATTTAAATGTTAGATATGTTATTGAGGATGCCTATATATCATTTTACATTGACATGGTCAACTCTAAGTAACGTGAGGTAAGGCCAAAGGCTAAACAATTCATTTTAGATGACCAAATGGTCGACTTCCCTGCCATTCAGTCTCACCACACATAAAGTCACTGTATGGTCTTGGACTTTAACCACACACACTCACACACAAAGGGTCACGTGACTGAGAAAATGATCCCGAATTCAAGATTACGTGATCACTAAAAGTTTTGCTTGTTGCTAGTTAGAACCTACATAATAACGTCTAACAATTGAGCCAATAATTCAGCGTGCTTTGAGATGATTAAAATTAATTTGATGTATGAAAAGGCAATAATACTGTTTGAATATTCTTTCAGAAAAAATAGAAAATTTCTACTGTAATTATAAGATGTTTGTATTACACATATTATAATTTAAAAATGAATGTAAGAAAATTTTTGTGGTTTTCACAACTTTAATAAGAAAAAAAAAATTAACATTTTAAGGAAAGTAGGCTTCAATTTCTTTTAAGAATTTGTTTGGTTCAGAATAAATGACAGGCATTTTCTTTTTGCAAAATATTCCTGATCTAAGCTACATAATATTCCCAAATTTACAGAACTTTATTTTTACGAACTCTTTATATCTTGCCATCCGTAACGAGAGTTTCTGGGCAAATTCCAAAACAGTTTTATTACATTTCCTATTTTCGATACGATCTAGTAATTGAATCAGTTACCATGGTAACCAGATTGTCTTCAAATTTGTCATTAGTTATTCTATGGGAAAAAAATAACATTCTGGATATTTGTTTTGCAAAAAGTAATAAATTATGAAAATATTACATATTTTGATTGGATTTCCAGAAAAATCTTTTAAGCAAGTTCAGAAAAAGGAAAATAAAAATTAGATATTGAAACAAAAAGAAAATCTGCTTTTTTATTATATAAACATAGAATAATAAAAAAGTACTCCCTCCGTCCGAAAATGTGGCATACATTTGTTGTATTTGTTTTTAATTTGTAATTATTTGTTTTAAAATGTATACCATATTTTCGGACGGAGGGAGTAAAATTTTTGTTGAATCTTTTTCTTCTTAAAAACAATTCTTGAGTTTTTACAAGAAACCTAAAAATTACAGTAAAGAAAGTTTGTTGGAGGTTTATAAATGCTTCCCAACAATGTAATTCGGCAATTGTTCTGTCAGTTATCTGACATAGTTCGGCTAATTTTAAATTTCCAGGAATTTCGTCATGCAAGCATACAATTTCTGCGCCATGTCTTTTTGTTGAGTTCTTATTAGAGGGGTAATGTTATTTTATAGTTATTTAACCCGATTCAAAATCTTCATCAACAATGAAATGCTTATGGTAATGTAAAACGTAAAATACCGTATGTTACCAAACCACCAAGTATCTACATATTGCATTATTTAAATTTAGTTCATTGGAACTCGTACACTTTTCATTTAAAAGATTATTTATTCTTTTATTTTCCTTTATTGCATGCTATTCTAGGCGACTACAGACACCCTTTGTGAATTAGAAATTCTTAAATATATATTTATTCTTGTATAGATTCTTTAACAAAGCATAAATTAACCAGAAAGATCCGTAATCCAGAATAATTCAAGTCCCATTGATGCCAGATTACTTATAATCAATCTTACTGTCAGCATGAATTACCATACAATCTTATTCGAGTACTATTGAGCTAACAAATCATAGATTCAAAACAATGTAAGTGAATAAGATTGTGTTTTCTCACCTGCACTCAGCCTTTTGTTCGTTCTATCTTCAGCTTTGCTTCAGGTTGTTGAGTTGTTCGTGGAGCAGGGCTAACCTCCACGGATTTTGCCATTATAGTTCACAGTGTGCAAAAAGCAGAAAATGAAAATCTTGTACGTTCCACAAAGTAACTTATAACAGTGCAAACCTGACCTAAATTTTTAATTCTTTAAGACTTACGTAACTGCCAAAGAATACACATAGTTTTGATCTATCTCATATCTAAAGTAGAACCTTTTTTTAAAAATTAAAACATATTATTTAGAATTGTTTTTCACTCGCTACTTCATGCCAGGGGTTCACCATCTTGGGAACACTAGCGCTACCGGGAACACGGAGGCTTCGGATACGAAGCTCGCACTTCGGTGCTCACCGGCATCATCACTTCATGCCACTTCATGCCACTTTACAGCAATTGCAAACCTATTTTGAATACTACATTGCTTATTTTTAGATATAAGAAACACGATCCATTCGATAATGTTAGGTTAATGTTATATTGCGGAAGCCAGACAACGCCTTAAATACAAGTCAACTGTTTTGTATTTATATAATATATATATATATATATTATTATTACCCGCGAATAGGACACGACGGGTCCACGCGCTAGCCCAACCTGACAGCGTCAGGTAAGGGTAGGAATTCTGGTAGGGTGTCGAGAAGAACCCTGAGAGAGTGAGTCCCATATATATATATATATATATATGTACGTTCCGTCAACAAAGACGAAATAACAATGTGACGGCTTTTAGTTGAGATGAAATTACAAATGACGGGCAAATTCTTTCATTCATGTCGAGAAATGTCTCTAACGACTCTTCAGTTCGTCGCTGAGGGCTCGTCTGGCCTTTGCTTGCAGTAGGCTAAAATGATGATTTAATCTAGTAGGCTAAAAGTAATGATTAATGGCCTAATGGATAAGGCGTCTGATTTCGATCAGAAGGTTGTAGGTTCCATTTCCGTTGTAAACGTTTCATTGTTGAAATTATTTCTATTTTCACAGGAAATTAAAATAACTTTTCAAACACAGAGAAAGTGCATTTCGCACAGACAGATCTCGAAAACTAAATAAGAGATTTTTTTTTTTTTTTTTGCCTTGCCTACTTTCATTTATTTCTTGTTAATTTCTTGTTTCGTGATTCTCAGTTTTTACAGTAGAATTGAATAAAAAAAATAAAAATGCTGGACAGGAATTCATTGTTAAGGTTCATCAGAATTCACGATGAGTCCAACTTCAAAAATCTAAGTGAATTTATTCGGCAAAAGGAGAAAGAGATGGAAGAAAAGAAAAGAAAAACTATACCGGAAAGGACGAAAAAAAAAAACTGGCGGCATTATCTTGACTGTGTTTGTAGCGTCAGGAACTCGAAGCCCGATATTGAATTCTCACCCAATTGTCGTTCTGAGCAGACCAAGGCATCCCACGAATCAATATGCACCCCCGCTTGCTACTGGCTAATACGGAATGGAGCTTTCCCCTGACG
>JAFIDM010009631.1:235401614-235433752 GCA_023159025.1 Thereuonema tuberculata
TGGCCTCTCATCAGTCCAAATCCATCCAGCATACCAAGCTCAGTGAAATGGGACGATATACAAAACGGACAAACATACAAATCAATGACCCCTGAATTACAAAAACATCAAAATAAAATAAAGAATAAAAAGGGGTGAATAATTAATCCCCGCTAGCGTTTAGCTTAGCATCAAGGAATTAATTTATAACAAGATTAGTAATTCGCTTTTGTCTTGTCTCAGGTATAACGGTATCAGGTATAAGTCATCTCTCTAATCTTGTTGCAGTGGTCGAGCGGTAAAGTCCATCTCACGTGGGATTACAGTCTGGAGACCCATCCGATCTTCTTCAGTTTGGCCACAAGGTACTTTGACAGTGAACCTCTATATTGATAACATTCTTCTGCCAATTGTTTTGCTTATGTTATCACACCTTCAAGGGGCTTTTTACCAAAATAATAATGTCAGATCTCACACGGCGTGACTCTCACAACAATGCCTTTGCAGAGTTCATGCCTTTCTATGACCAGCCAGTACTCCAGACTCTCGCCTGTCCAGCATGTATGGAATATGATAGAAGGCAGTTGCAGCCATCACGGACTGTGACCAAACTAGCCCAGTATTGCAGAACTTCTTGTAATATCTGCCATAGGACAACACGAGACTATTAATTGACCAGTGCCCTACAGTATATCAGCTTTTATCATCGCCAGAGGATATTATCATGCCTGTTACCATGCAATCGTTATACTGCTACAACACTGTAACAAAAAGTCCTTTAGCGATGAAATTGTAAAGATCATTGTGTGTGAAAAGTTTCCTAACGATGTAGCACTTGCTTCGTTTATTTTTGCAGCAAAGATATACGATCTTCCATTCTCTACAGATATAGTGTAAATATCTATTGAAACGCTCGCATATTTGTATATACTTTCATTTTAACCTATTTTCATTAGCTGAGGTTCATTAGACACACATAGTCTGCTTCTTGCAACTTTTCAACCTCTGAATGAATGTTCTTGAAATTTAGCTTGCATGTTTAAGGTCTAGACGCGATCTAACTTCCATATTGAAATCTTTTCAAGTGGGTCCTTATCGAAAAATTAGAGCGAGAAGGTGACAAAAATTCCCATACAAAAGAATTGGAATCTAAACAAAAGATATCTATGCTATTTTTTTCATTGTCTGAAACAATGAAGATTAATCTTTTTAGTTCGTGATAGTTTGATGAATATGAAAATTAATAATCTTTAGACAATTTAAGTACGTAAAATGTCGATTAATTTATTTTTCAGAAACTGGAAACTTTGAACTGTTTGTTTTCAACAGATATTAGAATGTGAATGTAAATGTAATGTTTATCGTTTTCTCGACTTTAAAACAAAAATAAAGAAATTGTATAAAATAATATTTTAAGAAAAGTAAGTCTTACATTCTTTCGAACTTCTTGCAATACATTGTCAGTTTGATGGATGTGATGTTATTTTTGATTCTATAAATACTCGGCGCAATCTAACTTTTATATTTGAAATCTTTTTGAAATGGATTCTTGTCGAAAAATTAGAGGGAAAAGGTTAGAAAAATTCTCATGGAAAAACATTGGAATTTTGTCAATTGGAATTCTTTATCCTGTTTCAATTATTTATATATACATTATATTAAACTAAAAATGTTAATCCCGTTTAGGTAATCCATTCGGCATAGTTTGATCCGGTTAAACTTAATCCAATTTAAAAAATTAAAAGAAATTTGAATCTAATTCTTTTTTTTTTTTCAAAAAATATAAAATTTGTTTTTATTTTTATTCAGTAGAGATTGTAATTTGAATATGTATCTACCTTTGTAACTTTTGTTGTTTTCACTAAAGAAATGAAAAAAAAAAAGTCATTTAAAGGACAGCAGGCTTTAATTGCTTTCCATATTCTTGATTTTATTAATTCAAATTTTACAGGATCATTGCAACGGAAAACACAAAGTCTTTATTACTTAAAATTATACTGTGTATCCATTATAGTTGATTTATGTATTGGATTATAGATTCGCTCTGTGTACGGCCGTTAAACTTTTGTGGCTCCTGTATGGGGAAGGGGTGATACCATTTGAAAGCATGGCACGTGTGAGGTATGCAAACATTGTGGCTATTTCAAATAGTTTTGGAAAACCATTACGATTCTGAAATTCGTCACCCTTTAATCCAATGGTCTGTAACTAATCTAAAATATCAGATAAATCAGATTTACTGCTAAGCCGCAACTAGACGAAACAGCATTAACGAATATATAATATTGTTTTGTTTTTTTAACCCTAGAAATTATCTTTCGTCTGCAAGATTATACGAATAAGCAAAATGATTCTGATTGTGGAATTAGTGCCACCATAATGAAAGAATCAAATGCGGTGTAAGTTTAAATGAATATTAAGTAGAAGAGTGGATTTAGTTGTTTTTAGAGCGAGTGAGATTAGCTATAAAGTAATTTTTGTTTGGGGTTGAATGTACAAATTTTGTGAAGGTATGTTTATTATTTTATTGTATAGATTAATGATTCCTTTTAGATTGGTGGCATGTATTTGCCCAGATATTGTAGTTTATCAGAGTCAAAGAATGCCTAAAACTCAAGTTTAAGATTTCTGTCTCGATTAGTCATGTGAAATTAATATGGTAAGAAACGAAAGATAACGATTGAAATTTTTTGCATCATTTAGCCTCTGCCGGTGAAATTTTGTACTGATTTTTTTTTTTTGAGTGTAGTATTTAGTTCTGGATGCGACGAATGCTTTGTTACATTTCTCTAATGAGGATACTTCAGACAACTGTGGTTACATACTTTAATCTTATCCTAACCTTTACGTAAATACTCAAATTGGTACCTAAATCCCTTACATTCTCAATTTCCATTTTGAAGCTAACCATCAACGATTATACATAAGCAAAACATTCTGCTAACAACATCATGGGATAGGGCTTGAGAGTGAGATGGGGAGCAGTAGTTCTTCCATTTTTCTTCAAAGGGGAAATCAATTTGCTAGGAGATTCGAAGCCTTCGGCGTCTGTGTAATGTGAACCGTATTTCCTATTCTGCGATCATTGGGGATTTGAGCTAGGAGCTTCCTTTTTTATCATCTCATTTCCGGAACTAATATGTTTGCAGTGCTGTTGACGGCTTGAAGTTCTTGAGTTCTGCTTGTATAAATGCGACGTATTAATATTGATCTGATAAAGTTGATTTAGGCAAATATTTACCCCATAATTTCCATTTGCTTTCAATGCTTTCCAAGTTCAAATCCTGCCGATTCTCTGCTTCTTCATCTCTATAAAATGCTGGAAAAAAAAAACCCCTGCTTCTGTCGATTTCAGAGTTAAGTAAGATAAATAAATAATCTCGCTTGATCTGATAATTTAAAAAAATATAAATACTATTTTTGATTTTTAAGTTCTCCAAAACAATACCTCCTCATTTTTTTTTTTTTTTTTTCGTTTTCAATCTTTTTAGTTCTCTGACAATATGATGGAGCTAGCTTTCCATCAGTGGGGACTGAGTATGCAGTGCTGGGGATCCATTTCAAGGACTGGGGAAAAAACTTAATGTGCTCAAACTTTAAGTTGAACCTTAAATAAGTATCGTACCAAATTATGAAGGAATCCGTCTAGCAGTTTAAAAGAGGAATTGGGGGGTCATTTCGGTTTTAAATTGAACCATAAATAAGCTGTATTCCAAATAAGGAATTACAGACACGCAAATAAACAAATGGAGAACCAGAGGACAAAACGTTCAAGTCGAATAGTGATACTTCTCCTGCTAAATAAGTACTCCATACATATTTTGTCACTACTATTACGGACGCCGTTGGATCTGGAACAGTTAGCGTTGTATTCTGAAACTTTTTTGCATTGCAGAAACAGTTCTAGAAACTTGTTTTAAGTAATAATGTCTTTCGATTTGAAGCAACTTTTTATTATTCCTTTATTTCAAGTATTTAATAAATTATATATATATATATATATATATCCCTGCATTTCTCTTCTGCATAATTGGATAGCATCAGTTAAAAACCATCGATTTTTACCAGCATCTGTATGCTAAAACTCCAGAACTACAGGTAAATCTATTAAAAAAACTATACTTTTGAAGGGTTGTCTGTTGGCGGAATGCATCATTCAAAACTACCCAAGCTATGATCACAAAAACTTTTATACAATGTTAAGATTATCAGCGTTTTAAAAATAAGATTTGTTTGAGCTTGATTATTTGAGATCTGTCTTACAATTTGATGGTAAATAAGAAACGAACTAAAGTCTATATTCTTTATTTTTCTTTCATTTCTCTCTCTCTCTCTCTCCTCTCTCTTTTCTGTAAGCTATGAAACCCACTAAAAAGAGAATTCTCCGTTTTATTAAATTATAATAATCATTTAATCCATATAGTAATATTTCTCCAGTGTCTGAAAAATAAATTAATTAACTTGCTTTGATTGCCTAAGTTTTTAAAATCCGGTTAGTTTTAAACATATCAAAACATGAAGAAATAGTGGATTGATGATATTGATTAATATAGATTTTTAGACATCTTTCCTTCGTTGTAATGTTTTATTTTATGAAAATTTTTATCTTCACACGCTGATTTTTCGATAAGGATCCCACAAAAAAGGTTTTCAAATACAAAAGCTACATCGTTTTCTGTCCCTAAATTTGAAAGCCAAGTTTCAAAAAGATTCATCCAACTGCTCAGAAGATTAAGGAACACACACACACATACAGACTGACTGATTTGAGAAGCTTCTTATTTCGAGGAAAATAGAATAAAAACGACCATTTTTTTTTCTGTAGAATGTGATTAATAATGTAGCCCAGTGATATTCAACCTGGGGTAGATGTACCCTTACTGATAAAAGAAATGTAAATGGGTACTTACAAAAAAAAAAATCTTCTTAGAACCACATTAATTAAGTTGATCAAAATATTTGAAAGATTAATTTTGATTTGTTAAATAACTTTTCTTCTCCCGGCAATACAATTCTGATGTATATTTGTTCATTTAATAATTTTTATACGTTAGGAAATAAATATGTATTTGTAAAATAAAAGCTTATTGTTTAATTATTAAAAAATATTAAATTTATTGTAATTTAATTTATATGGTTGCTCTATACCCTAGAATTTTCTTATATTTGGTAAATTGAATACACTAGAGCCCCGATTATCCGCGAGTGCCACGGAAAAAATTTATTAATTACGAACCTCAAAAAAACCGATTTTAATCCAAGCCAACAACAGGGAAAATACAATAGGCCCTACAGTGCGAAGGTCGAAAATTACTGATAGGTTTATTGTGCATCGTGATCCTATAGGCCTTCTCGGAATTTGTGGATGCAAACGTAGAGCAAAGGTATCTGCTTTACTGTACATATTTTAAAAGTTTTACATATTATGTTTTTTGTACAATAAAATATAGTTTTTAATGGTGAAATATTTTTTTCGTGTTTACACCTCATTTTTAGTCTTTTTTCGAGTAATCCGCGATTTTCGTTATCCGCGAAGCCGTTGCCACCCAATCCCGCGGATAATCAGGGCTCTACTGTACTTTGAATTATGTATCAATAATTTAGGAAGTACACAGTTATCTGAAGGTTCGCGAAGAAAAAGGTTGTATTCCACTGTTTCAGTCTACTCCAATAAGAAAGGAGGCTCATCAAATCAGTCAGTGCTTGTGTTTGGCACCCTCTAATAATTTTTGAATCATTTGATGGATCTTCTTGAAGCTTGGTATGGACATTCAAGGACTAGGAACGATGTAACTTTTATATCTGACATCTTTTTCAACGAGATCTTTACCGAAAAATCAGCACGAGAAGACAACACATTGGAATTTAAACATTGGATTCTATCTTAATTTAATTAATACCACATTGTCTTAAACAATGAGTATTACATCTTTCATCCATTGCAATAGATATGAATAAAATGAATGGATTTAAGCCATTTTAAATATATAATGCTAACTTAATCATTTTTTTTAGCATTAAATCCATAATATTGTAAATATAGTATTTGGTTTTCTCGTTTTACCACTTTCCCCCCCCCAAAAAAAAACATTTTTCATAGTATACACGAAAGCACAACCAATTCCTCTGAGACAGGATGTGACCGCGCTACCGGAACTGGTGTTTTTCCACACAGTCTACGAGTTAAAAGAGTTCCAATAAGGCATGACTTATGTCTGTTTGAGTTGTAGTTCGGGTTATAGATCTGGTGACAAACGGACAAAATTCCCCTCCCCTTGTAAGCTTTCGTGAATAGTTGCTAAAAATGAAAAAAATTAAGAAAAAAATTATTTTAAGGAAAGTAGGCTTTTAATTCTTTCAAACTTCTTACTTCTTTTTAAAGCAATCTGTTAATTCGTTGAAATCATTGCATACAGTGATTAAACAAACTATTTAAAATACTTTCCCTCCTTGAATTTTATTTACTACTTCTATCGCATTACTTTCTTTATGATGTATATTTTTCACTTGCCATGTGTTTATGTAGTTCTTTTTCTTCAGTTATTTTTTAGTCCTTCCCTCTTTCCCTACTCTGCAATTCCTCAAAACAATGTTTGGAACTTTAAAAGTCCAGTGGCATGCTTCCTCCATTTCGAATGCTGTGAATACTCCCCCACCCCCCGAACAACAACTAGAATGCCAAGCCCAGCTCGTGAATTTTGGATGGGCCAAATTCGGATTCCTTGTTGTGCTCTTGGTGACTTCTGATAACTTGGAAAATGTTGACTGGGCGAAATGTCAATACATGCGCTTAGAAATAATTTGATAGCTGCGTGTCAAACTTTCCCCCAGACTCAAAACTGCTTGAAAACATATCTTTCCTTAAAGAAAAGATATTAGAACTACATTTAACTTAGAATGAATTTGGAACCTTCAGAATCCATTGAAATATTTTTACTTTTTCGTTTTATGTTTTAATGTTCTGAAATTGATTTCGGCTGAATAACGCTTCGTCTAATTTTCAAGAAGTAGCATTCGAAATGTCAGAATAGATCCATTTTCCAGTTTAACGTTACTTGAAGAAATAGTTTCGTATCAAAGTTTAGTGAAATAATCAGGAACTGGAGGAGCGCAATTCCCTGGCAGAGGTCGGGAATTTTCGTTCCTCAAGACGGTCTTTGGGTTCACCCAGCCCTCTAATGAAACCGGTTTTTGTTTTCCCCGTGATTAAAGGCGGAAACCATCTATCTTCTGTCCGATGATCGTGAGAAGTTGGGATCTTCCCTACACCCCGAAGGGCCTCCACTTTAAAGGGGGAATCTTTTCATTAATTTTAATTATTATGATTCTTTTTCATCATTTAATTTTGTTTAAGTGTAAATCTTTATTATTACATATTGATCTTATTGTGTTGCTTTCATTAAACCCAATAGAAGATAATTTGCGCATGCTCAGAAGTCAGTTAGAGCAAGGCAACATAGTGACAACATCTTTTTTTCATAAAAAATGATATTCTGTATTCGCGAAGCTAAATAAGAAAAAAAAAGGGAAAAAAACACTTTTGAAAGTGATGAATTGTATGTTCTAGCTTTGACTCGGTATCAACGAATTACACAAATGTATAAAATGATTATATATATTTAATAATTGATGTCATAAAATATTCTATTCTCTGCTACTATCGGAAATTACAGTAAGGCAGAAAACAATCGTTAAGAAACTTCCAACAGCTATGTTTCTATCTAAGAATACTTGAATATAAACATAAAGTGTACAGATATCTATATTCATATATGTAGATACATTCAGTATAATCTCTATCTATATTTTTTTAAGAAATACATTACATATCTTTATTGTAAAATAGTTTGCTTGTATCGTGAAATAGTTGATTCATTTCATAAATAAACTTTCATTTTTCAATTGAAATTAAAAACAAATAATTTCAGTAAAAATGTAATTCTGTAATTTATTTATATTACACTTTCTTGAGTTCAAAAAGTAATTTAAAATACGAATTGATATCTACAAAACATAACTTTGCCACTGATGAGAATTAAATCAACAAGTGACGCAGTTTTAAGTCAACAAGTGACGTCTCCTATTCGAAACTGTTTTTTTGACTACAGTTTTATTGCTTTCAGGGAGTAGCCTGGCAATTAAGTTTCTTTAGTAATTAAGCAGTTACATTCTTACATTCTAAAAGATTTAAATTATCTTTAAAATTTGTATTCTAAAGTTATAATGTAGTGAAATTTAGATTCCAGTAGTTGAGCTGACATGTTTGCAACGTCGGTTGACGATTAGGTCTATTGATAAAAATAAATAAATAAATAAATAAATAAATAAATAAATAAATAAATAATCATAAAAGTGATAATAAGATATGATGGTAGAAGCTTACTAAAGAGTTTTTTGGTAAACATATTCAATTCCTTAGTGTTCAGTCTGAATCTTAAAATTTAGTATCTTCTTTAATTGTTCTGGATTTCTGCCTAATGTCTCCTAACCTGCTGACCGTCTTAATAGCCAGGTGTTATTGGCGTGTTCTGCTTTTAGCGAAGCTACCTTTCAACCACAAACCAATCTTTAAGGCTCCGCAGTGGTTTATCAATCTGGTTCCGTTTGTCTTTGTGGTTTCTCAGTTGCCACTGGTCTGCCGGACTGTCTGCCACTTTGCAACCTGCTTGTTGTGGGCATACAGCAAAACTGAGGATTAGGCAGTTTTACACCTTGCTCTTCAATGCCTCTCGCTGTCCACAGGGTGCTTGGCCTCATTAGCAGGTAATTCTCGCCAAATCGGAACTCGTAATCCCTTTTGGAGACAGATTCCGTAATCCGCACCGTCGACTAGGGCGTAAGAAGATTAAGACCTTCTTTTCAATTACGGCGTGGCGTTGTTGCAAGCGGCTATGTGCGGGTTTCCCCGTAAAGACCAGCGCTTTCATACCTGTTCTTTGTATTCGATCACATTGTTCTACGACAGTCTTAACAAACGCCTTTGTAGACTTAGGAAAAGGGCTTCTGGAAAGGAGGAAGCTTTAGGGACGAAAAGTTTGGAGAAAAGATGCATGAAAGTTGAGCAGTGGGTTATCTGTAGTTCAGTTCAATAAAAATCTGCAATATATCAGCGACAAGACGTCTTCGCAGATAACGTGTCCTCGTAAAGATTGTGTTACACCATTGAAGGCCAAAGTTTGCTTGAAAAACTCGATAAATTTTCGGCTTTGAAAATCATGTTCATTTTACAATCAATAATTATACAGTAGAATTCTGCTACAAAAAGCTCGTAATTTACACATCCAAAGAATGAATACTGTCTTTTATGTCTATATCTGATGTCTTTAAAATATAACAAGAATTTTGAAGAACTTAAAGCCTACTTTCCTTAAATCTGATTTCTTACAATTTATTTAAAAAAAAAATTCTTAAGCTTTTTAGAATTTAAGTGCTGAAAAGGATAAAACCGAAAAGCCTGCATCGGTTATTTTCAAATTCTAGTATCTGATGAATAGAAATAGCACACATTTTATTTTTTCTAAAAAGAAAAAAAATGTTTAAATACGCATTATTAATTTAAGTTATCCAAAGCCGATTAATTTAATCATATCGAACCATTGCCCATTTTAATGAATTATTTAAAAAGGGATTAAATTTCATTATTTAAAACATGAAGTTTTATCAGAAATAAGATAGAAATCCATTGTTTAAATTCCAGTGCTTTTCTATGGGAATTTTTTCGCCGTCTCGCGCTATTTTTTACGACAAGCAACCACTTGAAAAAGATTTCAAATATAAAAATTAGATCTTCTCTAGTCCTTGATAATTCATACCAACTTTCAAGAAGATCCATACAGCGGTTCAAAATTTGTTAGGGAATATACAGATACACAGATTACATGCACTCTCACTTTCGTAGGAATTGTAGGCTAAAAATTTACCTTTAGTGCTTTTAAACAAATTTCACACCATTAACAAATGTTAAATTAAAGAAAAATATCTACAAAAAACTTATGCAAATGTCTTATCATAAATTTATTTACGTAATTTTCTCGTCCTCCGATATTTAGAATGTAATTGGAAACTCTATATATAAATATAAAAAAAAAACATTAGAATGTTGATTTTGTTAATATATATATATATATATATATATATATATATATATATATACTCAATTCATTAATCCTTGAATATCTTATGGTAGAATTTGGGGAATTTAGTATCTTCACACATAAGGGGAACAAAACAAAAAAAAATCTAAGTTTGTTTGTTTTTTTTCAATTAGTTTACTTGTTTTTGAGCATCTATTATATTTATTATTATTTTTTCATTATGAATAATTAATATCCGACCAGGAATAAGAGACCCTCGACACTTCTGCGCATGTCAGAAGAAGGCGAATCCATTTCCAAAATAGGGTAGTCAATTTGTCTCGCGAGAAGTTTGATCCGTCTTGTTTGCTAATTATTAAACATCGGAAAATTAGGTTTTATTTTGTGAACATTACAGTTTTTAAAATTGTAACTATTTTGCTTATCAGTTGAAGATTTTACTTATAATAATAAAAAAAAAATTGTGATCTCAAAATTGCTTCACAAATCGACAGATCTTGACACTCTGAAAGTGGAGAACTGAAATCCGTGGTTGGACAGTATGTCATTTTATTCATTTCATTTAGAATCCAACTTAAAACAAAAGCGTATTTATTTTGGCAAACCCCTCCCCCTCCCATCCCTCAAACTAGAGGGATTTCCTTAAATTTAGAACGACGAATATTTATGGTTCAACTGAAAATAAGAGCACTTTTTCCTTTTTATTCTGCACCTCACTCCAGTCCTGAAAATGTATCCCAGCTCTGCATCCTCAGACATCAGTAAGCAACGTGCAGCTAAGCGTATCCCTAATACATTTCATATTTTTCAATTTGAAATTTTTATTTGTCTCTCATTTGTTAACAATATTTGTGTATTTATCCTATTGCTTGGTTTATATCTAGTTGATTGTGTTTTTTGCATTCGTGGTTCATTTACATAATTGTTCTTTCAAGTGGTAATGCACTTGACTACGAGCTAGAAGAGCGGAATTCAATTCCAGTGTAGATCGGGGATTTTGCTACGCTGAATTCTCCTCCAGACGGGTCCAGGGTCCACCGAGACCTCTGTAGAATAGGTACCAAGTTTCTTTTCTAGGGATTAATGGTAAGCATCGTTAATGGGAATGGCGTCGGGCTGACCATTCGACCTCAACTTACAAGTTGGTCAACCAACCCCGTTGATTTTCCTTGGAAACCCCGGAAGTCCTACATCCCAACAGGAGGGGATAATTAAACTTTTAAGTATTGTTATTTTAACTAACTGAGTATTTTGATTATTATAATTGAAGAACATGCGAATTTTAAACAGTTATTTAGTATAGTATCGTACTTTATATTTTTCATTTTACAATTGAAATTTTTTCTCTACATGTTCTTGTCGAGAAATCGGAGCAGGAAGAGGATAAAAATTCCAATAGAAAATATTAATCCCAAATCAATGATATCTAATAATGGAATTAATTTAGATACAAAGCTAATTTTAAACAAAGCCCTTTAGCTAATCTACTAACTTTATCTGTGTGATTAAAATTAATCCGATTTTAAACAACTCAAGTAAAGTACAGATTGTTTTTTTGTTTTTTTTTTAATGAAACAAATACAGTGTGTTTATAAATGAATATCGGGGTTTTAACGCTTTGTAGTATTTATTACGTGAAACGTAAACGGAAAATTAATACATGTATTGAAAGAGCATCTCAAACAGTTTTGTTTGTTGGTACGCGCATGCGCTAAAAGACCTGTGCATTGGCGCCTGTGCGCATGCGCTAGAAAGCGTCAGTAGCAAACATGGCGACTAGTGAACAGAAAGCGTTTTGTGTTCTGCAGTTTGCAAAGACGAAATCTGTAGTTACTGTGCAACGTGCGTTCCGTAATAAGTTCATATGTGATCCCCCAAGTGATAATAACATCCGTAGATGATATCACCAGTTTGAAAATGCCTTTGCAAAGGAAAGAGTACGGGACGACCAAGGGTTAGTGAAGAGAGTGTTGAGCGGGTGAGAGAGGTTGAACGTCACTGTACCCGAACGCTGGATTGGCCGCAAAGGGCCCACTGACAGAGCCTGTTTTCAATGGCCTCCACGCTCCCCCGAACTGACGCCATGTGATTTCTACCTGTGGGGGTTCATAAAGGATCGTGCGTATGTGCCTCCACTACCAGCTGACCTACCCGACCTAAGAAACAGGATTCCGACAGCTGTTGCAACAATAACCCCAGAAACACTAATCAACGTTTGGGAAGAACTGAGCTATCGACTTGATGTGTGCCGTGTAACAAAAGGTGCTCACATTGAACACTTGTAGGCTTCTAGGGAAAACTGTTTGGGTTGCTCTTTCATTTCATGTATTAACTTTGATTGTAAGTTTCACGAAATAAATACTACAAAGCGTTAAAATCCCGATATTCGTTTATAAACACCCTGTATTATAATTTAAATTGCAAACGTAGACTTTTCTTTTTTTCTAGATTTTAGGTTAAAAAATAAAATTTTAAGGACAATATTTTAAGAAAAATAGGTTTAAGAACTTCTTGTTAAAAATTGGGTTTTATCTATTATTTTGTCTTACTGATTATTTTTATTTGATCTACCTTATCTTTGGCTTGTTGATCGAGTTTTATTTTTGTAGTTATCCTTTATTCTTATCTTATTTTTGTGTTTGTATCTTTATCTAACATTTCTCTTCTTTCTGATCTTTTTTCCTTTTATTTATTTGCTTTCAGGATTTTTCTAGATATAAGAAAGATTAGTTAATTTTTTATATCCTTTTATTTTGTGTTATTGACTGTGTATTATAATACGTATTTTCATAGATTTTTGATCTTTTGAAGAATGATTTTGTTGCCTCTCAAATTTAAAAATTGTTGACTAAATAAGCAAAATAATCCTCTTTAAGCATTTTTGTCCTGTGCTTGTCCCATTTGTCCATATGTTGGATATCATGTTAAGACGGGTGGACGGAATTCCACAATATTTGGGACCTGCTTAATTGTGGTCCAACTAAAACGCAGGCCCATTTATTTCGGTCTCCACCCCTCCATCCCACAAAACGAAAAATCTCCGAGAAGTCGCAAAAAACGGCTTGACTGATTTCTTTAAAATTTAGTACGATGCTTATATGTGGTGCAACTTAAAATATGAGCACCATTATTTTGTTATCTCTCAGTCTTCAACGTTCACCCTCAGCTGTGCATGTTTATCTAAGCGGTAGATAGCTGAGCATACACCTAGAAATATATACATTTTACTAGTATGCTTCTGTGAATCAGTAGAATGGCAAGCTCTCCTGACAGCGCTCTTATAAAATGAACTGAAAACCTGATACTTGCTGGTATCCCTTTGGGAATTAACTTTCCCGTCTCTGAAGCAGTTTAACTGAAATGGAATATTAGTCCTAAGGCCTCAGCAAATTAACTGCATATTGAGACACCCGTTTATGCTTACATTAGGGAGAATATTAGTCATGCAAATTTCTCATTACGGATTCCCGTCACAGAGTTAGGAATATATTGCATTGACGGAGATGTCCTCTGTACTTGCCCTTGTTCCCATAACAGAAGGCCATTTCTGCTGGTGTCTAATCGCGATAAACCAAGGGATCGAGTTGTACCAAGCCTTTGGTGGTGGCTGCATTCTGGACTGCTTGCTCTCACTTCCCCTGTAGCAATCTAATTATCTTCTCGCGGTAAATTCCAGCGCCTAAATTAGCCAGATTACTTGAATCTAAAGCTAATGAAGATGTAAGGCTAACGTTTGCTTATTCGCAACGGAAGAAATTTCCCTTTCACTTAAATACTAATAGACATTTGTAAATTAAAAGATCTTAAGTTAAATAAACAAAAAACAAACAAACAAAAAAAAAGCCAAATGTTTAGTTTATAGCTGCAACAATTGTAGAATTGGTTATGAATCTGCTGTTATGAAGAAAAAAAATATAAATAAATATATATACAATTCTTTAACAAATATGAAACATCTTGTTATATTGTTTGAGTATGTCGTCTACTAAATTTGGCCGCATTTGAGAACTGTGGATAGATGGGAAAAGATGAACCATGGCTGATAAATAATTGAAGCTGATTAAAAAAAATTATTTTATTTATTTTGTTGTTTTATTTATATATCTACTTTGTACTGGACTAAACATTAGTGTCCCTGCTTCCCTTTAGTTTTTGAAGTAATGGGTTTGTTAGGTAAGATCAATTGGGGGGAGGGGGGTCGTGAGAGTTCGTTCGTATTGATTTTGGAGAGGCTTAGGGGGAACCCCTCTCACAACAGAAAAGTTGTCGTTTTCGAAAAAATTTTTGGAGATGTTTTTGTTTATTTAATTCACAAAAAGATTGGTGGCGTTCACATCGTGAACATATTATTTAAAACTTATTTCTATTATGAAAGTTACGAAATAGAAAGTTAATTCATATCATATCCTACCATTAAGATTTTTAATGATTAACCTCGGTTTTTATGTTTCATTAACGGCTACGAACTCAATCAAAGTTTCTAATTGTTTGAGACTTGCTAGAGTTGGAATAGATGTTCTGAAACATCTTAATGTTAAAAATAAAAATTAGAAACTTTCCTTTATGTTCTTAAGAATTAGTCAGAACATAATATTTCTGTGGTTCGTAATCTGCAGGATTTAATAGTAGATTTTTCATATTTATTTATGAAAACAAAACTCTGCTTTGATTTTAATAAATCGAGTTTGCAAGAGCTTACTAATAGCTTAGTGATTTTTGTTTGTTTTTGTTTTAGCCTACATTCCTAGGAAAGTGGGGCACATCAAATGAATCAATCTTTGTGTATATGTTTTCCCTTCCCCAATAACTTTTGAACTGCTGGATGAATCTTCTTGAAACTTGATAGACAGTGAGGATTTTTTTTTTCAGTACAATGAAAAAACTTCTACTATTGATGTTCAACAGCCATTGTAATTATAAAAAAGTCTTTTCGTTTCCATTATTTTCACTACTTTAAGAAAGTAGAAAAAAAAAAGAAGGAAAATTTTAGCAAAATAAGCTTCGACTTCTTTCAGTAACTTCTTGTTTTTTATTTAAAACTCTTGAACAACTAAAGAATGTTCCATCATTTACTTATAGAGAAATTACTTCTTTTATTTCAATAATTTAAAGTGTAGAAACATAAAAATTATTTATTTTAAAGAAAAGAAAAATTTAATGTAAATTTTATTTACATTAATTATTTATTTTAATTAATTAAAAAAATACTGCTTTAGAATATCAGATTTATTATCATCTGTAAAGATTTTTGTTTTTGTATTTTATATAAAATTACATTATACAAGTAAAGTAGGGATTTACTTTTTATTTACTTCTTCTTTTGTTAATATAACAGGCTTTATATTTAAGTTCCCGGGCAGGAATTTCATAAATATTCCAAATTCTTGGCAAAACAACAGTTTGGGAGTTTATTGGAGATAATGATCTGCATCTCGTAGCCTTTCCATAGCTAATAAGCGGATTTATTGAGACTGAACCTCTTTCAGACGCTGATTGGAACTTCTAAATCAAAGCCAAAGACATTACAGCTCCTTATTATTCCCCATTAAGATGTTATCGTTGCAATCTTTTGCAAGTGACGGCCTATCGCCTCGTCTCTGCTATGAAATTGTGCCTGCTAATGCAGCCTTTCTGGAAGCACAGGAGTCTGAAAACGAACAGCCTGCCTACTAACTTATTACGGCATTGAGCTCGTAAAAAACTAACATTGACAGAGGCCCGATTGATTTTGCACTTCAAATTGCATCTATTGAAAGCAACGAGAAATAAGCTTTTATTTTGTGACCAAAGTAGATGGCCTCAGGAAAGCCAAGAGAAAGTTGTTTCTCTTGAAGGGAATTTAAGAAATGAATCAATAACTTTGAAAATTAAAAAAAATATCAAGTGATTTCTTGGCGCAAAATGACAGGTAATACTTGGAGGAAATATCGACTCTTTCGGAGGAAATTTGATTCTTTGATTTGATTTGTTATTCTAAGAACTAGCAGATAACCCGTTACGCATGAATATATAATACAACTTTAAAACTAGCTTTGTGATGGGAATTGAGCGTAAGCTCTAGAGCATCTTTTTTTTGTGGTCTGTAGAGAGGTGGAGATCAAAATATCGTGTTCATATTTTAAGTTGAACCATTCAGAGGACTCTTGAGTAAGTAACCACATGGGTTGAGGGATATCACATTCATTCTCAGCGTAGTCGATTCAGTGTAGATAGATCCCAATTTTATTAAATTAACATTATATCATATATACTCTAGTGAATGGCCAACCAAAACCGGAAGTGTGTTGGATAGGAATTCGCATTGTTTTTCCTAAACCTCCGGGACTACGGACAGCCCAATGAGGTATGACTCATAGGACTCCGACTCCCGGTTTGGGCGGTGCAGAGCGTTGTAGCACAGACACATATAAAGTTATACAGACAGATATAGGAATATAGTAAAGCTCCTGGCGGAGTCACTCAATATGAAATCCTAATGGAATCCATATTCTAATCTTTTTCCGTTCAACAGTACTGCATTTCCCAATTTTTAATTATTATCTTTGATAGCAAATGGAGCTGTTTATAAGAAGAAATTGATAGGTTTGAAATTGACAATTGTGGAACCGAATTTCCAACGTTTAAGAAGAAACTTTAAATGATATAAAACCAAAGTTTCTTAATTGAGAAAAATTACGATTTGAAATGGTCGTGCATTTTCAGTTTGTTTCGTATTTGAAGAAACGTAAACCGATAATAGCTCCTACGGCAAATTCCAGAAAATTGGAAATTTCATGGACTAATAATGGAAGAAAAACATCAGTGGCATAAACCTTTTCCCATCAATTTTACAACTGTTCTATTCTCTTCAATATTCATTTGGAAAAATGGAGATCGATTTTTCTTTCGGAAGCTCTGCTCAATTTATCTGGAAATGCACTGTTCTTCAATTCTAATTTGCAGGAAATAAAGGAGAAAGACGGGGAAAAAAAAAAGGTGACTAAACTCACGAGCATAGAAATTCTTCATGCATTTGACAAGAGTGAAATAAATACGCATCAATGATCTAATAGTAGGATTTTTCTCCCTGCACTCCAGCAGTGAATAATTCATTTGCCTGCT
Source organism: Thereuonema tuberculata (assembly GCA_023159025.1). Classification (NCBI taxonomy): domain Eukaryota; kingdom Metazoa; phylum Arthropoda; class Chilopoda; order Scutigeromorpha; family Scutigeridae; genus Thereuonema; species Thereuonema tuberculata. Next base: position 235,418,789 of record JAFIDM010009631.1, read on the forward strand.
GTCAGATGGCGCAAAGGTATTTTTAATACGAAGGAGACATGTGAAAGCTTCCACACAATACTCTGCTTCAGTGGCAATGGTTTTTGGCAAGTAATACATCTTCGTCGACGGAGCAATTGGAGAAAATTAGAGACCAAATAAATGCAAAACACAGGGAATTCTTTCTGAACGCAATTTGTTGGTGTGTACAGTTGCGAAACAGTAAAACAAGGATTTACGGTTTTTCTTGTATAAATAACAAAGCATCTATTACATATTGAACCTTTTATTTACAAAAGTAAACATTTACAAAAATTCACAAATGATTCAACGAAAAAAATAATAGGAAATTGGTATATGTTATACTATGATTAAAACAAAAAAATATGTAGGCTTCCACCTCAAAATCTTACGAAATGAAAATCCCAAAAAATATTCCAATAAAGCGATAAATTTATGGAAAATAAAAGCAATAAATTTACGGTGTATTATATATTCAAGATACATATAATTAGAAATCAATATGTTGAATTCATTAAATAAGGAATACATGTAATCTTATTACGAATATTCTATATAACTATTTATCTATAAATTGAAGATAATTAATTTGAAATGAGAATTCATTTGTACATATGAAATATAAAAGTCAGTAATTTTATAAATAATTTAGATGTAATGTATTAATTTATGTTTTATTGTTATTTTTTAACAAGCCAATTCACAGTTTTGTAATAGATACAAAAATCAAACGACCCGGACAATTTTAATTCTATTAAGTCTTGCGTTGTTAAAAGTGACCATTGACAAAAAAATGAGCCTGCAGGATAGTGTTGCCGCCCAAGCATTCTCAATGATCCAGAACCGGAAGTGGCCACATTGGGCCGAGGATTTAATATTCGTTCTTAGTAAATTAGGTTCAGTATAGATTGACCTCAATTCTGTTCAATTACCGCTATTCTCCTGACCTTTTTTGGAAAGGAAGCCGGATGAACCTCCAGGTCATGGAGAGACCCTTGAGGTTGTGACGGGACTCTGACTCCTGGTTTTGAATGTGGAGGACGTTTCACATTCATACACACACAAACACACAAGGGAGTCACAAACACACAAACACACACAGCGTAGGAGATTGGCAAAAATTCAGTAGAGAACATTCTTAACTTATGCCGAAAGAATCAGAATTAATTGTAAACAATGCTCCTATGCGAAATACGACTTAAATAACGACTTAAATCTCTTTACTGCTAAATCATTATAAAGGCAAGGAAATTCAGTTATCCTAGATGCTAAAAACGAAGGTATAGTTTTCAAATTAGTATTATTAGGGGAGACCGGGGTCAGTTGGCATAAGGGGCTAGTTGGTACACAGCTTCTATTCCCTACCACCGTGTAGCTAGAGTGCTGACATCTTGGTAGTGGGAAGTATATGTAAAGGTGCATCATCCATTGTGACTTTAGTTTGCTTGGAAGCGTCACGAAGGAAGTGACCCCTGTTTCATCGTTTTTCTGACTGGTGAGTAAATTTTTTCATCGTAAATTTTTTTGTTCTGGTGAACATGTAGATCGAATTAAGGTACTGCTTTTGGCGGTTCTCGAAACAGTGGATAACTGTGGTTCCATGCATGTATCATAATCTTTTGTTTCTGATGTGTGGTATCCATTTTGTTTTGGAAATTCCTGTGGGGCTGGTTGGCATAGTTAGGTAGGGGTCAGTTGGCATAGCTACGACAAATGGTAAAAAAGGGGAAAAACTGGAGATGGCCAGACGAGGAAGACTAAATTTGGTACGACCAAACTAAAGTTCTGCGAAATTGAACCCATCTGTTAAATAACTCCTACATTTGTGTTTGATATCAAACAATAACTTTAGGTAGCTAAGAATTCATTGTTTGTTCATACATTTAATTTAATTTGTCATACAGTTGTTGTTTTTTTGTTCAAGTATTATTAAAATAAAATTTTTGATAAAATAAAATGTTTTTCTTGAAAATTGCTGTGTTCTGCTCAAGCACCCCTATCCATAGCACGTTATGCCAACTCGCCCCTAGGGGTATGCCAACTAGCCCCGCATACGAGATTAGTTGGCATAGTTGCAAGCTTTTAGGAAAAGTGTTTTTGGGGTTACCTAAACACGAATTTAATTAATGGGTCCTACATAATTTTGTAGTCAAAAAGATAAGGTATCCGCCGCATTCACCAGAATCCCCTTAAGTATTGCACAAAAATAATAGAAAAATCAAAAACCAAAATCTATGCCAACTAGCCCCGGTCTCCCCTACATAGAATAAGTTCAATTAAATAAGTAAAATTGTTTTGAAATTCCTGAAAGTGGTAGGAGGTTTGCTATTACCCAGCAATTTTTTTGAAACCTAGTTGACGTATGTTTAAAATAATTGCGACTGCAAAATAAAAAGATAATAAGGAGAAGGAAAATTCTTTGAAATTCCTAATTTTTCTTTGGAATCGTATTGAAATGAACAGCAATTGCTTAAGAAATTAATGAACAGTATCATATAGAATTTTGATGGAACAATGGAGAAAGACATGCATTTGAGATAAATTACTAATTCTCAAATAAAAGGTGAATATTAGAATAACAGTTAATGTTCTTTTGTCGGCAGAAACATTTCACTTATTAGTTTAGATGCAGCCAAAAGACAACAACTGTATATGGCAGACAATGTTTATTTCTCTAGCTCCGCTAGTCAGAGTAACAAGACTTGTGAAAACCTAAATATGATGAAAAACAATTCTGATCGTGGAAAGAAGGAAAAACTACGGTTCTTATTAAAAAAAAAATCAATATTTGAGAAGGAGGTTTTCTATGTCAATTCAGCCACTGCAGTATTCTGATAAAGAGCCCAAAGTAAATTTTTCAACATCATCATTTTACAGCTGTAATTTATGCTTACAATTATATTTCTTGGATCAAAATTTAGTTCTGAAATGATGTAATCCAAATTTCTCTACTAAAACAAAATTTATTTTAAAATGATATTTTTCACAAAGCTGTTTAATTTTAGCCTTTTTCGCTGGGAAAGTAAGGAAAACAAATGAAGTCAGCCAGTCTATGTTTATCTGAGTGGTAATTACCTAATAACTTCTGAACATGTAGATATGTCTTCTTGAAATTTGGTATATGTATTTGCTGAAAAATAACAATCCAAGTACTAAACTGAAAATTATAACTTTCATTTGTTTCTCTGCGAGAAATTAGCAAGTGAAAGGGACAACATTTCTCGTAGAAAAGCATTAGAATCTAAATAACGGATTAATAATCTTAATAATGGTTTCTCAAGAAGCAATATTAAATCTATAATCTACAATGTTAGATCATCAACTATGAATTATAATCGTCACTATTATCATTTTAGCGATGACAATATAGAAAAAAAAGCATGTTTAATGTTACTGTTAACTATCTAATAATGGTGTTCAATAGTGATTCCCAAACGCAAGAGGTCGTAAGAAGTGTCGCAAGAGGTGACTTGCTGTGCCCCGAAATATGAAAGTATATTTTAAAAAATGAGTAAAAAGTCATATTGTAAAAGCAACTTGAACTGTAAAAACTATTTCTTAACTTACTTTATTACAGCCATATCATTAATTGAGATTTATTACATTCTTGTTCAATTAATAACAAGCTGTAGTTATAGGCTTTATCTATCAATTTAAATCGCTTTATAGGCAATTCACAGCTAATTAGTATTGGTTTTTTAGAAAATTCAAAACAAAGCCATTCCGTATAATTTGCAATCTATTAAATGCTTGCGTTGTTAAAATTTATTTATTCATGCACAATTTATTTATTCCAACTATTGTAATTCAAGGGTCAAGTACAATTTCAAGCTACGTCCACATTGATTGCATTTAGTATATCTATCACCATTTTACACCATTCGGGCGATTTTGATACAAGTGGTTGCTTCAACCGGAAATGGTCACCTTTGGGCTAAGTAAAGTAATATATATGTTCTCAGCATTGTCAATTCTGTGTAGATAGATCCCAATTTTGTGTAATTACCATGACTTTCATGACCGGTCAGTGGCAACTGAAACGGAAATAGCCTGAACTCGAAGTCAGATTTTTTCCAAAACCTCCAGGTCATGCGTAGTTCTAATAGTTATGACTCATAGGGCACCGACTTCCGGTTTGGGCTATGGAGGACGTTTTATACACACACCTCAAGGAAAACTTAACAGCTCCTCCTTGCGGGTTCGTGAAAAAGTAGCTTCATAAGGTTCATAGTCAACTCTAAAATTTATCTAATATTTTTTGGACTTTAAAAATATAACGAATTCATCTACAGTTCCTAAATAGCAGCAACATTTGCAAAGATTTCTGGTATCCATGAATTTTACAATTCACAAATTAATCGAAATGGGTTTACCAGTAATGTATTTTGGCAAATCGAAGTTGGGTGTTATAAGTAGGATTTCGAGATTTTTGAAAACATTATCACCTTTTGATTATACAACGACAGAATGTGAAACTAATTTATTTTTAATCTAATTATTCATCCTAATTGCAATTCAATTCTTCAAAATGGATTCATTATCTATGGTAATTCTATTAATTTCAGTATAATAATTCGTGAATTTCAAACCAGAGACATTAATTGTCCCCGAGGATTAGAGATATTAAGAACACAGTCCAGCAGACACTATCTCGTTAGAGCAAATAGAATTTAACTCTACTTTGATAACAAATGGTGAAAATCTCATTTGTCATAAACTTTTCAAATAGATGACGCAGTTGAGTAAAAGTAACTACAAAAGGATTTGTTGCTATGGTAATGATTGAGTATACGCCAAGGAACATATTTTGAAGTTTGGCAGATTTCAAGTTGTTAATACATATTAAAAGTTTATGTATCATCATTTACCTAGATTATTTATACAGTAGTTCAACTTGAACATAGGCACATTATTTTGGTCTCCACCCGATCCATTCTTTTAAAATTATCTCGAAAACTATCGCTGAACAATTTTTTTTTTTTGGTTTTTCAAAATTTGATACGATGGTTATTTATGGTTCATTGCTCTCCACCATAATCCTTAAAATGGATCCCTCAGCTTTACATCTTCAGTCCCACTATGCGATGGATAGATGAACATATGCCTTATATAATTGTGTAGGTGATCAGCTAGAGTCAAGGTTCTATTAGATCTCGCGGTTGAAACAGAAACCTGAGCTGATGAAATAGGACATGCTTTCCTTTTTCCGTTCCAAATTTCTGTGGATGGTAAATTCATAATAGAAATGAAATGAACGAGAAACAAACAAATTAATTTAAGGCTTGATGAGTTCTTTTTTGAATATTGACTGAAAATTCGAACATGCGAAAGTCTCAACATTCCACTTAATATTTTTCTTCTTTGTTTGTCTGTTTGTATACATATGGAGCCCCTAAAAATAATAGGGCCTTCTTAACAAGCTTCTCCAATGGTACTGTGGCAATTTTAATGCACTTTTCTGAAGCCAAATTATTAGAGAATGGAAAAAGGATAAAAGATAAATTTCAGAATATCTTCGAGCTGATTCAGACAGAGCACCCGGGGAAGCATGGAAGCATGAAGAGGCATGGAAGCATCCTTGCTCTTGTGAATGTACCAAATGACCACACAATTCTGTAACATTTAAATATTTTTGATCCCATACAACGTTTAATGAAAAGAAATACTTTATTAAAAATTAAGTGAAAATAAAATATTTTACTACAAAAATGATTTCAATAGTTCTGAGGTAGATTCGCGGTAGACCATAAAAGAATTAATTAGGTGCTTTAAATGCAAATAAAATTACATATTTAGATGCATTACTTCCGTTGAAACGATAGTTAAATATTGTAGGTTTTATTATCCATGAAAAATATCAAATATATGAAATTATATGAAAAACCTATTCAATAATAGCTATGTCTATTCCAACTAAAATGTCAGAAGGATTCTATCAGGCCTTCTGTATTTAATACATTTTAGGTTAGCGTTATTCTTTTTATGTAAAGACTTATTGATTTACACTATGTTATACAGAATTACTAAATTTCTGTATAACGAGATTTATTCCATAAAATCAATAGAGTGCTCACGTTAGTTATAATAAGATTATAAGATTACAAATCACTTAAAAAGGTAAAGATGGAACATTCAGTAAATACAGGATTCAAAACTTTACAGGTTTAATAATTAATTCTCTGCAAATTTAATAAATGGCTTTGCAAACATCGAGGTGAAGAGATCTGTTGCATTTTAGTATTTAATTTAGAATACATTCACTTTATATTCCGTAGTTACTGAGCACGCGACATCATTATAATGATCTGTGGCTAAGCGATCGTTAAATAATAAAACATTGAATATAATAGACAACAAAATATTTTAATTTCAAAATTAAAGTTAGAAATTAGATTTTAGCATAGTCAAATCATCAGTTACTGTCTCAATATTCCCCATTAGAATTAATTTATAAAACTATTTATGTTATTTGAAAATAAGAAGTTCGTGATAGAATTTAAAGTCTACTTATCTCAAAACTTTGCACTTTTTATCTTTGAAATAACGTAAACCAAAGTCTTTGTTTATTTTTAAGTTCCAATACTTTCTGAATGGAATCACTTTAAATATTCCAGTTCCTGAGGTTAAGAATTAAATCTGTCTTACCTACTAAGTTGTTTAATTCCAATTAACTTTAATCACATCAAAACATGAGCAAATTGGAATTGCTTAAAAAGATTAATATAAATTTTGTTTAAATAAATACATCGACAGAAATCCATTAATTCTGTTTTAATGTTTTTCGATAGCCATTGTTGTCTCCTTCATGCGCTAATTTCTTAGCAAGGACTCTTGGCGAATGTTAAATCTCTCTTCTTCAAATATGCATTTCAAGAAGGTATCCAGCGAATTCAGAAGTTCAGCAATCTCTTAACTGTTTAACAGTCCTTTTGCATTTTCCGAGTTTAATAATTATTAAGCCGTTTTAAGTATCTCCTACTTCTGTGTGAAAGAAGATTCACAGGATTTCCATTTACAGTTTTGAAAAGTAATTGATTTCTACTAACTTTTTTTCTTCAATTTTATGCTTGAGGATAACCTCTGACCCTAGCAAAATATCAGATCGAGATTTTAATTCGAATTTGCACCTTCTAGCGGAAAGACATTTGATTTCAGCTCTTTACCTTTCGTTTTCAATAAAGATAGACTTATTCTGTGACTTTGATGACATTAACGGTAATTTACACATACCACAGATTTATCGTTTGTAATTTTTTTTGGTGAAAAGATAAGGGATTTATTTAATGGCACTTAATTTGCTTCCGTGTTTATGTTTAAGCCGTGTGAATCTTGGTTCAATGATTTTGGAAATTAAATGTTGCCGTATAGTTGATTTTATGGCAGTATTTGGAAGTCCCCCCCTCCTGCATTTACTTTAAAATTCATACACGGCTTTCACTTTTCCCTCGAGTTTTACATTCTCCAAGTTCGCACGTTTGAAATTGCTCGCGGGGTTCTGGTCACCGGGGTAAGGGGAATAGCAAGAGAGGGGGAAGGGGGTTGGCGAGCGGAAGCAATGCCTCACGGTTCGATGCTCTTTGGGATTGTCGTCAATGCTATCAGTCTCGCTAGCAGTGGCTCCAGCTACCTTTGTTAGCGCCAGCGGGGTGTGAAACGGCTGAATGGTAAAGCACAAGATTTGCAATCGGGCTCCTCATTCTTTCCGTTTCCAGAGAATCGAGAGCGAGTTTGGATCCGGAAAGAAAATCTAATCCCAGTAGAGATTCCGGAAAGACGAGGAAGAGACAGACGATATTCCTGAAATTCTATAAGCATCAAACGGCTGAACTTTATAGCAAGAGAAAACGAAGAAAAAATGTTTTGTATTGGAAGAAAAAGTTTTCCATCATCCAGCAACAGATACAGGATTTTTTTTCTTGGTTTATTTCCTTCCTCATTAGTGTTGTTCTGATTATTGTACCGTTCAGTATTTAGTTTTGCAAATTCAGAAGTACAGAGAAAATTTTGAAATTACTTATGCCCACATCTTTATTCTCTTATTTATGCCATCGTATATTTTTTAATATATTAGGATATCTCATTATTTACTTATTTAGGATAAAATATTTAATTCATAGGCATTAAATATTAGAAACTTATTATGTAATTTTATTATATTACAAAAAGCATTGCATATCATAATATCTTATGATACTGTACATTTGCTAAACGTTCACATGTTTTTTGACACGAATTTTCTTACATAATGAGAAACAGTCGTCATTCCGATTTACGTCGCTTCGGGTTTAAGTCCGTTTCAAGTGACACCATGCACCGGGCTATCGTCCGTTTGCTTCGGACTTAGGTCTGATTAATGTTCACCTTCATCGCCATTCAAATTCACATTATATATCCGTCAGCCCAAGTAAGAAAAAGAAGGTTAAGATCAGTACTGATTTTTCTATGCTTTTCTTCACCAGTTTGTAGGGCAGTTTTACAGAATATAAAAACTGCGAAGTGCTCTCTGAATCCCAAAATCTATCTCCTTCCGGATGGGATATGAAAATACTATACTACAGTTGTTTTAGTAAATTTATTTATTACCAAAGGCTTTTTTTCTTGTTTATTTGTATTACTGTAAATTGCTTATTTTTAGTTACGAATGGTAACCTAAATCTTAATTTATATCAGTTATGCACGTCCATTTTGATTGAAAATCAGTCATAGATCGTCAAGTTAAAAATAAGGTAGTGCTTCAACTTCAACTTAAGTCAGATCTCGGGAATTTCATAAGATATTATGTTACACAAAATAGTAATGCACTATTTTGTGAGGATTAAATATTTATACTAAGGTTTAATATTTTATCTTAAGTACTAAAAATATAGATTTCTTCAAATATTTAATCATTGTTCACTTAGTATCTAAGAGTCCAATATGTCTAGTCGAATATTACTACGTATTTTTTATAAAGTCGTGATAATAATACAAACAAAAAGGTTCCGTTTATTTCTAAATCATAATATCTGCTGAAAACAAATAGTACAAGTTTCCATTTTCTGAAGAAATTAGTTAAATTGAAATAACAACTTCAGCTAAATCCAATTAATTTCAATTCTTTATAATAAATGCATAGTATTGTTATGACAAAAAAAAGACGTCAACAGCTATCCAATTATTTCGGTTGTATTGCTTCTACAGGAATAATTGCTTCTATACTAATGTCTCCCAAGGACCCACAAAAAAAATTTGCTGATACGAAACTTAGACCATCTCTTGTCCATCAGCAATGCATGCCAAATTTAAAGAAGATTCATCCACAAATTCAAAAGTTATTAGGCAACATACATTGATCAATATAAGGATTGATGATTTGATGAGTTGAACTTCCAAGGAAAGTGTTGGAATTTTTTCATATAAGTAAATGCATATACCTCGAAGTGCATATTTGTAATTGGTATAATCTATGTTCATCGAGTACTACAATAGAGTCAAAATTACGATGTCGCAATTCAGAGTGGTTTGTTAGTTTTAAAGTCTCAATTCTCCACCCCATGAGAATTCCTTGTCTACCTCCGAAATTTATTGCCAAATGTAACTCGTATTCTTAAAGTGGAATAGCCCATAAATTTACCTTACGATAAATCCACTCGTAAATTTTTTTTTTATAATACGGCTCAAAGCTTCTAGTTCTTAAAGAAATGATGTTTATTTAGAAATAATATGACTATATTTTAAATTCATTTTTATGCTTAATGCTTAGAAAAGCAATTTCACGATAAAAGATGGTTATGTAACATAAATTTCGGATTTCTCTATTAAAAATGTTCTGAAATTTTGCTGATTTTTTAATAGCTTACTCTCCATTGTAAGTGAAACTCTTAAAGTCGTTGTTTGTTTGTTTGTGTGTGTGTGTGTGTATGCGTGTGTATGCCCCCTATAACTCTTGAACACTGGATGGATCTTCTTGAACCATGACATGTATATTGAGGATAAAAGGCGATCTGACTTTTACATTTTAAATTTTGTGTGCGCGCACGTGCTTGTTGACAAATTAGAAGGTGACAAAAATTCTCCAAGAACATCATAAGAATGTAACAATGACATCTAACAACTCATATTACTCTTTAGTAATATAGGGTGAATTAGATCTAAAAGTAAAGGTGTTCCACTGCAGGTCTTGCCACTACAGGCAAGATTAATTGGATTTAAGCAATTCAAGTAAGTAATTAAGAAAACATTTAAGGTATGTGCCGTAATTTAGTTGAAATAACGACATAACACCCTTGGAGAATTTAAAAAAACAACAACATGCGAGTATATTAACACAATAAAAAAAAGGGGAACCAGTTTCACTAAGGGACAATTTCGCTAAGGCCACTTAGCGCAACAGATTGTCCTTTTGTTAATCTATGTTCTTTTTTCAATTCTCCGACTGTGTTTTGTCGTCATTTTAAATAAGTAAGTAATGCAGGCTTACTCTTTTTTCAGAAAATCTTTCCAAATCCATTTATGATCTTGTCAGGAAAGTATATTCCAAGGAATGCCTTGCGTAAGTTGTGCTGTGCGATGTGCTGCACAAATCAACAAAATGATATTATGATCAAATTATATGGGGAGCGAGCACCAAGAATTCAATAAATTATTCTAACTTGCCTGTGGAGCTTTTATATACTTGCCATCTAAATGGAATACTCGATATTATCCTGACTTACATTCATATAATATCCCATGATGGGACTTGGGCATCGTAAAAGTCAATTTATATAGGGTCCAATTTACTATTATAAAAAGGAAAGACAATGAAGGTTGATGATTGCAGGTGAAATGATAGTGTTCTTACCAAACTTTAATTAAGGCAAACTGTTATGAAGTAAAATTGATAAATGGATAGACAAATAATTTTTCTAATATTTCAACTGCAAAACCGAGTTGTAGATTGATGTGTTTTATTTGGCATTCTTATATCATAAATCTGAAATCTGATGGAACTTAGTCACTCATTACTTTCATGATAAAATAACTTAACAAATAAGTTAACTTTATAAGTTATTTTGATTTAAGTCTGAATCTACTTTACAATCGTTTTTGTAAAGGTTATAGACTTACGTTAACGTTTAGACTAACTAAACAAAACCTGTAAAATAAAAATAAAAATTAGAATGAAGTTATAAATCCAAGTTTCAAATATTCATCCAACAGATCAATTATAATCTATCTTTCCTAGAAATCTGAAACTTTAACGATATTTTCATCTGTAAAGTATGAAAGCGCCATGGATTCAAATCGTTATGAAGGTCTAGGAATCGAAAGGCATCTGTTTTGTCTGTGGTAGCCTGGGGACAGATGAACAATTAATTAAACTAGGAAGTCGAAAGCTATTGTGGTGGAATTTGGTGCGATGATGTAAACGTCTTAAGATTTCTGAAGCTAAAGATTCTGATCATTAAATTGACTGTGGAAATGTGTTTCTGTCAAAACCATACAATTTGGTGCCTTCCGGCTGCACATCCATTTGCGTGGGTTTGAAGACTGCAGATTTGCAGTTGTAGTTGTGTATTCTGTTCGCAGTTCTGCAAGCAAACACAGTGGTTACTGTGTAAACAAAAAGAAGGATTTTTCCTCCGGACTTGCCGTTAGAAAATGAAAACGAATATTATCCAAAAGATTCCCATTGAAAAATTCGTAAAATTAAATATACTGTAAGTTATATCAATGTTCTAAAAAGTTTTTTATCGGATTTACTACAATCAGTGATGAAATAAATTTCTAGACTTTAGATTCGATTGAGAAATTGCTTAAATCTTAATATTTTGCATTTTAATACATAATCTTTTTATCAACTATATCCAAAATTTTGTTAAGATACAAAAATATTTAAAACCTTAACAAAAACTATATCCCAATGCTAAGCACACAAAAAAAAATACAATTACTTCACAGAAAAAGAGTTATTTTTGGATGCTTTCGTACACATAGAATATCAAAGTCATATATGTATTACTAAAGATATACAGTAGATGTATTATCAAAGCCACAAACTTAATATCAAAAATACACATATATTACCAAAACCACACACATACTATCAAAAGCGTATACAGTATATACAGTTTTATGGAAGCGATATACATAACTATATACTTACATAAGTTAAAAAAACATTAGAAAAATTTTAAAACTTGCTTGTTAAATTCAAAACTTAATTTATCGTCTGACCGTTTATACAAGTAATTGTCTACTTCTCCACTTTTAATTTTATTAATTTTTTTTTAATTTCTAAAAATTATAGTTCTAAAAACTTTCTTTTTCTTAAACTCTTTTTTGGATTTTTTTATATCTAATTGATTATATCCATAAATTTTATAGAAAGCTTTTTTTAAAAAATTATTGTAACATTTAATTAATGTAAGATTTTTTGTAAAGTTGGCTATAAATGTAACATTTACAGAAAGCTTAAACTTCTTCAATTTAAGATATTTTAGAATTATTAAAGTGGGGAAAGCACGAAAACAATTTGTCTCCAAAAATCTAATAAATCAGTGATCATACTATGAGTGTAAGATAGAAATCTATGAAATTTAAAAAAAAATGACAATTATTATTTACATTAATTTTTTAACAATTATTGACCTAGTTTGCGAAGTCATGTGGAAAATTTATAGTAAAAAGTGACTTACTTACCATGAATAAATTAATCCTCATCAAATAAATATATATGTATGATAAAATAAAGAATAAAAAAAAAAGTGAATTATAGTTATGCTTTCTAAATCTGAATATAAAAGACATAACTTTGAACAAGGATATGATACAATATTTAAATAGATGGAACTTTTAAAACTTCCAAAACATCATACTTACATATCATAATTATTTATGAGTATGATATAAGTATGATATCGTAAGATATCATAAGTATGATACAATATTGTTGTCAACAAGATGTCATAGATTTGATGCATAGTTTTATTGTAAAGAAAAGAAAATAGTTTTTCTTTTTCGATGTAAGAGGTCGAATGGAATGATCTCAGTTTTTTCTCCATAAAGTCTTTGCTTTGGAAAAATAAGGATAAAATGATGAATAAGAATCGACATAAATAAAGCATCAATTTCCAACATTTCAAGATTTATAAGGAAAATATTAGTGCAGTTTTATATCGACAAGGAGAATTCAATTGGAACATCAAAAATCAAGGGAAGTCATGATGCATTCCAAAAAGTTAAGGTACATTTCCAAGTGGCGAAACAACTGATATTATTCCTGAACAGAATTAGCGATTGAATATCAATGGAAAAATGATAAGGAACTTTTCTACTAAGGACAGATTAGGAAGATGCTAAGGTATTTAAAGTAAAGCTATTCTATTGTATCATATTGACGATCCTCGATGCTAAAGACATGTTCAAGACGTAACTTCATAAAATAAACTTACTAACTTTAGCAGCAAATTCTGTCTAGGATATATTAATCTGTAGAAGAACAGTTCTTTTGATTTAGATAGTAGATGATATTTGTATTCCAGTTACTGCTTTAAGCATCATGAAGTTAAATGTAATCTTCAATTAAATATGTATTAATATTTCTTTATTCATTTCAAGTTTTGGATATAATTATTAATATATTTCAGGCATCAGTAAATATTTAATTCTTTGAAAACTATCTGCATAAATAATTGTCGTTAGTAATGAAGGCAAATAATTGCAAATGAACTTAAACATCAAATTAAATAATTTTTTTAACAATATTTGTTTCATTCCAAGTCCTTTTATTCAAGATTGAACATTTGTCTTCTCTGTTTGTCCATTTGTCTGTTTGTAAGCGCATTGCTTTAAATTGCTGATGGATTTCCATAAAACTTGATAAGTACCTATGGTGCATCTTACAACATGAATACCTTCAATTTGGTCTTGTTCCCTCCCATTCCTTAAAATTAATTATCCCGTCACTAAAATGACTGAGCTGAATTCTTCAAATTTGTACGATGCTTATTTATTGTCCAACTTACAATATCAGCGCCATTATTTTGTCCCCATCTCCTCCCACGTGCTCTTCAAAATGGACCAATCAGCAATTGCATGTTCAGTCCTCTTTTATGCAATGGATAGCTAGGCGTTTATCTATTTTTAAATTGTAATTCTTTTTAATGCTTAACAATTATGGGGTAAATTAGGTTTTAGATCTTCAAATTATCTATTTTTTATTATAGTATAGGAACTTGTTCTAACTATCCCTAATTAAATATTCAAAAGTATATTTGTATTATCAAGTTTATTTGTGCTACCGTAGCATAAAAGCTTGCATGAGGAAAAAAAAATAATGTGTAGAGTCCTGCAAATTATAAAATTAATAAATATTATTTTTATTTTGAGGTAATTAACTGTATCACGCTTTTCGTAGTTTCCGCAAGAAAAACATTGTCAGTGATACTATTTGTAGTCAATGGTATGAACAAGGCTTGTCTTCTGGAACTGTATTTTCTTTCTGAGCTTACGTCAACTTCAAGTGGAGTATTTTGAAATGGAAATCCAGAAACATCTGCAGAGGATCTCACGTGAGGAAAGTTTATTATTATTTTTTTTTTTAAATTAGTTCAGACTTTTCATTCAACGAAGCAAGAAGTTAGGAATTGGAAGCACATGTTTACTAAATACATGTTTACAAGTTGAGATTGCAAGAGAAAATGGATTTAAAAAGCATTTATAGAACAAAACATATTAAATTATGTTGCTTATCAGTAGCTATTAATATTTATATTTGTCTTGGTTTGAAGTGCTTATTAAAGAATGGATTCTATAATTTTTTTGTTTGTTTTGAAATATAAAACAATAAGTGCTCAACTAATTCAGATTAGTTAATTTCTGTTCTATGTGATTAAGCTGTGTGCTTTAAAAATTGTTCTTTGCGTAATTGTCAAATTTAAAAGAAGTCACCACTTTGTTTTGTTACTGCAAGTAACATATGTAATAATATATATATATATA
>JAFIDM010009631.1:235433852-235474833 GCA_023159025.1 Thereuonema tuberculata
ATATATAATTTACAAATATTACAATTTATGAATTAGATACCGGTATATCGGATGTATCAGTTGGGCCCTGTTAAGTTTGCATACAGTAGTAACAATTAAATGATCTCTCAATTTTGCAAACAGTCGCAGCAATATAATATAACGAACAACAGAGTGTGACCCTTCCGGAGCATGTTTTGTTGCAACAAAATCAGTGTCTTCAAATTCCTTCTTAATTGCAGTCATTGTTTCATGTTTCGGAGAGAAACCATATTCCTCATGAAATAACGGTCTTGCTGCAGAGATGTTGTCCTTCGTCTCATAAATAAACTTAATGACAGACACATGTTGCTTTATCATCAACTGGAACGCACCAATTTCCCTGACTGTCATTGTGAATTACTGCAAGTTCACTAACGCGCTTCAATGTCACGAGGTGCTCATACTGATGTCAGGTGCATGTCAACTGTTGTATGCAGATGAAGCATTCTGGTGCTCACCTTGTGTAGGATACTGTTATTCCTGTGAAAACTTATAAACTGCTCTTGAAAATGGCTCCCAGAAGAAGTTTCCGAATTGACTGGATCCTACTGAAACACCCTATATATTAAATTAATATCATCATCACAATATTATTTTCAACCATTTTCAACACACTGCAGAATAAAAATATCTCAAGTTTTTCAAGATCCTTCGACGTTTCTTTCGATCCCAAACGCTTTTTAATATAAACGTATTGCTCTCATTTATAGCATGGCATAATTTAAATCAGATTTTTGTGAACAGTTGTTAAGGCTGACAATTATTTCGTTCTATTAGAATATAACAGTATTGCATAATGCTAATTAAAATTCGTTGTTTTCTGTGATGGAACAAAGAAACATGTATTAATATTTAACAATGATCCACAGAGACGAACTATAGTATGTTTAATATTAACATTTATTGAGTATAAGCTCTTATTTTTTTTTTTAAAGAAATGTGGATAACCTTTACCCCTTAGCTTGTTGAAGTAAAGCGAAATCAAACAAAACGCTTATTTCAAATTAAAAACTCTTAAAAACCATACCTAAAAATTACACAGATTCACACTTCAGCATCTTTGAGCAAAGGTACTTTTCCAAATTAAAATTTGAAGGTGAAATTGTCTCTTAGGCCATTGAAACACGAAAATTGCTCTATCGAAATGGATCTAGAGCTCGACTGTTGCAAAGAGATAAGCATCACAGAATTCCTCTGTGTATTCGTGTTTCATGAACTAGGAGATTCTAGTGACGTCAGCCAATGGAGATGTCATTTGGTTGACATAGTAACAACATCCCCACAGAAACCGTGGTAGAAACAAAAACTCAATTTCTAGATTAATAGCGAAAGAAAAAGAAACAAGAAAGAATTAAAGAAACGAGAAAGACTTCTGATTCTTCATGGTGTTATGAAGTTCCCAGTTGTCGAATATTCTAGTGAATACTGTTACCAGTCTTTCTACAAGATTAATGTGATGGAAGCACATGAAAATAAAATATAAGAAGTTTATGAAAGACTCTGATGCCAACTTTTCCTTTTCTTAATTATCTTTTTTTATTTTGTTTTAAATCGTAAAAATAGTTCAAACGACAGTTCGTTTATTTTTTTTAAAATTCAATATCTTTTACAAACATTTTTTGAAAAAAAAAAGATCTGTCTTATCTGCTTTAATTCTCTAAAGTCGATTAATTTTAATCAAATTAAATTTAAGAGAGACTTTAAAAGAATTAGTAAGTGGATTACTAGCCTTAGCAATAAGGCTATAGTTTAATAACTAGCATTAGTTTACGATAGTTACTGTTGTTTCGATATTAATATTTTTTTTAGAGAAATTTTTGTCATCTTCAAGTAGTAATTTCTCGACAGAGAACCCTACGGAAAAAATTAAAATATAAAAGATAGATCGTCTCTTGTCCTTAAATATGAATGCTGGATTTCAAGAACACACACACATACATATTGAATGACTTGTGAGAATTACTTGTCTATAAATATAGGTAATAAGTTAGATTCCACACAATATTGTAAATCCACATTAATTATTATTTCTCAAATATACTGTAAATTGTAGTTAATTTTTTTTTTTCATTTTCAGTATTTCTTGTTGTATATTATATTTCTTAGTTTGTCCTCATATTTTAACTTTCAAATTTTAATGTAAGAATTTGTACAGTCAGTTAATTCCGGAAAGTCTTTACAACGGAAAACGTCTTCTTCCTGGTCGTCTTCCGTTCAATCCTCTTTTAAGTTGTATTCTTTTAATCTTTTAACCACAAGTCGAGCCATCCAACGGAATGGCAAGATTTAAAACCCAGTCAACGTTCCTGAGATTCCAGCACCGAACAAGTCTTCAAACTGTGTAACCTCAACTGCATCGAAATGGCACTTTGCCACTCTTGGATTGGAAATTAGGAAAATTGTTCCGGCGATCCTATCTTGGGTTTTATATCATGAATTGATAATGTTTCAATTTACTTTGCGAAATGGCGCTTTCTGCTTAATTTCTTAATATGCGAATGAGTCAAAGCAGCTTTTGGTTAATGAGATATGCAGCCGAAGGAATAATGAGGTAAAAATGAGGGTGCAGCTCCCCAACACTTGCGAACAAAATTAGCCAGAAAAAACTTGCAGGAATACAAATAGCTTCCCTTTTCTATTACCTGCCTTCCAGACACCTGTTTATCGTTACTGCGGAGTTTCAAGCAAAAGTATGTCGTAACTGCTCAGGAAAATGAAGGCACGAGATGTTAATTTGGAACAGGCTTCTGTTAACTTAAGCACACTATATAAAAAAAGCACAACATTAAAAACAACACTCATTTTAATCCAACTAAGTATAAACTAAAAACTAAGATAAAATTATTAAATATAAAACATTAAAAAAGTTGGATTTCGAATCTAAACATCGAAGCAGGGGCAAACTAAGTTTTACACTAAATAAATTAATCCACACCTTCCAGCTATAATTGAATTTTACTAATTCTCTATCATAATTCCAAGACTTGTGTATATTTGACCACTGATAAATCTAACTATATAAAAAGACAAGACCTGTCTCACTCACTCACTGATCAACGCCCAGCCCAAACCGTTGGACCTAGAAAACTGAAATTTTGCGTAGAGATTCCCTTTATGTTTAGATAAGGAATAAGGCCGGATTTTTCGAAATTCCCACGGGTTCGGGAATAACGAGGGTTTATTTCGCTTGGAAGTTTTGTTATTTCCGTAATTAGTTCCGTAACTGTAATTAGTAGAGACTTCAATTTTGGCATGTAAGTAGGTAATTATAATCACTAAAACCGTTTTTCAGGATTTTACTATTTGTATAATTCGCAAACGATCGCCCCAAAGCTTATAACAGAGCTGGTATCCGTGAATTTATAACTTCTCAATGATGTATTTGTATTTTTATCAATCGGTGAATGTCAATCTAGTTCAGTTGCTTTTAATTAAATAACGGAATTTTTTGATTTGTGTTCAGCCAACAGGACAGAAAATTTTAGAAATATGAAGACGGAAGTTGTTTGACGTCATTTAAGTAATTCGCCTGAAGAAAGCAAGTGGAATAACATAAATATAATATATACTCTTACCAAAAAAAACGACGCACCTAGAAGGAGTTGTCCGATTTAAATGAAATTTCGTATGCAAAGACGTTGGGACCGCCCATGCAAATGATTAAACTTTGGTGTCCAATGAATGAATAGCGAGAGCTACAGCGCATCGAAACTGCGCACTCAGCAGGTGTATATAAGAAGCGATTCTCAATCTGATGGTCTAAATTTCTGTTGCATTGCGAGTTAGGATACCTTTCAACGACTGAAAAAATGCCTCGTCGCAGGATTCGAGCTCATTACGTGCAACTGTCCGAGTTTGAAAGAGGTCGTATTATTGGATTGAAAGAGGCAGGTTGGGCAAATCGGAGAATCGCTCGTCATATGGGTCGAAGTGATGCGGCGATTAGAAGATGCTGATAGGAATGGTTGGACAATGGCAGATTTCAGCGTCATGAAGGTAGTGGTCGCCCTAGGGCCACAGCAGAGCGGGAGGATAGAGTGATTGTCAGATCAGCTGTCACAGCGCCTGAATCATCGTTATCAACCATCAGACGTGCGACCTGCACACGAGTATCCACCATGACCATTCACAAACGGCTGAGAGAGCGACATCTACGCTCGTACCGACCGCTACGCCACCTACCACTCACGTCTGCACACCGTCGGTTCAGATTACAGTGGTGCTTGGCTCGATCTGGTTGGAATGATGCTGACTGGGGACGTATAGTGTTTAGCGACCAATCCCGCTTCCAACTGTGTCCTGACGATCGTCGCAGACGTGTCTGGAGACGCCCAGGGCAGCGTGCCGATCCTGCTTTCACTATTGCACGCCACACAGGCCCTAAACCAGGAGTTATGGTTTGGGGTGCCATTTCCCTTGATAGCCCTTTGGTGGTCATTAGCGGCACACTTAGAGCACAGAGGTACGTCGACGACATTCTGAGACCTGTTTTGCTACCCTTCCTTTTGCAGTACCCTGGCCTTATTTTTCAGCAAGATAATGCCAGACCACATACGGCACATGTTGCTATGACCTATCTTGCAGCTTGTGAAACACTTCCTTGGCCAGCAAGATCCCCAGATCTCTCTCTAATCGAGCATGTCTGGGATATGATGGGAAGGCGACTGCATCCACCAGGGAATGTGGATGACCTAGCCCGACAATTGGAGCAAATTTGGCAAGAAATACCGCAGGAGACCATGAGGGAGCTTTATTACTCTATGCCACGTCGTGTGGCAGCTTGTATTCAGGGTAGAGGTGGGTCAACACCTTATTGAGCTCATTACTTTGTAACTCTGAAATAAATCATTCAATTTGTCTGAAATTTTAATCATTTTCTATTCTGTACATAATCTTCGTCTCCATCGGACAACTCCTTCTAGGTGCATCGTTTTTTTTTGTTAATGAGTGTATTATAGTTATACCTTGGTGATTACGACACATTATCATTCGTTGTTGTAAAGCGAAAATCGTCGAATTGAGAAGCACTTCTTTTTTTATTCACTTATCGATTAATGTATTGCACTGCAATTAACGTATTTAATTTTAATATCACATGTTGAACACATATATACTTGTCCACAATAATAAGAGCTCTCCCGGGTTCCTGTAACGACCGCAGTGGGCATGCTTCACCGCATCAATCACAGAACACGCTGTGAAAGCACAAATATTTACCTGTCTCCCATGCGGCACATGTTTGGAAAACGGATAATTTAACAGGATTTGCTAGATGCTGGCAGGTCTCAGAATTTCACAAACGGTTGCACTTTGGGTTTTGCAAAAAATGTCGTATCAAGGGTTACAATGAGTGTCTGAACGATAACACGACGACATCTCGGGTATGTGCTCGGAAGGCATCGATTGTTGAACACGGAATCCGAATTTTCACCCGATCAGTAACTCGGAACAATCATTCGTCTAATCATCGAATGTCCAAAGAATATACGAATAGATTATTAGGCGTACTCTCAAACAGCACCTAGGCAGCCGTCATCCCAACAGAATTCACTACTATCCAACCGGTGTAAACGTCTGCAATAGACCAGAGACCACCCATTTCCTTGAAGAAAGGAGTGGAAGAAGGTTGTGGTAGGATGAATCCGGGTTCCAACAGCGACAGCCCAGTGTTAGGCTCCGAGTGTGGAGAAACCCCCTTGAAGCGATGCAACCATCATGCTATCAGAAAGCAGGTGCAAGCAGTGGCGGAGATATTATGGTGTGATGCCGATCTCAACTTTGGTTAGGAAACACTGGGAGTCTTACTTCCCGCCTCCCCAAGAGCCTACGTACGCCTTTAGAGGGAATACTTTAACTTTTAAAAATTAAGACGTCATCTGAATTGTGGTGAGGGTTCACTTACAACGCATACAGAAATTTATAGCAAGATTCGTTTTTTTTTTCATGTTACCTGCTACAGTGTAATAGATTATCTTTGTGGGAAGTAGAGACGACATTCTTAAGCTTTTTTGTTCTAAGTCTACAACAATCGAACTTCTTTTCTTGCTGCTTTTACGAATGCTGCTTTAATGAAAGTGAGAGGAAATGAAAAGCTGAGTTTTGGAATCTCTCAGAGATATTGCCTCTGCAGTTTTGTTAATATTGCAGTATCCAAACATATTAAAATGTATTGTTGCTAAAAAAGAATGAAACACATAGAAGCTTATTATTTTTGATAAAAAGTAAGCCAAACCGTGGATATGAAGCCAACTTTAGTATAAAGCAAAGAAGCTACAATTGGCATTTCCTCACATAGTGACGTACCGTATTCATTATTTTTATAAATTATTGGGATAGAAATCGGATTTTTTTCTTTGGAAATATATTTCTTGAGCATTATTAGTTTTATACACACTAGAATTACTACCATCAAAAACAACGTGGGGAAAAAACAGATACCATCTCCCTTCCTATTATAATCTTCAACCATTTGGCTATGAGAATATTTATGCTTCAAAATGGACGACTTCTTTTCCTATCAAAACTCTAAATCTTCTAATTCTAAGCTGCTCCTTTCTGCTGCATTAGTTAATTTTTTTAAATATTCTGCTTATCTACACGCACGTAAGTAAGGGTTAGCTGAATTGTTTTTAGTATTTTTGATACCGTCAGCTTGGATTCATCCAGTATCTACATCTCAAGAAACGTATAAAGAAAACAAAAGTCAACAAGATAATGTGCGTATATATTTTTTATTGTGATGTTATTCTGATTTCCGCATATTCAATTTGTTGTTATCCTGCTTATCTTTAAACAACTTATACAAAGAATAAATTATCAATCCTCACTAAACCGATATTAATCTTCATTACTCAAACAAAACAGATATAGTGTATATTGTTTATGTCTTATGTCATATATCTGTCTTGCTTTATATTGTTATATTGTTGTAAAGTTCAAAATTAAGTATTAACCGTTATATGTTTTTTGAGACAGACTGAAGACGTTCAGAAATTATCTGAACGAAATATTGTATATGAGTAATGAAGATTATTATCGTTTTTTGGTAATGAAGATTAATATATACAAAGATCTAAAGAATTTAATCAAAGCAGTTTTGAAACTTCAGTATTTTTCTTTTTTAAATTGTATTGACTTTAATGTCATGTAATTCTGTTATTCATTTTTATCGATGTTGTTTCGAAATCATAAATATATCTCTACTTATGAGTTGCTAGTCGGAACCTAACTTTGCCGTAAGTGGATTGGGTCATAAGTAAAAAATTGCATATGAGAAATCAGATAGTACTATACATTATCAAGTTATACATATATGAATGTTCTTCCGTAGATAAAATGCAAAATATTGCAAATATGTAACTGTTATTGAAAATACTGTAAAGTACAGTACATGTACAGTTTTTAAATAACCACTAAACAGGAATAATGACAATTAAAAAAAAATAATATAAAAGACGCGCAGTTTAGACAGTCGAAACGTCGCAAAGGTGAAGTTTATGGTTTAGTAAAGGTTTTAAGAAGTTTCTATAAGTTTGACTTTTCTTGTTGAATTATATATACAGGGTGTTTCTGAAATACTTTTACATACTTTGGGGGCGGGTTTGTAACACCAAAACAAGAACAAAAGTTCACATAAACATATGTCCGAAAATCCTAAGGCTTTCAGTTTTTAATGAAAGTTTAAGATCAACGCGTTTCAAGATACAATCCAACAACTCACGTTTGCTGTTGTACTAATTGTTTTCTAGATAGCGCTGTGTTGTTGTTGCCAAGGAGATTTGTTTCAATGTGCCATTGGTGACCATTTGTGTAGTAGTGAGTTAGTCTGTCTTCAACGTGTCAGTTGTGTAGTAGCGCGTTAACTGAAACGTGTTTCGTTAAAACCATGGCAGGATACCCATTTCGTGAGCAGGCAGATATGATTTTTATGTACAGTCGCGCGAATGATGACGGACGCTAGACTGCACAATTGAATCGATGGCGTTTCCAGACCGCAATCAGGCGAGTCATCCAACATTTGCTGCTGTTTATCGTCGTGTTGCTCTGACAGGATCCGTAGCACTACGAACTATGGATCGAGGAAGACCAAGAGTCACTCGTACGCTTAACCAGGAAGAACGCATTTTACAGGTTCTTGCAGAAGATCCGGGTATCAGGTCACAACAGGTGGTCCGAGTAAGTGATGCATCTTCTACTACTGCATGGAGGGTACTTCACGAAATTGCTCCTGTATCCGTATCATCTGCAACGTCTGCAGGGTTTTTCGCCTGCCGATTACTCACCACGGGACAACTTTTGCCGTTGGTTTGTTGCACAAACTGCCAATCCGTTGTTTGTCTCTTCGGTCTTGTTTACAAATAGGCAACATTTGCACGAGATGTACCAACAAATTTTCATAACCAACATTTGTGGGCGTATGAAAATCCTCGTGGTGCAATTCAGGCTAGACACCAGCATCATTTAAGATTAATGTATGGGCTGGAATTTTAGGTCTAGTAGGTCCCACAATATTCTCCCATAACGTTGACAGGCGTTGTCTGCAGGGACATGATTCAGAACACTCTTCAAGTCTTGCCGCAGGATGTAGCCTTCTAAACAAGACGAAACATGTGGTATATGCATGATGGTGTTTCAGCACATTTTAGCCACATTGTTCGAGATGCACTGGCTGATATCTACCCTGACAGATGGATAGGTAGGGGAGGTAGGAGCACGAGGAGGCCATTTTGAACATTTCTTATGAGTTTTTGAGTTGCTGAAAGTTTCAAAACTTGCTAATACCTGACAATGTCTTAACAGATGTGTCAATGCGTTCTTTCTTTAATAACGGAAAACAGTAGATTTTCGGACACATGTTTATATGGACCTTTGTTCTTTTTTTGGTGTTAGGAACCCGCCCCCAAAGTATGTACAAGTATTTTTGAAGCACCCTTTAGCAAATTTATAGTATGATTAATTTTTGCAGTAAAGAGAAACTTTGTTACAACATACACAGCAAATAGTAACTGTTTATTATAGCTATAAAGCGCTGTACTGAACGAACATATTGCGCTGGGAGCGCAATCGTTTCAGTGGAAATGTCTAGAACCAGATGCACAGATGCTAAGACCGTTTTCGGATGCAATTCGGAAGTTTGTGTAGGCTACAGCCTATGGGATATTTGTCGTAGCTGCAATTCAAAATTGTTAAAAGTAAGAAATTAAGTGTAACAGTGATTTTCAAATTATGCGATAATTGCAGCTTTAAATAAAAAAATATGACCTTTAACTGTGATATTGTTGGAATATCAAACACAGAAAAATGAACCTTATTTAAAATACTTACAAATCAAATGCAGATTCAAACTATCCTTTTTATAGAATTGAGCCAAATAAAGGGAAAGAGCCAATACGAGATCTTAGCTTGAAACAAATCGCAATGCTGTGCATATAGGAAATTTAATATTTCTCATTAGATTGCAGTCCCAACTTGGACGCCTCTCCAGAAACCCAGAATTAATCTCAATTCTAATGCTCTTTATCTTCCTTCACTTTTTAATCTTAAAACTTACAGCAACGGAGTAATTTCCCGCAGGTATTTTTTTTCACTGTCAGTATATTGTCTTAATCCTGATCCATCAAGTTCAAATTGCAACATATTCCCCAAATTTTCATTTTCTTTTGATATAGAAATTCCACACTTAAATATAAATCTAATAATTATATAAAAAATTCCTGAAAGAACATCAAGCCTACTTTCAATAAAATCATTTTTTTTAATTATTTTTCTTCTTAATTTTTAAAAAAAAAATAATGAAAACGATACACAAGAAAAATGAAATAAATGTGAAATTTATAACATCTGTTGAAAATAAACAGTAAAAGTTTCCATTTTCTGAAAAAAAAATAATCAGCATTATTTACTCATATTGTCTAAATAGGATTAAATTTAATCATATCATTCACATTAATGAATTGTGATTAATACAGGAACAAATTAATAGATTATCGAAAAGGATTAATATCCCTTGTTTAAGAAATCTTAGGAATCTACTGTTTCGTATCTAATACTTTTCTATGAGAATTATTGTTGTTGTAGCTCACTAAGTTCTCGACAAAAAAACCCACTTGGAAAAATTTCAAATAAAAAAAAATAGATTTTTTAAATAAAATAAACTAAATTATCCGTAGTCATTAAATATACATGCCAAGTTTCAAGAAGGTATCGCAATATTTAAGGAAATATATTTCAAGTTCTTTTGGGAACTATTTGTTTACATTACTCTTTCTATAAACAAAGTACAGGATCTTAAGAAGAGCTAAAAGAATTGAAATAAAACTCAAATCTGATATTTTTTAAGATCAATATAAAAATAAAACAACTTTAGATACAAATACTGTAATACTTTAATTGAAACGTCTTTATTTTAGTAGGAAAATAAAATGTCATAATGCTTGTAATCTGAATACAAGTAGATTTTGTTTGATTTTCTTTTTTATAGTTATGAAATTTTACTACAGATATTAAAGAATATTAATACAGTAAAACCCCGTTATTACGCTCGTCAAGGGACCGTGACCTACAAGCGTAATAAGCGGGATAGCGCTATAAACGGGGAATGATTTATATGATGGGGAAACATTTAGACACCATTTTACAGGAAAGATACTTGATTCTGAAATAGATATAGTGCAAATGTGAGCTTATTTCCTATTAAAAAAATCTTTGATTGTGGTTTGCCGTGTGTGTATGCTACTGTTATAAATTACGACATTTTCAATGCGGTTCAAGAAACTATTAACATCAATTGATACTCCACTAGGAGCAGTACAAATATATTTTCGGAGCAGTTTTAGTGCACTGCCCGCTATTTCACGCGCCTTTTCTTGAATGATTGGGTCATTTAATGGCACTGATGCATCCCGGGACTGATGAATCCATTCAATTAGAATTTCCTCGGCATCTTCACATTTTCCACACTACTTTTTTACGTTTGCAACCATCCTTCGCTGAATTGATAATTCCATTCTTATTTTTTATTATTGTTCTCAGACTGGATCAGGGAATTCTTAGATTCTGCGAAAACCTTCTGATTTAGTGTAGAATTCTCGTCGTACTTACGAAGAATTTGCAATTTTTCACTTATAGAAAGGGATTTCCGCTTCGACATTTTGCACTAACTTACTGTATCACAGACCCGCACTTCAAAGAGTTCAAAGATTCCCTCCTACCAGGGAAAGAAAAGAATCATTACAGTGTTACATTTCTTTTCGATACAAAATTTCCGATATAAAAAAGCGCTACAAGCGGGATTTGAAGCGTTATAAGAGGGTAAAAGTATAGAGAGTTAAATAGAAAATTCCAGGGACCGCATGAAAGGAGCGTAAAGAACGGGATAGTGCTATAAGCGGGAGCGTAATAACGGGGTTTTACTGTATTACCATAATTTTCGAAATTATGATATTTGACATTTGGAATAAGAGTATACAAATTAAAATGCGAAATTTACTATCTTTTTTAACAGTTCCCAAAACCTTATTTTGATTTTGAACGAAAACTCAAGAATTAAGGAAATACATTAAGAAAAATATTTAAATATCTTTATATTAATGAAATATATTTTTATCAAGGAAAAAACTTTAAAAAAATTAATTAATCAAAATAAGTAACTTCCTCAATGGTGATTTCTTTTATTTTACTTTTTTTTTTTAAGTATAAATAATATTCTTAACATTAAATTCAAAAGATATTAAATAATTTTAAAACCAGTATTATTAAAATAAGATAATATGTAACAGTTTCTGTTCCTTTAAATATACTTATGAAGTTCGCCTATTACTTCATAAATCGTAAAATCGTAAAGGAGTAATGAGTAAAAAATTAAATAATATATGAAAAACTGTACATAAAATAAATCAATAGCTGTAAAATATGTGGATATAAAAAATAAGGATAATTATTACTTTTCAACCGGATTTTTACTTGAATTAAGAAGTTCATTAACTAAGTTTTGCTTTCTATTCAGTCAATTTTTACGTCAATTTTTATTTTTCAATAATCACTTTCACCTCAGCATTTTCACGTAATAATTATAAATAATGAAAAGTAATTACAACTTTATCTAGTCTGTGAAAGTGTCCAATTAATCTTATTTTTTCCGACTTTTATTTTATACGATTGAAAAATTCCCTCAGAGAAGGTTGAAGATACATTCGTTTAGTAAATTGCAATGATAGTTTCAACATTTTTTGCCTCCTTTGCTCTGCTAATTTCGTTCGAATGCCATCTGAAAAGAATGAGATGAAAATTACTTTTGTCCCCAGAGACCTCTAGCGTCCAACCGTGTAATCGGTTTTAGTGAAAATGATAAGGAACCCTGCGAGAAACAATAACCAATGAAGAGAGAAGATTGGTGAAGGTAGAAATGAGTACGAAAAAAGAAAACACAGTCCACCCTTAATCAAATTCGACTTCATCTATAACCCTAGGATTTATCAGTCGCTTTGCTATTCTATTATCTGCGCCATCTTCTGGGAATTCTGAGCAATTACAGTTTCATCAGTAGATAGACAATACAGCTCAATACTCACATTTTGCAAAGACAGAATGGCAATCCAATCGTTAAACCAACTTGAATGAGAAATTGAAATTCTAACGTAACCATTTGGGATTGAGTTTAAATATTCATTGGAAAGTATTCCAATATATTAGATTTGGAAACATCTTTCGCTTCGACGTGATGTACTATTCAGAGATTACAGATCTGCATATAGTGTGATTCAAAAATGAACTACAGTGTGATCAAAAACTGTATACCAACTTTATCGACATAGGAGTCAAATGTGGACAGATGTTAATTTATTGTTGTTGCTCCTAAATAGTGTAAATCCATCAGAGCATTGATGATTAATGATTTATAACAATGTGATACAGTTCTCTTCTCTTATGTTTTTATAGGATGTATGGCAGAATGACTTTGAAATCGAAAACCTGATTAAAAACCGAAATTTTTATTTTCTTGTAAAAATTAGTACATTGTTAAAGATAAAAAGTTTTTCTGATTGACTAGGAAATAACTTACATTTAATATCCATAAGTTATTTCCTAGTCAATCAGAAAAACTTTTAAATTAATTTAATTTACTTCTTTTAAATTAATTTTAATAAACAATTTAGTTTTTATTTGAATTTTATGTTCAGGTTATAGAGGTAGCCTGTCCATAGAGAACTTTTCACGAATCATCAATTTGAAAACAAATTCCTCGATCTTTTAAAGAGAAATTGTGAATTGAACGTGCGCTTTTCCAATTGGCATGAAGTATCTTGCTGTATCTTGGACAAACAGTTAAGCAAAGAATAAAAATGTTAAAGTAGATAATAAGATTTTGTTTGCATCTCATGGTCAGTCAGTCATCAATATTAACATTGTGATGTTGTTTTTGTTTGAATATCAAAAACTAGTCATATCTAAAAGAACCGAGTAAATAGGCATGATTAATATCGGTCTAGGCTCACTGTTATAGTTTTCAGTCTTAAGATTTGAACGAGTTATACTTGATTTGGAGATTCACAACTTTCCACAATTAATTATGAAATATTTCAGGACTTTCCCAAATTTAGTAACTTTAATCTGAAACATAGGTGTTTGAATTATCCTACCACAAAAGCAATCTCCGTAAACCAAATGCAATATTACTTTTGTTATTATTTCACACTATAATAAGTGGATATCGTCATCATTGAATGGATTTACATAAAGTTCCTAACAGTTCAGTTTAGAAATGTGTAGACAAATCTCTTTGCAGTTCGCTTTCGGAACCAGCAGAAATACTAATTACTGCTACTCTTTTAAGGTGTTATCTTAAGAAAAAAATTATAGTCTATAATGCTGCTTCTGGACAGAATTCCACGATGCCTTTTTTTTTTTTGCGTTTCCTTTATCTTTTGTTCTGTCTTCTAAGTATTTTGAAGTATTTGTTGTAAGTAACGTTGAAGTTCACCGTTTCGTTTAAGATTTCGAGGGACTATATCATATTTAGAAGAACATTAAATCCTGTAATTGTATGATTTATTCGAATTTATTTACACTATTTGTACTGTCTGTTATAATAATAATAATGAGATATAATAATTAATATTCAGACATTATATTCGCAATGACTGAGATGGATCATATTTATATTTCTTTTTGTAGTTCTGTTTTATGTCTCAGTTATATAATTACTACAATCTGCTAGATTATGCTTTTAGATATAAAGTCTCATACTATTTACCGTTCATCTTTGCTGTCGGATTTCGGAGCTAGCAGAAATACTAATTATTCCTTGCCTTTAAGGTGTTATCATAGAGACAAATTATAGTCATGCTGCTTCAGTATATACTATACTGTCTATTATACTACAAATCCTCTAAAACAAGTTTGAAAGTTTCTATTTTTTTTTCTTTATAATTTATTTGTTCGAAGTCGCTGTTATCGAAGTCACGTGACTTTTACGTCATTTATTGACTCTTCTCCCCATTCCCTTTTTTCATTCCTATCAAAAATTCATTTACTTCAATGTTCATCCAAGCGAAATATCAAAGATTGGGGGTTGGGCTGGAGAAGGGTTCGTCTGAATGAAACGCTTCAGGCGTCGTAATATGCGGTTCTGCCGTTTCCTCCCCCACAACCAATTCTTTGTCAAACTCACCGATCGGGTTGAGGGGATCGATGCCCAGAAAATTGGGAAAGAAAAATGGAATGACTCAGGATCTGTATCCTGGCTACACTGCTCTGCTTAATCCTATCGGAGTTTTCCTAATGGATATAATCAAATTCAAATTGGATTGCTTGCAGTTTTAGAATTGGTGTCGGAAGGTTTGGGGTATTAAATTAGCAGAGTTTGGGTAGCAGGGTTAGGCTGAGACATATTTTTAGCAATTTTTTGTTCAGTTCTTTGTATTCTAAAAGCAGTACTAAATTTGTATTCTAAAAGCATATTAAATTTAAGATGATTCTATTGTCTACGTTTAAGTTAAAGACGTACTGTATAATTAAGAAAGCAATACATTACTGCAGGACTTGGATTAAAAATAATTATTGTTGCAATCTAATTTTTAATTAAATATTTTGAATTGAGTTTCCTGTCTGTGTCTTTTCCAAGTACCCGGCGCTGTACAAGAAAATTCGAAGTCTTTTTTTCTTTTATCTCTCATCAGTCACTTCAACCTCTACTAGTTATCAGAAAAGAAACCTTGACAAGCATAAAAACATCTCTAAATGCAAACATTTAAAATAAATAAAATTTTTAAAACAATGTTACCCTTTCACACCAGTAAGATCCTACGCAATTACTGTGCAAAGTTTGATCCTGATATGTCAACGTGTTGGAAATACTTTGGCTTCCTATAAATACAGAGAAGGTCACTTTTATTGACTGAGAATGAGAAGTCTTATTATTCTATTTGAATAGTTTTCTTCTCTCTCTGTTTGTTTGTTCGCGCAATACGTTAACAATACGGTTGGACTAATTTTCGAAAATTTTTGTTTATTTGTTTTGTTTGTTTTGTTTTTTTTTTGTTTTTTTTTGTGGTCCAACTTCCAGGCTCATTTATTTCGGTTCGGCCCTTCTTGCCACTCAAAAGTGATCCCGAAATTCCTCGCTTGAACGAGGAAGATTTCTTTACGAGTTGGTACGATGCTTATTTATAATTCAATCTATAACTTACCTATAATAGACAAAACACACTGACTGACTGAAAGACTCACTCACTCATCAACGTACAACCAAAACCGTTGAACCTAGGAACTTGAAATTTTCGGGATGGGTTCCCCTTGTGACGTGGGCGCTCACTAAGAAAGGATTTTTAAAATACCAAAGGGGGGGGGGGTGAAGTTTCTTGAAGGTTCTGCATATCTCGGCCGTGAGGGGATGGACAAACATTGTTGAAGGATACTTCTACGGAGTTTTCGGGATAGATATAGATTTGTAATGATTACATGAACTGGGGGAAGGTTTAAAGTAATAGGGGTATGGAGAAGAGGAGAATGGAGTGGTAAGTCTTATATTCTCCGATTTCGATATTAATTTCGTATCTAGGGATCTCGAGTTACAAAATTCAAAGGTAATAATACGTTGTACCTATCACGTGATTTTTGCACCAACCGGGAAAGTTTCGAAGTGATCTCACCATTTCAATTTCTTTCTCATCCACATCATTGTACGGGTATTTTGCTAGTCTAAAAGATGAGCACATTATTTTGGTCTCCACCTCCCCCGTCAGTTCTCGAAATGGGCTCGAAAGTAACGCATTCACCAATCTTGATAATTATTAATTCTAATGATATTTTCTTTTCTTTTAAAAATTCCTTTATTTTGTTAAGTTATTAATTTTTTTTTTTGCACAAATGCAAAATAAGCTTCATGCTACTTATGTTACTTTATTGTAAGTGTTGCAAAGTAACAAATGTTTCAATATAATTGCTCTTACAAGTTTATTATACATATTTCTTTTCTGAATAACATGAAAATATTTAATTTTGTTTTCTTTTTTTTTAATTTACAGAATTGTTTCAAATTGACGGTGAAAAGCTACCTGGGACAGCGTGTGATTTCCAGTTCCTCAGCGGTAACAAATCGCAAAGTAAAGGCCGCTTTTACTCACCCAGATATCCAAGCAATTATCCTAAACATGCCAAATGTACCTACAGATTCATAGGCAAATATCACGAGAGGGTCAAGGTGGTGTTCGAGAAAGTGTCGCTACGCCAAGGAGATTCAAGGTGAGATTCAACAATTTTACATTACATTACTGAATTTGGAATACTTGAATTAGGAGCCTGTAGGGAACAAGGGACTATGCTATACCTACAGATGGTGAATGTCTAAAATAGTCTGCTGTTCTGTCTCTGTTATTCTCGGAAAAGCTGCTGGTATCTATTTAAAAACAGACTGGGCAAACCTGGAGACTAACTGGACGGCTCAGAAGCAGATAGAAATGTCCGACTTCCATTGGGCATGGAATCCTACCGTTTCAGTCACGGACAAGTGTTTTACCACCAGCTTAAACCATGTAAACTATTTCCTTATATTTTAGTGCAATTTTCAGTATTGTAATTTTTTTTCGAAATATTTTCTAATTTATTTTAACCTTCATTCACAGCATATTCGCAGCATACATTAAATATTATATATATTTTAACCTTCACTTTGAAAATGAAACTGTCATAATAATTATTAAGCCAAAAAAAAATTGCCTGATATTCGGACATTTTGCTTCTATTTTTCGCTTTATACAGGGCCTCCTTATATAGGGCATCCCTACGTAGCCGTATCACAGAACAGGCAGCTCTTTAAATCAATTACAAACCAAAGAAAACAACTTGTAAAACTTCCTAGAAATTTTAACCGTGTAACTCATATTAACTTTTAATAAATAAAAAGAAATAACTATGTCGGATTTAATTGTTTATTTCAGATAAAGTAATTAACTTTTTTTATCACAGTAAGATCCCCGTATTTGCGGGGAATAGGTTCCAAGACCTACCACGATTACGTGAAACCACGGATAATATCGAACTCCAGAAAAAAAAAAACATGATATTCGTGTAACGTACATAAATACGGTAAAGTTTAATTGATAAATTACTCTCAATCGTCAGACATTACCAACATTAAATATAGTAATAATAAAGTGTATTTTTCTTTTATCTTATTTCAGCCATATCCAGAATTTTCACTTTCTTACTAATGGAAAGGACTAATTAAGAACTAAGCACTAATGATTTTTTTTAATAAAACAGAAATGTAGACTGATGCATACCTTGATTAGTTGACATTATTTGTCTGTAGTCGTAATTGAATAATATAATTATTTTATATAAAAATTTAATTATATATAAAAAAGTCATATTCAAAAGATAATATTAGATACATGGTGGTTTTTGAAAAATTGACAATATTTATGTACATAAAAAACTCAATGACCTAATAAAGGTCTATGACCTATTAGTTACAAATAAAATAATGTTAAAAATGTTTATTCCATTGTTTCTAATGGTATTACTTGCAAAAGTCACAAATGTAATCAACTTTTCTGAAGGTCCGTATTCCAAGGATCTCTAGTGTTCCCAACATGGCGACTCCTTGGAAGAATCCATAGAATTTCAAGGGAGAGATATTGAGATGGTTTTCCGTTGCCTTCCTCAGGAAATAAATTAAGGAATGATTTCAGACCCGAAGAGAAAGATGATATGAAATACTAGTATTCCATATTCCGTACATCATCTTGAAATGAAATCATAGCTAACCCTACTTCATGAAAGCAGAATCAAAACAACTATCAGAGGTACAGCAATAACAACTTAACAAACTTTGTATTGTACAATGATTCAATATATTACAACACTTCTACAACTTAATACAGATTTTAATAAACTTATTTGCAGAAGTTCTGAAAACAGGAAATTCTGATTTTAATTCGTAACGAAACAACTGGTCTCACAATAACAACGAGATTGACCACAAATTGGTGGGAGTCTGTTAAAGTAGTTTTCCTTCTTACCACTCGATACTATGTGATATTAGTATAATATGAGATACTAGTTTTTATCCTAGTAGCACCTCGCATACGAGAAAAACTAGTATTTCATATTGCCCGACCATTCCATAATACCCGAACTTCCTCTACTTTTTTGGAGCCATTATTACGGTAAATAAGGGCTTTCTGAACATAAACACTACGATAGCGCGGCAACTAATGCGAATAGCGAGAACGATTGAAGCAGAATGGAGGCGAGTATTGAGGAGAAGCGTGTGTTCGGGGACAAAGGAAGATGAGTCAAGTGTTGGGCGCGCGTTTTGAAACTTATGAACCATTTATTTCTTTAATCTTTCAACTTTTTTTCCGGGCCGCGATAAGCCGCGAATAACTGAAACCGCCTATAATGAATCAAAGATGCGGGGTCCTACTGTATTTCATTTTAACAAGCTATGAATATTGATTTTAATATATTGGTAATATGACTGTCAGAACTAGCTTCTAGGTAGGTGATGTAGTTAAATTATTTGTATTCAAAACCCTATTAAAACAGTTCATTCCAGTCTACAATTAAAAGACCAATGATTATGCTACCTTCGCACGGTCAAAATACCGCGGCCATTTAATATTCATTGGGCAGGTCAGATTTCTTATCACCTTCAAGAAACCATGTTTTTGATAAACAGGCGAATAACCTATTGCCGAATTCTTAAATTTTATTTTTACTTTCCTTATTATTTTAATTTTCATATACTTATATTCAACATAAGTTGAATATAATATGGTTTGAATATGACTTGACTTGGTAGGAGCACTTTCAGAAACAAGGAAGAGATTGCTGAAATAAGAAAAATTAGTTAAAAAATTAATTAAAAAGTTAGTTTTTAATTAATTTTAAAAAGGGCCCCCGTTAAATTAATGTTACTTGATTAAAGCTCACGAATCATCGCAGGGGTTAATTTTTGAGTCACATATTCACACAGTACAGTCAGCTGTCGTCCTTCTCAATTGTAGGGCTTATTTTTCTCGGTGGTAATTCTTGAACATATTTAAATATTCGAGAAATTTTTATTTCCAAAGATGTTTATGTCCTTAGATTCTGGAAAGTCATGTTATCATTTCGCCCAAATGGTCCTGAATAAGAACACTTTTAATTGGATCCCTGCAAAAACCTAATTACAGGCATAGGCCTACCATGGTATTATGAGATGGCAGCGTTGTTGTAAAGCAAATGTCATTGTTTTGCGATGCGCTGCCTGCTTTATTCACTTACAGAGGCATATAAGTTAGGAAAAATAGGAGAGCAATGAGTTAAACTATTTTCTATTTTAATCAAAGGAAAATAAAAATAGTTCTAAACAGTTTAATATTCACTTAATCATAAAGCGAAACATAAAGAGATGTTGTATGCAAACTGACACCATCTGGATGCCGAAGCAGAAACGTCATGTTGCAAAAGTGTCATATTGGTGAAACAGCTGCCGTAAAATTGGGGAATGGTGCCAATTGAAAACTATCGGAAAGAGGAGTCTGCCTATACAGATTAATAACTTCAATTTTACATAAATTTTTTAGCACATTTTTTTATTCAAAATTGGTCGTGTAAAGTGATCACCTCAAAATAAAGAAATGTAGGAAGATAAAAATAAAGTTTAACGTGCATTTAAAGTTGTATTTTTTACGATTTAATTTTTATTGTTGTGTTTTTTCATTGGGGAACCACTTTCGATAGCGGAGTGGGATCCTTAACCTTTGCACGCACTCATCGAGCTTATCGCCGAAGGTAAATCTGGCTGAGGACGCCTAATAACTCAGAAGCGTCCCAGATGCCCGTTGGTGATAGCTCAGGGTACAGATCCTTTATTAAAGTCATTTGAGTTATGTTTTTTAAAATAAAGGACGAATTCATTTACATGCTTCATGTATTTGAATTCTGATTAATAGAAGAGTAGATTATATGATTTAATGTTTAATAATGTTTTTTTCTTATTTATTTTTATTTTTAGTTGCCTGAATAGTCCTGATGACATCGTAATTCACGATGGAAAGGATTCGAGTTCGGCCGTGATAGGTCAACTGTGTAATTCGAATACAATGGTAGAACTTGTATCCACCGGACCCGACCTTTTCATTGAGTTTACGAGCAAAAGCCATGAACCAGGTCAAGGGTTCAAAGCCATTTTTATTTACGAGGAGGAAAATTCTGGCTTTGGACTTGAGATTCCATCCACGGGTGAGTGGAAATTTCTGAATTGCTTTCATTTAAAAGTAATTTCATTATTATTATGAATATTTTAAGTTTTGAGTGAGAGATTCGCTGTATAAAGGACCCAGTGATTAGAGGTGATTTAGGCAATCCTTGATGAATGTAATTTAATTTATAATTAGACTATTAAGGTTAATATTACGTTTCGAATCCTTTCTTCAAATGCCAGAAACATAGAATAAAGGTGAATGGGAATTTTTAAGAGGTAGTAACTTCTAAATTGCCTTGGGATCTTTTGTATGATAACGGGTTTCAGCACTAAGTTCTCTGTTAGATAAAAATGAGCGTATCTCAATGTAATTCTGTATTCCTTTAATTCAACAAAGGAAACCGCACTGGATGGTATCATTATAACTGTTGAATAAGTGTTCAGCTTTCTCAACTTCAGCTATGTCATCACAAGAAGTTATCATTAGTTGCAGCTAAAATATAAGATGTATTGCTATGCAACGAAGTAATGTTGTCTTTATAAAAATATCTTCAAAAATTAGAAATATTTTATCACTGAGAAAAGCAAAAGTATTCTAATTTGGGTCTT
Organism: Thereuonema tuberculata; assembly: GCA_023159025.1. NCBI lineage: Eukaryota > Metazoa > Arthropoda > Chilopoda > Scutigeromorpha > Scutigeridae > Thereuonema > Thereuonema tuberculata. Next base: position 235,455,175 of record JAFIDM010009631.1, read on the forward strand.
TGAAATGTAAGTTTCTCAAATAAAGGTGGTTAGCATTACACGTCGCAGCTTTCGTGTAACTTATTAGTTAAATATCGTTTCGTAAAACGTTAAGAAAATCATGACGTTAGGCGAAACGACGTTTAACTAATAAGTTTCTTTCAATTTTAAAAATTAATATACTTAAGCGGAGTGCATACTAAGATGTTTGGCACTCTTTTTTTGACGATTAATATTCTATAAATAAATCTGCTAATTCATTTGTTAATGAAAAATTCATTGTTAATTCTCTATTCAAGAATTGCGATTGAATTTTACTTATGAAGCCAGTGGTTGGAATCGCTGATTTATCGATTTGCAGCGATGTTTCTTTCTTTCACATTATCATGATCAGTTACGGAATAAACAATATAATTGTACGAAGTAATTCGATCAGGTTTTCGAAAATAGTTCTTAGATGTAAATTTAAGTGTCAAAGGATGTATATCGAGATAATAACACCAAATGTGAAACATTCATAAAATACAGTATAATCCCAACATATGGCCTATTTATAAGTTTAACGATAAATTACGTAAACAATAAGTAGAAATTCGATCAAAGAAATGTGATATTGTTCATAATGCCAAACTAAACTTCCGATATTGGTATCATTCAGACAAATAAACAAAGTATTATGCCCTACGATTGTTTGTTGTACATTTTCCGGAATATTTCAGTTTCAATCTGAATAAATATACAGTAGAACCCCTCTAATCCGTCACCTTTGGGACTGGGGGTGTGGTCGGAACGCAAAAAAAGGTCGGATTATCAGAAAATACAGAAAAATACGGATTTACTGTGTTGTCAAGCAGTTCAAGTTTAGGCTTTTTCAATGTTTTGCGATTCTTAAGAGCGTTTCCACCATCTGCTGTCACTGTATATGCAAGTAAACAACACAATGGCGCGACGGGTGGTGAGTCACCCAAGAGTCGAGGACAAGTTCGGCCGGCTCGAACACGGTTGGATCAACCGGAGTGGCGGACCAGCCGAGGGCGGACGAGAGGGATTCTGCTGTATTCGGAAGTTGCTAATCAAACAAAATCATTGGTTCTTTAAATCAAGGATATACTCTTTTTATGTTAGTCCTAATTTCAAATTCAGAGGTTTGCTTTTTTTTTGAGTTATCACAGTCATCGTAAATTTCATTTAAAACATTTTTCTTTTTCCATACCTTCAATTACTTGTTTCGAAGCGTTCAAGACGCTAAAACTAAACTTATTTCAGTTGATAGCTACACTCACCGTTTCAGTTATATGAAATCATAATAAAAGTATTATCTAGTCCTAAACACACAACGTTTTTAAATGCAACACAATTTAGCTTGAAACTGATAAGCTGACTTTCTGTAGAAACAATAAATTAAATCAAAATCCAGGATAGAAAAATACAAAGTTACTGCTTATTAAGCTCTCTTTACTATTTTATATTTGTAATGAAATCATTATTATATTTATATTCTATTTCTGATAATAAATTAGAATTTTTAATGTGGTTTTTTTTCGCAAATTGTAAATGTATTTTATTTTTTTCTCTTTTTGTACCAAATAAAATATTTTTTTTGTTTCTTATGTAAAATAACTTTACATTTCCAATTCAATTGTTTTAAATACATCAGCGTCTCTCGATACATGACTTTCAAGATTTTATTATTAATTAGTTAATTAGCTTAATAAATATAAAAAATATTAAAGAAATGAATTTTTTTTTCAACGGTTAACACATTTTAGTCCTCATGATGTTTTAAGCGTACAGCATTTCGGAAAGGTTTTTAAGGTTTTTAATCTTTAAAACTTCTACAATTTTGTTTGAAGATGACTTTATTTGCTGCAGAATGGCTGTCGTTTGCTTCAAGATGGAGGATGAAAACCAAAATCGTTCTTCTCGTCCCTTAGCAAAAAACTGAACTTAGTATAAATTTCTACACTACTATTTCTGCAAGAATAAAACAAGACAATAGATGAAGACAGACAGAATGTCAGTCAAATGGCAAATAATTGTAATTTACCCGATACTCTTACAAGGGACCAGAAATAAAATTAGAACACCGACTTTGATGAAATTTGCATGAATGTAGAATACAAAATTAAATGACAACATTCAAATTTTTGATAGATAAAAAGGAAGTAGTACCAAAGTTACAGACGTTTAAAAGTTAGGAGGAGAGGAGCCATGAATCATATGCTAATACAAAATTATTCAAAGCGCAGTGCAAATCGATTATATTAAAAATTAAAGTTTATTGTCATTTGAACGCATATTATAATTATTAAAATATTATTATTGATAATATTACTGATGAAAAGTATTCCCAATGGTGAGTAAAAGAAAGACCATAAAATAAAAGAAATACTATAAAAGAGATCAAGGAACACAATGAATCATACACACATATCAAATGCGAAATTTCGAATTTAAATCATCAAGACATGCAAGTTTCTAGAAAAATGAAAATGTAGTGATTAAAAATGGAAATGGGCGAAAATCATTTTCATTTGCATAAATGGGGGAAAAAAAACTTCTATAATGAACTACCGACCCATGCCAATCATACTTAATAACTCCAATATTTTTGAATCACACTTATAACTAACACTACATACAATTTCATTGAAAAAATAAAACCATAACAGGAACCTTAAATATCCAATATGGTATTACTCATATCTATCCTTTTTATAATTTCGGGTGTAGAGATGGCGACGTGTTTCATGTTCGATCATTTCTACTCCAGTGAGACAGAAAATGACCGCAGACCGGAACTCTCTTCACTTCTACAAATCATAAACTTTCCAATAAAGTATCACTCATGTCTGTCCAGCTTATAGTTTGTGCTGTAGAGGTGATGACGGACGGACGGACAGAATCTTCTTAAGAGCTCTTTCTTTTACTGGGTCTTTCTAAAGAAGATAATTCTAGAACCTTTAAAAACAATATATTTAATGGATTCTATGAACTGAAAGCAGGAATACCTTATTCAGCACACTCAAAATCTCCAAAGCGTTTGTTTATGCAGATGGCTTCATAACAACAAATACTTCAGATGATATTCAGACTTCTTATCAAAGGACTTAACATGATTTAGTCCAAAATACAAAGTGAATCCATTAATTAAAATTGGAAATAAATCAGACAAAAACAAAATTCTAGTAATAAACCGAACTTAAATATACACTATTTACACAAAAATAAAGAAAAACAAAATAATTGCAAATATCTTGGAATTCACATTGATAATAAATACACATTCCATACTCATAAATTTTCTACAGTATATATAAAAAAAAACTCAACACTTAACATCTTAAACAAATTTAAAAATTATTTTCCTTTAAAAGCAAAAAATAATTTATAAAGCGTTTTTCGACTCCACACAAAACTTTGGCATTAGTAACTGGATGCACGCAAAGTGTTCTGATTCTTTGCTTATCTTTAGTTATCTGCCGCAATACCATGTAAACATTTGTTTTTCAGATTCAAAACATGACTGTTATATAGAAGCTATTCGTTGCATAAATCATTTTTTATATTTTTTTTTAAAAAAAAATGACGGAATTACAAAGAAAAACTTTTTATTTTCAAATCGTTTTTCTTTTTGCAATCATTCAGGCAATATTGTCTCAAAATGAGTTCTTTCTGATTATTTACTTTCTATTTCCATTATTTTCCTAATTGAAATATGTATTTTTAAGCAGGAGACATAAAAAATGTACGAAGTTTAATAAAATACAACTGAACAGACGAAAAAACAAACAAACAAAAAAAAAAACTAATGTCTGATTTCAACTCAGATTCTCTTATCTCCGATTTTATTAATAATTCATCATTTTTAAAATTCCCATTTGATGATGTTTCTTCCTTTTTTATCTTTGACACAAAATACAATCCATAAATCGTTTTCCGCTACTTAAATATCTGTGGTTCTTTGGATTTATCTATACATAATTAAAATTAGAAATCAATAAATCCACCTTAAATCTTCTAAGGATCATCTTATTAAAAAACAAGAAGTTCCTCAACCAACTCAACGGCTACTTTCTTTGCATTACTATTTCTTAATATTCCGTTTTTACTTTCATTGGTTTTAGCGACCGCATACGATGAGAAAGTTATTAGGATTTCTGTGTCCCTGTGTATTGTCTCTGACGTCATCCACAACCCAAATCGGGAGTCGAAACCCAATGGGTGATACATCTCGTTGAACTCCCAATGGTTTATGGAAAACTCGGCCAAAATGATGCCTTAAATAATTCATAGACTAATGAAGTGATTAAATCAAATTTCGTACTTACCTTAGTGCTTAGATCTCATTAAATTTTGGTGATGATACATCTATTTTAAGGTATACTTTTCTTAAGGGTCAAGAAGTTTGCCCTTTTATACTTCAACTAATAATGTTGTGATGTAAATTATTTCTAATTTTAGACATGTTTACAGTATGGGGGAATTTGATGTTAGCTTCTCTACATTACTGTTAAGAACTATTTTATTTAAGGGAAAGGCTTCTGACTGAACAAAACATTTTATTTTCTGATTTAGGCTACTTTCGCTTAATTTGGAGGAAGTGATGCAGTAATTCTGTTGCTATTTACTTTCATTGTAAACTATTTGCAAACTAAAAGGAGTAATGAGCATTGCCCTTTTTATTTAGTGGTGCGCTTTTTCTAATGTTATTTCTACCGTTTTTCAAAGTTTTTTTGTAAATCGCAAAATGAAAAAAAAATCCTGAAATTAGATGACAGTTTTTTATTATATTTTGGCCGTTGGAGGTATATACACAGTCGTGCAAAACCTTAGGACGAGCGATATTTGAACCTATATTTGAAAAACAGTTTATGACTGTAGCCAAATGATGCATTGCCAGAATATGAACTCATGATAAGAAAGAAAAAAAATGGTTATAAATGAAGTAAAATGTAAATTGTAATAAGTTTGTTTACAAAAGTCACAAATTTCCGAAGGTGATAGGTGGAGAATGGATATACAATGCTGACAGATAACCAGGCGGAAAGATATGTCAATATTGAATATGGCCACCCCGAACTGCGATGCAGGTCGCACAACGTCGTGGCATGCTTAACACCAAGTTAACCAGGATTTCCTGAGGCAAATTGGTTCATTCCTCCTTTAGAGCACCAATGAGTCCCTGCTTAATTTCTGGAGGGAGATGTCATGCAGCAATGAATCTCCCATTGCGCCCCAGACGTATTCGATAGGATTCAGGTCTGGAGAGTGTATTCAGGTCTTCTTGCCACTTTCACGCCATATCAGCTGACGTCTATAATCTGAGGAAAAATTGAAACAACTTAACAACTGTTAAGATGAGCCCATTGATGACTTGTCTAATTTCGATGGAGTCGATACCACTGCAAACGTGTGCTACGGTGAGCTGTGGATGGATGGACGTAGACTACTGATCTTCAGGCATGTAACCCGACATATGACGAGGCGTGGATCACCACAGTTTTTCGGGATATCCGCGTTCCTATACCGGAATGGTCACGCCTCGCAAGATGACCAGCAGTGACCACCAGTCTAAACGCCATTCGTGATGGCGATTACGTTTTGCTGTTTTAACTAAAAATCTGTCTTCATGCGGCGTCGTAGAGCGAAGGCGACCAGGAACACATCCCGGTACTTTGAAACGCTGCCCAAAGCCGGGATACCATATAGAGGGCAATTCCGAACGCCACGGCAATAGCAGTTGCCCTGCGACTTCTTTCAATTCCTTTCATGTGACCTTCCTATAATTCTTCCCCGAGTGAAATCATCTTAGTGACATAACGATAATTTCAATTTCATGACTTCTTTCCTTCACGTCAAACACACCGTGAAACGCCTTCTAACACAATTCAACTACCTCCAATTTACCTTTTAACTTTTTCAGAATTCACCGATCGTTTCAGTTACCACTTGATTCACAAATTGCACGCCACATTTCTACTAATTGTCCACAGGTATGCAAATTGCCAAAAGCTGTTTCGTCTGATTTTGTGTTTATAACACAAAATTAGAACTAGTGGGCGTCTTTAGGTTAAGGACACCTATGTTACAATAACTGTTATAACACCTTTAAAATTCATTGGCCCGAAAACATCACCACGACCGGCAGAAACTCCTAAATTTATTAAGAAAGTGAAGGCTATGATTTTCGGCGAGAACCCTAGCACCCAAATGGTAGTTGCTCAGGCTGTAGGAGTTTCTGAGCCAATGGTTGCACGGATAATTAGACGTGATCTGCAATTAGGAAAGCACCATAAAGCTCGGTTCATCGCTTATTACCTCGACATGTTGCTGAAAGGAAGACCAACAGCCGAAAACTTTATGAGCACCGCTTATCGAGAGAAAAATGGAAGTACGTCATTACTTTGGACGAGGCAGGGATCTATCTTAGTGATACCAAGAAGCTAAGGGCAATATTTTATCGCCCTTTTGATGCCAAAGGATGATCCGAGGGGTACCGCGAATGCAAAGAAAATGTTTCCATAGGATTCATAATTGTTGTGGGTTACAGCTACAGAGGAAAGTTGCCTGCTGAGGAAGGTAGCTGCAAAGGTCAAGATTAATGCTACCTTTTGCCGATAGCATGTCCTGGAACCCTTTTATCGTGACGATATTCCCGCATTGTATTGCAGCAGTCAAAAGGAAAGTGTGGATTCATCAGGATAAGGCGTCGAGTCATACAGCTACAGTGACCCAGCTGTACATAGCCAATATTGAGACTGAAACCGGAATACGAGCAATCCCTTACAGTATGATTCCTGTAAAATCCCCCGATGCATCTCCAATCGACTTTCTGCGGATTCGGATTACTTAAACGGACTCTTGGAACACGACGACCGAAAACAGTAGAAGGGCTTTGGAAAGCTTGCTGAGATGAGTGGAACAAGATTCCCCTCGTCCACCTCCAACGCAGCCTTCTTCAATGGAAACTGCGATGCAGAGCCATTGCCAGAATGCAGGGGCACCCCATTGAACACATCCGGTGTTGGAGAAAAGGGTTTTGCTAAGTCTATGATATGATCAAAATCGACCGAATAAACGTGAATCAACCCTCCGTATTAAGCTTTCTTCTTAAATATGAAGTGATTTCTAGATTATTAATTTGTTGGAAATATATGGAAATTTTGGAGTATATGTTTTTAATAATGAGATTACACATTATTTTTTCATATGGAAAAAGTATTTATGATGGATTTTTAGTGTTATTTGCTGTAAATCATTTGTATTTTGTAAAAATGAGGTTAAAAAAAATTCAATTTAAAAAAAAAATTGTGCAAATTTTTTTATTGGTACAATATTTTTCATTTCTGTGACATTTAGATGAATCCAACAATCAATACCATTAAGTAAAGAATCAATAAATGCTGTGTTTTTGCAGATTTTTTTGTTTTAAAGGGAACAAATAATGAATTTCAGAGAACATGTAAATGTATGGATTTAATTTATTTATGATATAATATAATAGTGATATATAAATAATAGTGATTGTTCCAGATATATTTATCATTTATAAATAGACCTAAGTAATTTGTAGAATTTATGGTTTGAAGTTTATAGCAAGTGTTATTGATACAAGTACAATTATACTTATTGTTATTTTTTGGTAACTGTATACACCCATAGTTATATATAGTAAGTATTGGTTCATGGTTAGTTATTTTATTTTTTGCTTTAATAATCATAAGTTTGGTTTTTTGGTTATTAATATATATATTTTATTTTTGTAAGTCCAGGAAATCAAATTATTTAAGTAATAGCTAGTTCTAATTTTGATGTGAGGTTAAAAGAATCAAATGATTTGCATAAACTAAAGCTGTTGAAAATTTCAGATGAGAGAAAAATAAGTATTCTAAAAAATAGCATGTTCAGGAAAGTAGGCTTTAATTTCGTTTGAATTTCTCATTTCTATTTTAGGCTAACTTCTGCTTTTTAATGATTCAAGGAAATCTTTTTAATGATTCCTTCCTTATAAGCTCAATCAAAAGGTATATGTCTCTGTTTTTTTAGCCTGATTTCCTAGAAAAGTAAGGCTCATCAAATCAGCCTGTGTATGTGTGATTGTATCCTCTGCTAATAGCTTTTGAACGCTCGATACATTCTTTTGATTCTTAGTGTTCAGATTCAAGAAGATCTAAATAAACGTAAGGAATAGGGAAGGTTAAAGTAAAAGTAGGTGTTCCGGTTTCTGTCGTCTCTCACGACATAACAGAAAATGCAAAGCGAAATAATGAGAAATTTAAAGAAAAAACATCTGAAGGAAAGTAGGCTTTAAGTTCTATTAGGCACTTCTTGTTTTGACTTTTTTTTTTAGTTTAAAATTTTATTTTGGAAGTACATCTAACATTCCTGCTTAAGACCAATTTCTACAGAAAATTTGTTAATATAAACTTTTGGAATCGTTATTTTTTTTTAAACAGACGGAAAAAGTGCTGTTTTTATTTCACGATATTTAAAATTTATTAACGATTAGAAAATTAAAGTCAAGCCGAAGTTTCAACAGACATTCTTCTTCCTTTTCATCGGATTCCCAACCGTTTTCCAATAACTCTTTTGTAAATTTGCTTATTAGCGACCGCTCAGTGTTTATGTCTCTAAATATGGCCTCTCCAAAGGATAAAAACGAAATGTTGAAGGACTTTTGTAGAAGCCACTCTCAAGCTTCGTTCCCATTAGGGTTAGCTCTTTTAGCCCGCCATGTAAACGAACGCGATTTTCCAATCTATGTTTGGCGGTTTCTTGCCTTGTGTCCTCCGTGTTGGAAACGAGGATCTTTTAAGCGGCAAATGGAGAGTCCTCTCCGACGACGGTCGAGAACGTTAGTACGCCGCTAACGGGCCGAGGGGGAGGACGTTAGGTTGGGACGTGCTGTGTTAGGTGTATCGCGCTAGCGTTTGAAGAGGTGCCACCAAGAGATCACTCTTCTCGAGTCGTGTGCGTGGGAGTAGGAGTGGGGAGGGGAGAAAGCTATCGACTTTTCTCCTGTTTTTCTTCTCCAGCTCTCCTCAGACATGATTAATTACAGAAATCCAGGGATTGGCATTCTTCTTCAAGTGGCCCATATTCTGCCGGTCCCTCCTCACTGCAATCCACCCAAGAACAATATTGATTGAACCCATCAAAAACATCTGCTCGTCCGTGAGGGGGAGCCACTGTCGAAGCTCCAGTGCGCAGACAAAAGGGAATCAAGTAGGTGAGAACGAAGAGGACGCTGGGGATAAGTTTTTTTTTTTATTTTCATATTCCCTGTTCCTCCCTCCAGACTCAGTCAGCAGCTATAGAATTCGACAAAAATAAACATTACACAATACAAAATTAACAAAAAGTTCTGGAAAGAATTTAAAGCTTCCTTCTTTTTTATTTTATTGGTATTTGGTTTTTTATATTGTTTTTTTAAATAGTGAAAATTATAAAAAAAGGCCTCCATTTATTTTTTAAATTATAATATCCACTGAATACAAATAGTAGAAATTTTCCATTTTCAGAAAAAAAAAATAATTAAAACAACATGTTTTACTTAATTTGTTTAATTCCAGAAATTTTAATTATATTAATGCCTGGAATTAGTTGATTAGCTAAAATGATTAATACCATTGTTAGATATCATTGTTTGGTTCTAATTCTTTTCTATGGGAATTTTCTCATCTGTAAATTCTGATTTCTCGGCAAGGACCCACACACACAAAAAAAGAAATTTCAAATCCAAAAGTATTCTTCTTAAATGTGCATGATAAGTTTCAAGAAGATTTATCCAGGGGTATAAACATGCAGACTGAAGGAAGTGATGAGCCTCACTTTGCCAAGAAAAAAAACGCTATTGAGAACATCTGAGTTTATTTTTATGTCGTACTGAGTTTGAGAAAGCTTAATAATCCCTAAATACGATAAGTAATTAAAATTATTAGTATTTGTTCGCTAGCCCACACATCTTTACAACCAAAGATAATATTCACCATAAATTTTCTAATGTAACTCAGAGTTTTAAGAATACATTCTGGCAATTTCGAGAATCATATGTATTGATGAACATGCTTATGGATGTTACTCTGACAGAATTTTATGGAAACCGCAATCTTTTACATATAAAACACCAATTCCCTTTGTCTGAAACTGTTACTTATGCAAACTGCCGGACAAGGGAAGAAAACTAAAGGACAAAGAAACGAGGAGGAAGAATATTAAGAAGAAACAGGTTCTTTAGCAATAAGCAAGTTATTGAAAAATAAAAATATTAAAAAGAATATTTTGTTTAGAATGTAGCTGAATATAGCTGAATTATCTGGTTGTTTTAGTATAAGGAAAAATGCGTTAAAAAATTATGAAATTTTATATTTCATCAGATTTTTCAAAAATTCTATTATATTTGAAGAAAATGAAGCTGAAATGAGAAACGTAAAAAAAAAAACTATATTACCTATAAAAAATATAAAAACATAATTTCATTGCTAGTTTTCGTTTAACATCAAATAAATTAAGCTATTAAAATGGAAAAGATCTTATCAAAAATGTATCCAAAATATCTGATTTCACAAGTAATGATAGTGCAGCTGCAAATAATAGGTTTTCTACGACTGAACCTTCTCCTCCTTCATCGAAACTAATTGTTTGTACTTAGTCAACTTTGGTCAACTACAGACCAAACTGTGCTTACCAAATTGCGGAAACAGGACCTGGTTTATTTAATTTGCTACATTTTAGTTTCAGAGATTAAATTTAAGGTTATTGTTTTTGATCTCTCTTCGTAAATAGAAATAATTCGAACATTCTATTCGTTATTAAGTGGAATTATGTACTTAAGCAGTTTTGGAGTAGTTTCGTTCATATTTATTTTAAATTAATAAATAATAGCTAAATAAGTGTCCTCACTAAAATTGCTTTATCTGTAAATTGTCATTATTTAATTATCTGAATTTAACTTTCCTTATCTCGCAATTAGAAAATTATGGCACGAACTATGGATTACGTATTTAATGATAATAAGACTAAATATAAAATAAACAGTGAACGTACATTCTTGTTAAGTACATGTATTTTTGGTAAATTTTTTCCACATTTATTACTATTTTTTTTAAATACAGCTTCTTTTCAAAATATTGTATTATTTTAGCAACGATGGTTTTCGATTTGGCTTTGTTTAATTAGGCCTTCGGGATGATTCAACCATCCCATTATGGCCGCATGAAATGCATGGATTTCAGCCCATAGATATAGAACAATTTTAAGAGGCTGAACATTTTTTCATTAAAATAAATCTTACAAATGAAATTTAACATGCGTTAAAACATTTTACATTAAAAGAAATCAAGAACGCAGATAACTATACAAAAGAAAAATTCATTGAGCTATTTTTGGTATAGCTCAGTGAAATTTTCTTTTGTTTAGTTATGTGCGTTCTTGTTTTCTTTTAATGTAGAATAAATCTTCATTGTATATTTTTTTCCATTTCGAGATGGTCATCCTACTTAAAGGATAAAAATACAAACTTTTAATTATCATAATCATAAAAAATTCCTAAAGTCTAATTTTTATGGTAAAAAAAAATCGATATTTGTTTTTCAAAACTAAAGTTTCAGCATGGAAAGCCCATAATGACAGACGCACTTATTCAGTTCTACCCCCGGAAGGACCCATTGCTGCAATTTAATTAATTAAATATTAATATCCACTGCAAATCCTCAAATTTCAGATTTCTACCATAATGTCTTCCTACCCGAATAATACCTTATATTAGTTAGAAGAGTTATCGGTCAATCTGTAAAGGTGCAAAGCTTTTTAAAAATTGTAGAAAAGACAGATATCCAGTAACTATTGAATAGTTACTATTCAATTGGTTTTGAATTTTAATAAGAATGGGGTGATATTTAACTTCATTGTATATCATGATTTTGCTCTGTGCTATTCTCTATTCATTGCTAGTTGAGACCTTATTATAAACAAAGGTAGTCGTATCCTTCTATTATCCTTTCCTCAGAAATCACGAGAATCATCCTTAGGATGTTTCGTTTATATAATATATAGTATAATATACAATGCTAAAAGCATTAACAGATTTTCTTTGTAACGCGAAAAGTCAATACTGTTAATAGTTTGTTAACTACAGCAATGCTAACTTTTTTATAGTAATTCCTTATGATTATTAATTGAGAAAATGTACAGTAATTGTAGGAACAAAACTTTGAAATAAGGACTATGCTTGGCATCCTAGTATATAGTCTTGCTTTGGTCAGTACTCCAGAAGATCCTTCACTATTCGTTTTAACTTAGCTTGTAATATAAAAAAAAAATAGATTGTTTATTATATATATATGTATAAACTATAAATAAATGGTCTTTCAAAAAATATTTAAAAAAATTGAAATAAAGGCTTTTCCCCAGTTTTGAAGGGTATTCTAAAAAAAGTAATTTTTTTATCACATTTCTTTCATTTTGCAAAAGGTTCATTAATAAAAATAATTAAAAAAAAAATCATTAATAATGAGGAACTTTGAGAAAGAAGTTCTATGCTTTGTTTCCTTCTTTTGTGTACTAGATGAAATTATCTAATTTTCAGAAATCTTTTTATATAAATATCTATTATGTTGCAAGCTCGAAATTTCTTAATGGCGTTTCTATCTAATCGAATGATATAAGAGACATCCATAATTGCAGCGGTCATCATCGCCACCTGATGTCCATTAAAGAAATCTATCTCTGTCTCTTGAAGATCGTCTTGAGCTCAGTGACGAAGGAGGGCGCCACTGTCATTGTCTTCTCTCTTATTGATCATTCTTTTGGGGGTTCTTTTTTTTTAATACATAAAAGAAAAGAATGGATTTTATTAAAATTTAAATGAAATACAGTTACAGGGAAGTTAATAATTAACGAACAATTAATAATTAAAAAGATATATTTATAGACAGCAGAAGTTATCCTAGTGACAAGCATTAATTGCTTAGATATTAAAGTATGTTTTTCAGTGAGATTCTTAGTATGCTTCTTAAGATGGTATATATGCTTAAGTGTTTTACATTTCACTAAATAATTAACTTGGAATTCTAAATGTCAACATTCTAAAGTGAATATTCTAATCAATTTTATTTTATTGATTGAGCATACGAAGTCTTACTATTCCACTGGAACATTTTTCTTCTGTTTGTCTATTTTTATGTTTGTACTTAATGTTAAACGGTTGACGGATTTTCTGAAAATTTGGTGTAGAGCTTATTTATGGTCCAGCTTCAACATAGGGTAGATTAGTTATTTTGATCTCATACAACTCTGATTCATCAGCATAATAACTTTCATATATCTTTGAAATATATATATATATATATATAAAATAGCGAAACAAAATTGATGAAATTGATGAAAAGTGAGTTGTTTCTGATTCATCAAATTTGATCCCTCGAAATCCCTCACTAAAATCGCTGGTCTGATTTCTTGAAAGTTTGAACGATGTTCATTTGGGTTCAACTTTACTATTTTGGTTTCGAGTCTTGTGCTCCGAATTCTCAAAAAAGATTCTTCAGCTTTGAATTCTCAGTCACCAGTGTACACATGGGTTAAATGTAATAGTAATTTTAAAGTAGTTGAAATAGTTTTAAAAATGTAATAAAAACCTACTTAAAAACACATAAATGAAACAGTTTTTAGGGAATTGAGGCAAGAATTAATATTTAATAATTAAGCTTCAGTATATGTCAGATAAAGAATAAATATTATGTAGTTATTAATTTATACTGGAATACTTAAAAAGGGGAATGGAATACATAAAATACACTAAGCTACTCGCATAGTGGGGATTGAGCATGCCGGCATTTGAGTACTAGAGGGGTGTCTACGTATTTTGAATACTAGAAGGGACGGGAGAGATAATCGACCGAAATATTCGCGCTCATATTTTAAGGTACATCATTAATAAACATTGTACCAAATTTTTAAAAGAAATTGAACGTCGAGTCATTTTATATTAGACTGGTTAACATAATTGTTACTGATGTTTTAAGTTACGTATCAAATTTTGTGGAAATTCGTCCAGCCATTATAACTGTGACGAACTGAGAAGCAAACAGAATAGAAAAATGCTCAAGTGCAGTAATAAGACTTCCCATGCTTAGTTAATAAAATCAACAGATTCAATATTATTAAGCTTACATTAGCGTATTGTTTTAATAGATAAGATGAACTCTTGAAAATAAAATGCCGAGTTCCTACCTTCGCCGATCAAAGTAGCGCCAGCAAACGGTTCATCTAACGTTATTATAAATCCAAATTGTTGAATCCGAACAGTTTGATGATAGCTAAGGTGACTGATATACACTGCCTGACAGAGAAAATGCCACACCATGAAGGAATGCTCAAAAACTGACCAAACTGTATGCATACGTAGCCAAACAGATGCAGAACAAATGGTTTAATTTTTCAGATACAGACAAGGCTCCCTGGCCTAAAATACAGAATTATCAATAAGAAGTGGGACCTCCATTTTGGGCGATACATTGCTGAACCCGACTTGGCATCGATTCGAAGAGTGTCCGAATAACGTCCTGAGGTATCCAGACCATGTGGTGGTGATGCGAATCCACAGTTCATCTTCATTTCGTGGGGTTGGGAGGGTATTCAACTGACGTCCAATCGTGTCCCACAGATTGGCAAGAGATCGGGGGATAGGGCTGGCCAAGGAAGCATCTGCACACCTTGCCAAGCATGTAGGCTGATCCGACCTGTATGTGGCCGGGCGTTATCCTGTTGAAATATTGGGTTTGAACAGCCTGCAGATATGGCAGTGCCATGGACCGCAGCACCTCATCAACATAGCGGCGTGGCTTAAATGCGTACTATTCCAGGTGAGTGGCTGTTGGCACTGATGAACCCCAAACCATGACTATGTTCACGTGCTGTGTAGCACTTAACAACTAAAAAGAAATCCGCCCGATGGCCGTATCGTCTCCAGACTCTTACACGGTGATCATCATTGGTGAGACAGAAACGGGTTTCCTCGCTTAACACTACACTTCCATTTTGCACCCCACGCAGCTCTGGTGCAACACCATTCTAAGCGATGACGATGATGGCTCGCTGTTAAAGGTAGCTTTCGCAACGAACGCTTGGACAACAAATCTGCCGCAGTCAATCGGCATCATTATCCGTGTTGATATCGGAGCATCCAAAACTCCCTGTACACTTTTAAAAATGTCCCCAGTTGTGGAATTGTGGATGTGCTACGTCATGACTTCTGATGCGACGATCTGTGCGCTCTGACATCCGTCTTCGAGCTCCGATCCCACTACGACGGTTCACATTTCTTTCCTGGGATCACTGTGTCCAAATGCAACCGATGGTTGTGGCATCACGTTGTGTTTGTTCCGCAATAAGGATAACCGGCGGTACGAAGACCTACAATGAAGCCTCTCGTGAACGCATCCGTTTGACGAAATTGTTACGAGGGCGTCTTAAAGATATTAACGCTCCTTGTTCGTACTCCAGACACAGTAACAATAAAAAGTACTCACTTCTCGCAGCCAGGACGACGTCTTGAATGACGGCGTCACATGCTGGCTGTGTGCTTATATCACGCGCGCGGTTCTTGCAATTGGCCAAAAATTTTAATCATTGGCGTAACTTCCACATGCGCATCCACTCTGCAATTTGCATGGCACTGCATTCACATCTTCATAGTGTGGCATTTTCTCTGTCAGGCAGTGTATGTAACTATTCTTACTTAGTTCTTAGAAAAAAATCTTGCCGTCAAAATTACATATGCTGAAAGAAGTCGTAAGAAGAAGTTCTAAACTGATTATTGGAAAGGTAGGAAAAAGAATGGAACCTCCCAGCATAAATTAAAAAGCAAGAAAAACGCATTAAAAATAAAAGAAAAGAAATTCATGTGCCAGCCTTCGCTGGCCCCAAATGAATTTTCTGTAGGCATCAAATTAAGAAAAGCGCCTAAAAATTGATTAAACACATTAAAAAGTGGACCTAATGTTTATCAGTGCAAAGCGACATCTCCGAACAGCTGTTTCTCGGTAAATTTACCGAGATGGGAATATTGAAATGTGAATATTGGAAATGAACCGAAAATGGAATAAAGAATGAAGATGTAAACTGTACTTGCTTATCCTGCGAAATCAAACCACGTTCCATATTTCATTACATTTACATATGTAATATTAGAATCTTAGTAGTTTATTGATATAAATAAACAGAAAACTAATATTTAGACAATTGAAAATATAATGATTTTTTAGCAGTTAAATTTGAATATATAACCAGTAAATTACTAGAAAGCGCTGTGTCTACTCGAACGATTTGCGAAAGCTACTTGCAGAACGAGACTTGCATTCTCTGCACCCTTTACGCTGTCTGCCATTACCACCTGGCTTCGTTTGCAGTAGTGTAGTGAGCGGGTGCATAGACGGTTGTGAACAGGCACAACGAATCGTTTTAGTGACGAATCCAATGTTTTGTCTGGACACGGATAATCACCTTATTCGAGTATGGAGGAGCACTGGGCAGCGCACAAATTTGGACTTCATTGCTGGACGACACACCGCCAGGATTGATGGCGACATGATGTGGGGAGCTATTTCCTAAGATTCTCGGTCTCCGCTGTTAGTGATCAGGGGAACATTGATGGCGCAGCCATTCTGGTACATTCAAGAGATTCTGCGGACTCTTTTGGATTCCCTACTTGGAACGGCTATAGCGGTCCATTTTTCCAAAAAGATAATGCCCCCCCACACACACACACACACTTTCAGCTTTGTTTTCCCTGTACTGCTTCGTGCTGTCGACGATGGCCCGCCAGGTCTCGAGATTTGTCCACCTTTGAACAAGTGTGAGATCAACTGCGACGGAGCTTCCGCCATCAACGGGTATGAGCGATCTGAAACGGCAGTTGCAACAACTTTGGGAGGATTTTTTGCAGGATAGCATTAGACATCTTTACGACTCCATACCAAGCTGTGTCTCCTCATCTATCCACGCTAGATACGGTATGACGCAGTATTAAAGAGGCTATTGGTATGCAGTGTTTTGTCTGAATAAACGGCCCATTTGCTCTGATATTGTAATCAATTATTTGCATCATCTTTCTTATTCCCTATGCCAAGTGTCAGCCATTTCGATTGCTGCTTCTGGGTGAGCTAATTGTTTTTGGCCATGAGTATATAAAGAAATGCTTAAAATTCAGAATGGTGCGTATCTTATTTTTATGCTTACAATATTCATAATGGCATCTAAGTGTAATGATAAAACTCGACCATTGTGTCAATGCATCTTGTATGTATTGCGTTATTTAGCTTTTGTGCGTATTCGCAAATGAAATTTTTATTTCATCGCTTTTCGTATGCAAGTATACAACAAACAAGCTTAACATCTTAAATCTATTATTTGTTTATATATTTATATATAATCTAAATAGTTATAACCATTTTCCTTTCACAGCCTATATTTTCAAAAGAAGAAAACATGTTAATTTAATCATTATTACATCGAATAAGTATTCCTGAACCTTCATGGTCATCAGAGCTTTTCCTATTCCGAAATTATTGTTCACGATTAATTCAATTTTATTTTTCAGTATACTTCAATCTTCTGCTTTTGACAGTGCAGAACCTTTGACTCTATGATTGGTAGATCAATTGATGATTATATTATTAATAAACAAAAAAAAATAATGTTTTGTAGAATCATTTGCAAACAGAACAGTTCTATGCTGTAGATTCAAATAGCTCTATCAAAAGCTTGTAAAACCTAAGCCTACTATTCTGCCCACTAAATCCTGGAAACATTTGCAATGGAATTGCTTCTGTTTACTGAAAACAAAAACCCCGACAGTGTTTGAAATAATATTGAATCAAATACAAACTGCAAAATAAGTTTTCAGTTTACTTTATTCTGTATCTTTTTCAAGTTAGATATTTTATGTTTATTTAAACATTTGTGTTTGTTCTTTCATGCAGAGCTGAGTCAATAATAGCGTTGTTGGATCGGCAGAGATGATTTAGTTTTATATGGATGTAATTTTAAAAGCCAGTAACTGTACTGCAAGCATTTCTGGAGTCCCCTAGCATGTACAAAAACAAACAACAAATGTCATCAAATAGCTTTCCTGCAGCTATTAAACAAGTATAATTTCGTGCAGCTATTAAACGAAGACATTAAAATATTTTTTTCCATTTTTAGCTTAATATCCAATAGGAAAGTGAGCCTCGCCAAAACATTCAGTCTGTGTATCTGTGTCCTAATAACTTTTGCATTTCTGGATGGATCTTCATGAACTCGGTATTCCAGGACTACAGACAATCTAACTTTAATCTGTGAGATCTTTCCCAAATCTTTATCGAGAAATTAGTGCGAAAAGGCGACAAAAATTCTAATTGAAGGCATTCCAATCCAAACAATGAATTTCTATACTTTTTCTGTTAACATAAAGTATCATTATATTAAACAATACATATCAATCATTAATCCATTGAGTATGTTTTGCTTCAGTTAAAATTAATCTAATTTAGAAATTAAGTAAGGCGGATTTCATTCATTTATTTCAGAAAATGCAAAATTTAACTTGTGCTGTTCTTATTTCTCATTTTGCTTTTTATACTGTAATTATTCAGTTGATATTACAATTTGAATACAGTTGTAGCTTTTTTCGTTTGATATTTCAAAAAATCAAAACAAAAAACAAGTAAATATAACTTTGTGCTAAAGCATAAATTTAAGGGCGACCCACAATAATATAAAAAATTAAAAATTAAAACAAGGTAGGGATAGTGCTTCGACAACGACAGTGCTTCGCAACGGCTTCTGAGCCACCTTTACTTTAGAATAGACTGCGGCGGGGAGGTCTAGAAAATGCTCGCACGAGTCTGTTTGCGACTCATGCTATCTTACCCACCCCTATTTATATGGAATAATCGTCATTCTTAACTCAAACCTTGTTAATACACTGAATTCCTAATAATGATTTAAAAAAAAAATTAAGTTGATGAGGGGATCGAACCCACGACCTTCACGTTATTAGCCCGACGCTCTAACCAACTGAGCTAACAGGCCACCTACAACATTCAACATTCAGGCCACCTACAACTGAGCTAACAGGCCAGCTACAACATTCAACATTCAGGCCACCTACAACTGAGCTAACAGGCCAGCTACAACATTCAACATTCAGGCCTCCTTCAACTGAGCTAAAAGATGCCGTTGCAAGGCATTGTGGGATATGTGTCCACAGATAGACAAACCGGGGATATAAGGCGTCTTTCAGAAGCCTAAAAAGGAAGTACATTAACGTAAGGAAAAATTTAAAAAAAAGTTACGAAAATAAGAAAACAAACAAATCAAAAAAAAAAAAGAAAACACACGCGGATATTGAGTAAAAAAGATTTATGATATACTGATTTGAACCGACTACCTCCAGTATATGAGTCCGAGAACTTAGTATCAAGCTATAGCTGACAACTGCAATGAAATGCTTTTCTAACATTTAACCTAATAGCGGAAATCCAATAAAAACAATGCCAAATATCTCGAACATAGGGGGGGGGGGACACTGGCCCCTTAAAATACCCCATTCCCATGGTGTTTGGGCCTCTGAACACAATGGTGAAGTCCGTTAGTCGATCCCACCTTCCGTTCGGGAGTTAAGGGTGGACAGACGGA
>JAFIDM010009631.1:235474933-235504048 GCA_023159025.1 Thereuonema tuberculata
CCGACATTCGGTTCGGGGTAGTTGAGGGGGGGGGGGGGGCAAAAAGACAAAAGCTAAAAATCTCGAGAAGGGGGGGGGGGGGGCTGAAAAAAAATTCTACAGTGAACACGATGGTGAAATCCGTTTATCGATCGGACCTTCCGTTCGGGAGTTGTTTAGGGATGGATAGACACAGACGGACGGACAGGACAAACGTAATAGCTATCACAATAGCTCCTAAATCTAGATCAAGGTCGCAAAAAAGAAATTTTAAATAATTACGTTGTAATGAAAATAGGCTTAACGTTCTTTTGATTTTTTTTTTTTGTAGTATAAACAATTTACTATTTTATATCTATTGTTTCTTAATCATGCAAGACTGACAAATGCAAATGTTGAATTTTATTTAAAATATTATTCAACAGTTTTTATTTACTTAAACTATTCTATATAATTTTTTCTGCAATATTCAGTATAGTTTGTTACAGTTTACAGTTTATTTTTTTAAAAGTTTATTTGCATTTTTTTTAAGGTTTCACCTTCTTCCTCTGAAAAGTTTTGCCGCAATCCTACTTAATCTTTGCATTCATTCAATTATGTTTTAGGACAGACTATACATGTAAAACTAATTAACAGAAGAGTTAATTACTGTAGTAGAATTTCGCTTCAGCCTAAAGTGATGTATTCCCATGATTGGCTAATCCATTAATCGTATAAGTCTGGATTAACATTACATAACTCAAAGAAAGTACACTTTAATTTAATTTAATTATTTCTGAGAATGTAATTGTTTTCAGTGAAGTTCAGAATAAGGATCTTTGTGGAAAAAATTTGAAATTCCAGCCTTGAAAAGTTTCGACTTCACTAGATTGATTATCGTTTTGACACCAGAGTAAATGGAGCTTTCCAGAGGACAGGCAATTAAAATGTAAACTATGTTATTGTGATAGTTAATTAATTGGTTAATTATTTCACAGCAACTAGTTTTATTTTGATTGACATACAATAGATCTATTCTTATTTTCACTTGTGTATTAGTACATTTTTTTTTTACTTGGGGCCACGGCCCCTGCTGCTTTTGTCTGGTAGCCGACATCTGAGTTAAGACCCAGTACCGGGATTGCTGACGTGGTCCCTGAATTAGTTTAGATCAGCGTTTCCCAACCGGTGGGTCGCGACTTGATCCTAAAACTATCAGAAACCATCGAATAAACATCAGAAAAGATCAGAACAATCGAAAATCGATCATATATAAGGAACGGATAGATACAAATATGGTTTTATTCTATATTCTTCTATTCCTATATATGTGGAGGTATGCCGATAAGGAAAGGTGGGTCGCCAGCTGAAAAAGGTTGGGAACCACTGGTTTAGATGAATGTTTTAGACCAGACAATCTTGCAAGAAAAATATCAAAAATTATTAAATAAATAAATAAATAAATAAATAAGGAACATTTAAGAAATAACATTTTAAGGAAAGTAGACTTCAAGTTCTTTTAAACTTTTTATTTCTTATTTTTAAAAAGGTAAATCTTAACTTAGTAGCATGAAATAAATAAATAAATACCGTTTTAACTCATAAGGTTATTTATTTTAAAAAGCTAAATTTTAAACAGAGGCTTATTATATAATTGTTGAGAGGCATTTTTCGTATTTGAATCGTGTTATAACGCAATTGTCACCGAAGAATAAAGTTTCAGCTAACTCTTGTAAAAAAAAAAAAAAATAACATTCTAGAACAGTAAAATAAAGGAAGATGAAAAGTTTTAGAATGTCATGTTAAGTCGAAAAACACTTATCATAGTTAACCAAGATAACTTAAAAACTAATTACCATCTATGAAACTGAGAGTTTTAGAGTTGTTCTTTGTTCTGACAGCAATTTCCATTGTTAACACTTTTCTATGGGAATTTTTACCGCTTCTTTCTCTAATTTCTCGACAAGGGCATATTTGGTAAAAATTTTCAAATATAAAATTTGATTTTCTTTTGTTCTTAGGTATGCGTAGCAAGTTTCACGAGAATCCATACCGTTGTTCAAAAGTTATTAGAGGGACACACAAATACACACAGACTGAGTGATCTGATGAACCAAAAAATAATATAACTAATCAGATATGTTGATTTTTAAGCATCTCTGGACGCCGATCGTTGTGTTTCTTATTTTCATTATAATACTGACTCAATGAATGATTTTTTTTTTTTGTGAGCATAGATCAAAAGATAGCATATTACATTTTAGAAAGCTTTAATTTTAAACGAATATATTTTTCACTAGAATCAATCATATCTTCTAATTCTGCTTTTTTCTAACTGATTTATTCAGTTTGAAGGCAGCAATTTACAAAGACTTCCAAATAAAAAACAAACTTTTAATTTAAAGTTTTTCGAGCATCCGAGAATATCCCTGTTTCATGATTATTATCATTCGTCTAGAATTGTCCAAAGGTTTTAAATTCTTCTTCAAATGTCCTTAGAATCGAATATTTAGTATTTTGTTTGCTTCATCTTGACCATCAGCTCATCAATACATATTGCATTATCTGCTTATTTACCATGTACTCTATTGGTAACTATTTATCTATCAGTGTATGTTGTATTCATTTTTTGTTTTAATTAAACTAATTTTCTTGTATTAGTTTTTTTTTTTTTTTAATATTTAAAGTCATTTTTTGTAGTCTGTAGAGAATTTTTAAGGTACATGTAAAGACGCCTGTACATGTTTAAGTACTTAGTTACTATAATAACATCATTCTCAAAATTTATACACCAAGTATTTTTAAGTATCTATATTACATCTACTTTAGAATACCGTTTAAAATATTATTCTAATTTTGCATTACCTGTTTATTTTATTATACTTCATTGTTATTTGGTACACATTCTAGTGTTTGTTAGAATTTATTTTATGGAATATTTTTTTTCTTACAATATTTTTCACTATACTTTGTGACAATGTTTCAAAGCAATTCAGTTATTTATCTGTTCTGCGATTTTAAAAACAGCTTTTTCATCACTCTTCTTAGAACCTGATAAAAGTAACAACAGCAGCAAGAAAGTCATAGAAGAAAAAGTTATTGTTACCACAACTAAGATGCCAGGTAAGTCTAATGTTCTTTACTAATATTTTTAAAATATTCTGACTTTAATAGCAAGACAATGAAAGAAAAAATGAATAATTCACTAAGCTATATAATCTCACGAATATTTTATAGGAATCTATTTATAACAGTCGATTTTGTAACAATTTCTAAGCATCATTATAAGCTTCATTACAAACATCATTACAACTTCTTAACTCTATCATCTTCATAATATTTTAAAATGTTTACATATATACATAATATTATGTATATAACTCATATTTAATAACAAAATTTGTTATTAAGTATGTATTTATGCTTAAACATACGGTGTTTATACATTTATTAAAATATTTCTAACTTTAATTTAAAATTTTGTTACTTATAAAAGATTGAGATTCTTCACATGATAAATGGTAAAGAAAAATGATGCTTCAAAAGCAGTATCCATTTTACAGCAAGTAATTAAATGTTAATAGTAAGTACCAATGCTCGTAAATCGATTGGTTATAATCGGCGACTACTTATACAGTAATAATTTAAAATTCCTTAAACCATTGTTATATGACTATACTTATGCTTTATTCCTATTAGATCACAAAGCAGTAATGAATAATGCTTATAAAGATGCACTGTTATGGTGATCTAACAGAATAACCGTATACAATATGAAGTAACCTCCAGCAAAGGTTTACAGAAATTTGACACAGCCTGTATATGTACATAAACAAGTCGGCTTAAAATAAATGTAGACAAAGCCCTTTTACCAACCTTGGAAGCTTGAAATATTTTATTATATGATTTCTTATTTTTTAGACGGGTTTTAATTGTATCTAACTGTTGTACAGTTAAAAGTATCATCTTTAGTTGAGGAATTGAAAGCATAGCATTGTAACTCTTTGAATTTTATTTTAGACAAAATAACTCCGTTGACAATAACTGCTTTTAAGTTAAGTAAAATTATTGTGGTGTTTTCAGAGTATTCAGAATGAATTTTTCTTGCATTTGCATTATTTTATCAGAATGTAGCATAGATCGAGAGAATTTCACTTGGTTTGTCTGTGGAGTAGATTTCACTGTGCTGCCGTTTTGAAAAAAAAAAAAAAAAAAACAACAACAACCAAACACTTCGATTTGGTTGAAATCAGCTTGAAGCCAATTAATGAAAGTGGTAGATATGTGGTTCAGCCCTGCTTAGAATGACCCTCTAGTTTTCACTTCACTGATTCTAATGAAACAAGCAGTTTCCAAATCAAAATTCTCCTCTCCCTCCTTTAAGGTAAAGCAATGCTGAAAGAGATAGAGTGATTAGAATGCATAAGGAAGAACGTTGTTCTGGTTTTCTTTTGGTTTTAAGGAAATCACCAAAAGAAACGTTTTACAAAGGAAACGTTTGAAATAGATATTTGTTTGTTCTTTCAGTTCTACAACATTTATTTACTAACTCTGAGATAAAGATTTTAACAGTTAAAGTTGATAAATTGTAAATAAAATACGTAAATATTAATTGTTTATTAATATAGAATGAAATATTTAAAATTCAAAACGGAATATATAAAATTTAAAATTAAATCAAGTTTAATTGATATTTTCTCGTATCCTTCTCCTTTTGACAATGCTGCGAACCTATGGCTCTAAAATTGGTGGAGAAAAATTCGTTAAGTTGTTATTATTAAAAAAAAAAGAAAATCATTCTTTATTTATAAAGAATACAGGTAGTCTAAATACATATATACTTACATACTATAATTGTTAAGTTTGTTTGTATTTACTCCGTTATTCTTCCGTACAATGAAAACATCCAAGGCATACGACAGACTTGGCTTCTGTAAGTGCACAGTTCCACAACTCCTTGCCTAGGTCAAATTTTATGTATGTCGTATTTTCACACTCCCCTGTCATTCAATACGGTTTCTAACACAAGTACATGATAACTACATCATCAATACAATTTCCTACTAAAGGTTGTCGTTTATCACCAGTTATTGTGAAGAATATTAAAAAATGACAAAATACAAAAAACCTAAAAATAAGTACTACACTACACATAGACCTATACAGCAGGAGACTCAATAATGTGTATATGGCGTATCCTTATGTAAATATAGATTTACGTACGTCAGATTTACGTAAGTCGAGGTCCGTTTGTACTTACATTCTGTACATTCGACGGTATTAAAGAACTCTAATATCTTCTTGAAGTACTGTAATTTTTATGTTTTTTATTTAAACAAAACTCCGTAGCTAGTATTATATGAGTAAGCATTATAATTTTTTTATCTATTAATTTATATTATTAAAAAATATAAAATCTAAAACAAAAACAAGTAAAATTACATCTGATTACACACTTCAGCAGAAATAGCTTTTACGCAATTTTTTTAAACAAGTATAATTTCTATTAGTTAACCATACAACTTTAATAATTATTTAAATTTTACAGATTAGAAATCAAAGATTTCTGTTCTTTCACTAAAAGCTGTTTACAATTAAATGAAATATGAGTAGATGTTTGTCTCTCTCTCTCCACCAAATGCACACAAAGTCGAAGCAGCAACATGAAATCGATTTAAATGATCCCCAAATGCATCATGCCGAGTAAAAAATTGTGTAATGATAAAATCCGTATTAAAATGCTTATATACTCTATATACATTATTCATAAAATAATTTCGTAATACCAGCATTATTTATCCACCGTTACGATTTTGTAGGGACTTTTTTCAACGAATTCCATTTCTTTTTAACAGAGTTTCATCGTATTAACTTAAATTTCATCTTAATTTTTATTTTGTCTCATTTACCGCAGTTTAGTGTTTTGGAAAATTTGACACAAACATTGAAAATGTTTCTTTTTTTTAATTGAAAAGTTGATGACATATTGAATTAAATTTATAGATAATGAATTTAATAAAAAGTTTCAGTTCTTGTACAGCACTTCATTTACTGTATTACACTGTCGAAATATTCTCCAAGGTCTAAAACCCAGCAAGAATAAGCAAAAAACATGCTAACTAGCAAAGAAAAAATTTAATTAAAATGTCAAGAACATGTAAAACATCTAAAAAAAACAGGACCAGGATTTTAATTGCAAACTCTGAAAGAAGCAACGATAACCATGTAAATGAAAAATATAATAAGGTCGTTGTTGAAGACTGTTTTGAAAATAGCTTGAATTTTCTAGAGTTTTCAGACAAAAATAATGTTTTTCCAAGTCAAAAACAATATTTTTAGGTCGTTTTAGAGAATTCGATTTCATCATTCAGCTCATTCTCTAAATTACAAATATCATCATGTGATCATCATTTGCTTTTGAAGAATTTCCCAGACACATCATAAATATCTTAACCATTAGCGACTCCCTATACGAAAGTGTAAAAGAGATAGGGGTAGACGGAAAGGTCTCACGTTCATCTTGTCCGACTTTCAATCCGTCCATCTGTCATCACCTCTACAGTCAAAACTACAAGTTCCTCACAGGGTCAAGTCACCATCTCTACTGAGACTCAAGTCATAGTTTTTTGGAACCCTTATGACTTTGCAGAGATGAGAAAAATTCGAGTTACGGTCTATGGTCTTACAGGAAGTGGCCAAAAATGAAATCTGTATGGGTCGCTATAGGTACACTGTACACCAGTCTGTTCTATGTAAGGGTTACATTTATAATGAAGTTAATATTTTTAAATTCCTTAATATATTTTAACATAATTTAGTATTTTATTTTTTTTAAATATGGAATAGTTTTAAAAATTTAGCATATTATAAGCAATTAGACAGAGCTTTTTCAAAAACAAATATTTTAAATATTTCATTTATGAAATATTTAAAATTTGTATATTTTTATTGTTGATAAATGATTGAATTGTAATAAGATGACGTAAAGTTGCGATAAAGGAAGTTGATTTTTTTCTAAAGTATTTATATCTCATTCAAGAGTTAAAGAAAGCTTGTAGAAAACCTATTCACTCCGAATCGTAGTGATTAGAGTACTGCTTAGCCAGACGAAAGAGACTGGTCACGTGATTTAGTGGTCGCTCCTACTTCTTTCTGGGCGTCAAAATAGGGAAGATTCGTATGTGACGACAAGAACAGAAACAAACGATGTATAAAGGAGAGATGATAAAGTGAAAAATTACTGATATGACGATCGTACGGCAGAAAGAACTAATTTAAAAAAGCGCAAAAGGGAGAAGCATATTCAAGCGTAAATTCCAAGCGTATTTTTCCGTCCCTCCAGAGCTTTCTTTCTTCCCTTCGGCGTGTTCCATTGGTTTGGCAGTGTGCCAAACTCAGTCTTTATCGCTTGGGCAAGCAGTAGCTTCGATATGAAAAATATTTACATTTTACTTACATTTACTATTTCTTACTTTCAAGATCCATTAGTTTTCTTGTGATGATCATAAGGTCGATTGATGGAACTTTGCCCCAACCCCTTTCCAGATTTAGAATTTCATCTCCTTTACTTAATTATTTTTGGTTGGAAGGTCAATGTTCTGATTTAATCCAACTAAACAAAAATCCTATACACATCTTTGATTAGTGATGTAACTGGATACAGTTTCAATTATTGTCTTTATACTGGCGCACAAAATGCATGAAAATTTGAATCAATATAGGATAATTTAAATTCAAGAACATTTGTCAAGTAATAATAAGTAATGATCAATAAAGAACTGTCAGAGGTTGACCAATGAAAGCATTAATTTTTTAAATTATAAAGAACTTTTAAAGATATTTCTATGTAGAAGGACAGTAAGAGAACTTATTAGACAGTCAGAGCCATCCCACCTACAACCAATATCTCTGATACTCCTATCATTGCCAAAAGGAATAGTTTTTAAATCGGTTTTTAATCACGCTGCTATCATGTAGATAAGTAAAATTTGAGAAAAGCCAAATTTTTACTCGCTGTATTTTAAGTTGCACCTAAAATAAGTTTTGTACGAATTTCTATACAAAATTCTAATACTTATCTACTTTGTACTCAGTAGCAGTAAGATGTAACTCCATCTCTTCCAGTAGAATATATTGATTAGTTAACACATCAATTATCATATTTTTTGACTTCACTGTTTTATGAGGTTTTACAAAGGGCATTAAAAGAAGTATTTTTTCAACTGATAAATAGTATAGCGATATATATGTAAATACTGTATGTAGATAGATAAATAATAGATAGATAGATAGATAGATAGATAGATAAATAATAGATAGATAGATAGATAAATAGATAGATAAATAGATAGATAGATAATGGATCTTAAAAGTTATGGCCATTAACACCTACTCTGTTTTATTGTTCGCATGATGCAATTTGAATTCTTAAATACTTTGGCGTCCTGAGCATTTCATTAAGCGAATTGGTGTGATTGATTGAAAGGCAGTAAGGCTTGTCAGGTCAGCGCGCGTGTGAGCAGCATGTAAATCTCATTAGAGCGAATTAGACATTCCAAGCCAAAGTGCCATTACAGGATCCTCATAAAAGGGAGTTGACGTGACGAAGGAGACGTCCGTAAAGAAGGACGATCGCTCTGTCATCGTTTGCCAAAACTTATCTTTAGTTAGGGCTACTTTTTTTTTTACCCAGCAGAGTGAAATTGAAAAATTACGGCTGGTGATTTCCAATTCAAATGACGGTTTCATAAAGTCTTACAAGGAACAGATAACCAAACCATGTGATTTTTGTAACGTCAGTTTTCGCGCCGAGATTTTATCTCTCTCAAGTGTCACTTTTCGTTTTGGAGACTCGCTCATTGAATTCCCTCCTCCCTCCACGCAATCTTATTTCCAGTTAGAAAAAAAACAAAACAGTGATGATACAACCCAAAAAAAAACTCGTTTTCTTTTCCTGTTTCCTAGTTTCAATGTATAATTTCATTTTTGACTGCAAGTTTAGGTTTGCAGATACCATCTTCCGTTCTTTTCTTTTTTTTTCTAATTTTTTTCATGGTGCTTTTTATCTTCAATTCAAATGCGTAATGGATTCGCCTTGAAAACACGTTTTCAGACGAAAAAATAAAGGAAGAAAGGTAAAATTCTTTGTTATGTCGAGTGAAAGTTGCATCCTCTTTTGAAGTGATTCCATCTCGGTTTGAAGTCCAATTAAAAAACAGAAACAAAAAATTGAATAAATTTTGAATTAGAAAGAAGTTAGAAGAACCTTGTTATTTTTTAATATACATTAAGATAACAGCATATTACCATGTGGTTCAATAGCAGCGCCATTGCAACAATGCGAGAAAAATGGAAACTAATGATTTGTAGGACCATTGTCCGATGGTGAAAAATGGAAATTATTCGATTAATTATAAGCAGTGATCATAAGCCAGTCTAGATAGCACTACTTCAGATGACCAGTTAAAAGTAATAGCAGTAGTGAAAATAGGTTAGTTTGTATTTAATTGAACAGCCTCTGTTCAAAGCTACGCATTTTTACTGTCTCAAAGGTTGTTTGCTGTTGACAATTGCAAGCCATTTTTACGTATCATTACTATTAGATTTTTCAAATGATCACATGATGCAGTGACACTGTTGGCATGCTGGCAAAAAAAAAAAATTAAAAAAAATGGCTGGTTAGACGTTATTTGGTTAAATGGATGGTTTTTGGCGAATTCAGTTACGCGTTTTAGGCTTATAATATTGTGATTTCCTACATTAAGTTTTTCTTGTAACACAAATTTAATAACTATTTTTTTCTATCGCAAATATATCTGAATTACTGCACATCTGAAAACTTGAGTTCTTTAGAAATATTTGTTTGCATCGATTGTGATTTAGCTTCTATTGTTTCATTGAACTATCACAGCTGATCAGATGTGAATCGTCGAAACATGGGATGCCTCTGAAATTCTTAATGCTTCTTAAATTAGAAGAAGCGAAAAAAATCCCTTTTAACTATAAGATACTATGAGAACTATGTATCCAATCATTGTATTAAGTGAAAGTGTTGGGAGAAGAAAAAAAATTAGTAATGGATTGTTAATGTATTCTTTCTTTAATGTCATTATTATCCATTTAACAAAGGTGGGTAGATATCTGAGACAAAACTGTAGATTCCTTTTCTCAAAACCATTTTTCAAAATCACTTATTTCAGTTAGATTCTGATATACATATTTTTATTGAATCATGTACTTAAAATCAAATTAAAATTATTTTGTTGCAATCATATATCTTGTATCTATTCCTTGTTTTTAAGTTCCAAATAGTTTATTATCTTCTTTCCAAAAAAAACAAAAACAAAACCAAAACAAAACAAAACAAGAAATGATGTCAGTGTTTTCTACGTCCCTCCCCCATTGTTTTCCTTCTTTTTTCTTTCTTTCACAGACAGGCAATAAAACCGAGTACGAAATCCACTGCTCTTTGCCCTTGAGTACTAGAGAATTATTGCTCTACAAGAAGTGATGCGTTTAGGAGATTCTTTCCACAAATAATATACCGGAAATTTCAGCCATTATTCACCGGAAGTCTTCGATTGAGACAAATGGAAACACATAACACTGAGAGCATATTATATCTTCCAAAAAGATTTAAGGATTTATGTTTATCTACTTATACAATGCTTATTTCTAAATTTTCTTTTACAATTTTTTCCCAAATTCAATCCCCAGCGAAGGTCTGAGTGTTTTTTTCATGGCTATGTGTCTCCCTTATCCTCTTCTTCTATACCAGCTTTCTTAGCTATGGATGACAGGCAGATGAGCATTGAACGGTCTCCCGTCTCAACTTCGCCCATTCAACTGGTCGTCGCAGAAGCCTTGTAATGTTTATTATGGCCTACTCTCACTAGCGAATAAAGGCGTTAGGCTTTAATCGTTTTGGGAAGATTGTGGCACCGTCTATTGACGCGAAAGAGCAGCTAATGTTAAAAGAGACTGCATGGACGTGCACGTTCACACAGTTTTATAAAATTTGTTGTCATTATTTTTGCCCAACTAGGAATAAATTAAGAGTACTGGTCTAAATTGCCGAGTACTGATTGTCATTTTAGGCTGAATTTGTAGGATGCAATAGATATAAGATTAACTCTCCCCGTATAGCTATCATTGTATAGGGATCGAATATACAGCGCTGGTGCATCAGTTTTTTGGAGGAGAGGTGAAACCAAAATAATCTTGCTCATATTTTAAATTGGACAATAAATAAAGTTGGATCATGGAAATCTAGTAGCATTAGCATGATGTGCGAACAGACAGACAGACAGACAGACATGCAAACAAAGGAGAAAAACTAAGACTATGAGTATTCAGTCCATTACTAAAATGTCCTTTTGTATCAAATTTAACAAAAACAGTTCTACAGACAGACTGACGAACCTATGAAAAAACTGCTTATAAGTTCATTTCTTGAAATTGTCTAAGATTTGAGAAACGAAGAAGTAAAAAATAAAATTGAAAAGTACTTGAATGCTTTCAGAATTTGCAATTTTAAGATATCTTAATGTATTTCGACATTTTTTTGTTTTGTATTTTTTAATATATGATAAAAAAAGTTACTTTTTAAATAAAAATTAAATCTAACGAATTACAGAACAGTGAAAAAAAAATCCCGATTTCCGAACAATGGTTGCGCAAATGAAGAGTCAGTAATTGAGGATTGAAAATCAACACAAGAGACTTAATGTCAAAATGGACTGTCTCCTTCGAAATTTAACTTAACATCAATTTATACTTATTTAAATGGTTATAAATTGCGCTTGAAAATAAAAATAGGATTCACAAAATTCAACTATTTAAATATAATGAAATGATAAATTTTAATAACATAATGTTTAACTTTTTTCATTAGTGAAAAAAATAAATTAATTTTCGTACATATCTCCCGTGGTATACAGGGTGATTCATAAAGTACTGGAAAAATAGGCCTATAAAGAACGAACATCTAAATATTTTTTAGTCAAATTCGGTTAAAAAAAGTTAAAATAGGGCATGGGATTCCGGATCGAACGTGCGATTCTGAGTCGGATGATGGGGTCCCCATTTTAATCTTTTTTTTTCTGCCACGATGAAAAAAAATGGTCTAGTTCACAACCGGGAAGAGCAAGGAAAGGGAAGCGAGATTAGACTAAGTTAAATCCGGAAATCCATGCCCTATTTTACTTTTTTTTACACCGAATTTGAAAGAAAAATATTTCGATGTTCATTCTTTATAGGCCTATTTTTCT
This sequence comes from Thereuonema tuberculata, assembly GCA_023159025.1. Lineage (NCBI taxonomy): Eukaryota > Metazoa > Arthropoda > Chilopoda > Scutigeromorpha > Scutigeridae > Thereuonema > Thereuonema tuberculata. Next base: position 235,487,161 of record JAFIDM010009631.1, read on the forward strand.
AGTACTTTATGAATCACCCTGTATATGCAGTATATAAAGACTGGGTTTTTCACATGTATTGCGTTTCTAGTTTTGTTCGTTTTTAGGACCTTAAGGTTTTAATAAGGATCACTACACGATTAATGTAAATTTATTTGAATGAACTATCTTCTCTATATGTTATCTTGTATTTTTATGCTTTCAATGTATTAAAAAAAAACAAAAAACTTTTGAGCTTCAAACTAATTGAAAAATCCCGAAAAGAATCACAAATTCTTTGTTAAAGTCTGATTTATATTCGGGTAAAAGCATTCATATATATTTTTTTTATATTGATTGACTTATTTTATTTAAAAATGCTATTTAAATCCAGTTACAATATACTGACTGTATTTCACGCTAGTAACAGACAATAAAACTATTTCTTTTCAATGTTTCCGTACAATTTAGAGAAAAATTGTTTTTGTTTTTGCTTTTAAAAATTTTATATAATACTTATTTAAAAACGCTGAACTTAAGCCTAAAAAAAAAAAAAAGATACATTGACTGTATTTCACGCTGTTTCCGCGAGGCTGCACTGTAAATTGTAGACAAGAAAATTATTTCTTTTTAATGCTCGGGTTCTGCAATTTCCGCTAAATTATGTTTGTTGTCGTTGAAATTTTCCACAATATTTATTTCAGTAAAATCTTCAGAATCAAATCGCTAGTAAACTAAATGAAATCTGGTCTATCTTTAGGTTTATTTTTCATCCAATTTCGGCACAGGAATAACGTGATCAGCGGTGAAAGAGGAAGGAACTCGGCAACTATCTTTTTTTCCTTGCTTTTCTCGTAGGTCTATTTTAGCAATCAGTCCAGCGGAAATTGGCAAAGAGTTTATATCTGTACCTCCGCCAACCCATTGAAGACAAACACTGCAGTCAAGCGACAGAAGTCAATCACTGGAGAAAAATTTGTGAAAATTGCCGGATTCGAAATTCATTACAGATCGCTCGAATTTTATCAATGTGTGAATATTCCGCCTGACAGCTATTGCCTGACACATTATGATTTGAAGTCATATCTCATGAAAAATGCCAGCAATAAACTTCAAATGATGGAGACAAGTCTTTTTTGTCTCAAGCTTACATTCTGGCTTTCTGTTAGGAAATATTATTGCGCCGAAGTATTTCCTAACAAAATTGAATATTATTGTAACTTTTTACATTAGCGAAAAAAATAAATTAATTTTCGTACATGTCTCCCATGGTATATATACAGCATATAAAGACACGAGTTTTTCACATTTAATGAGTTTCTAGTTTTCATTTAATGAAACGAAAGATGTAAAAGAAGGAGTATACATCTTACTACAGTGTAAGATGTAGCCAAACTAATGTGTCTGTACAAAAGTTCTTTCTAAAATTCAGCAAAGCGTCACGTTTTCTTCAGTAGTAATTATAGATTACTAAAGAAATACTTAATTAATAAATAAATTACAATGATGGGCTTGTGACAGAAAGTTTTAAAAAAATTATGATTTCTTATTTTTAAAAATTCATTTCTTTCTAACAATTGTACTCAACATTCCAGTATTTTATCATAATTTTAAATATAACCATCTTAAAATTATTATCAGGACTATTTCACTGTAAAAGTGGAGTCTCAAGAATCTCTAAAATATGTCCATTTTCCCAGTCACTGTATTCAACGATCTCTGCCAATTCAGAGTTTTAAGGACTGTACAATTCTCTACTGAATTAACACTTGAGACTTGTTCCTTGCATATATTTGTTTATTCTGAGAAATATTTGTTCATTCTTTGGAAAAGGTCTCATCCAAATCTTTGTACATCATCGCTTTGAATTCAGCATTGCACCCAATGTTCATTTCGAGTAGAGCGTCTCAGGTAATTGCCAGAGTGACTGCAAAGACTCGCGATTCCTGTAGACGTTGGTTTCCAAGATGAGTCCTAATCCCTTTAGCGCTTTACCTGACGGCTTCTATGGTACGCAGTGTCGCCAGTTCCCATGACCGAAGGATTAAAGCCTGAGAAGTGGCCATTACAGCTGTAGTTTCCCCACGTAAACCTCAAGTCCTGTTTTGTCCATCTTGGCTTACACGATGCAGATCGCTGACCACTGCATCCACCCATAAAACCGAAAGCAACTTGACTGGCTTAACTCAGGAAACGCACTTTCTAGCAGAAGCTGCAATTACACTTCGCTCTTGGTAAATTCCCCACTCTTCGCAGATAACAAGCAGAGCCTGCACCTAATGGTGTTTTTATGGTTATCGTCGCCCAAAAGTAAAAATAAAACATTCGTATTTCTTGTTTTTTTATCTATCGATGTCGTTGAAATAACCCGCGTAGATTTAACACTCACCTTAGGTAAGTGTGTCCCGTTTTAACATCGTTTTAGCATCTTCATCGATATGAAGATTGTCCTGTGATTTTACTCTGTACTAAGTGCGGAATGATTTACGCAAACGAAAAAGTTTTATGTTTTCTCTGATTTTTGGCCTTCCTCTTTATTGAAAAACTATCACTTTCTTGGGAATTCTCTCTCCGTCTGTCAATTTAATTCATTGAACTTCAACTGTCTGAAATGAAACTTTGTCTAAAATTGGTCAGTTATTTGACCAATTTGGCCACTGTCCTGTCATGTGGCTAATATGCCTGAATCTGGGTTCGAATCCCGGCATGGGCTTGGATGTTTCTTTTAAAATAAAGATTTGCTTTTCTGAAAATGAGCTACTGAAGTGGCTTATTTTTCAATGACCTACTGAAGTGGGTCTGTCAACATTGTTACTATTGCAAGATCCACTGAATCGTTACTAACATTTATTGAATTTGAAGTTCAGCCATTGAGAATGGAAAGTAAACAAGGCAGACAAAGACGAAGAGTTACGGAGGATAAGTCATGTGTACATCCATTTCACCATGCTTCGCTTGTAGCATAAGGGGACTAAGAAGACTACATCAAATGAATAAGAATGAGATAAATTTCAGCTTTCCTTTTAATGAAAATATCAATAAAAATTTTGTTAAGTGCTATTCATTGTTGTAGTAATCGAGCAGCGTCAGATAAGTGCCTAATGAATCTTGATCAAATGCCAATAACCCCCAGATATAACAATAGTAAATAGAGACACAAACTTACAAAATAGCGTATGGTTAAAGAGACTAGTGCAATTTTTGATTGTTTCTAAGTCAATTGATAGGTAAAGAAGCCTTTCTTACGCTGTTACAGCAATGAAAACGTTTGTTTTGGCATCAGTAACCATAGATACCTTATTTTACAGATTCACTGTCGGAAAGTGTTTTATGGATCTCCGGAGGATTGTTCTGTGTATTGTTAGGCCTAAAGTATCGATTTTTTATTTTTTTTAAGGAACTAAAATTAGTGTTAACTATTGTCATAAATTGATAAGTCCAAAATAAAAAATATTAAATTAAAGATATATTAAATTTATATTTTTAAAATTTGTTGAGTATGCAAATCTAAAACACCAGTAATCATGTAAATAAAACTTTACTTATTATAAAAATCTTTTAGAATAATTGCAAGCCAATGCAGTTATTGTAAAATTGTTTCATAAAACTTTTATCACTAATTCATTTTATCGATTTCTTGTAAGCTTGCTCAACGATTTTGTAACAAAAAAGCCCAATAAAATATAAAAGAATCAAAAGCATTATTCAATGAAAACACGCCACTGATTCATAATTTCCTTATATCTCTGGAAGAAACAGCTTTCTGAAGATTATTTATTGAAACTGTTAAAAAAATGTAAACAATAATTAAAGGCCATTAAAAACGCATTAGCAGCCTCGTAAAGTCGTGTCTTAGGCATTGGCAGATGTTTGAAATACTGGATAATTAAGCTACAATCAACTCGCGGTAAACATTCCCTGGAAAATGCGAATTAAGAACAACATTGATAAACTGCTTTTAAATCGGATCGCAGAATAAACAATTTGGAAGAGGTGTAATTTAAATGCTAAAGAAGAATGTTTTTTTCTTAATATTTTTAACAGGCGATGATTTCTGTAAATTTCCAAAGATTTCAATTGTTGCATAAATCGTAGTAAGAAAACGCTGAATTTTAACGTGTGCATTTAGTGCTCTAAAGTAAATGACGCCAATACACAAAATAAAAACTAAAAAAGTTTAAAACATTAAAAAACATGATAAAAGGACCGATTTCGGCTTTATAACAGGGCGTTCTCAACTCAAGTTTATTTTTGTGTCGGCGTCATTTCTTTTAAAAATCTTATGAAATTTCCTTTATTTAAAAGTTGTTCTTTACAAGAGACTAGAAAGAGAATCAAACCACAGTAATTTACCAAAATTTAAATGACGAAAATGAAAGAATTATAAGTTCAAATGAAAAATTATCACATATCTGTGATACTTTTAATAGCGAAGTATTAGAACAATACATTTCCGCATACTTTAAAGTAATGAACCATTTTGTTCATATACTATGTATATGAACCAATGTTTTTGCATTAATATGAAAGATAGATGGGTTTTCTGCCTTGGTCTTTGATAGCCTTACCTTTCTAACCGTTTCATGCTAGCTGCCAAAAGTTTGCATATAACCGTTTAATGTTGTGTTCTATATTCATAACAAATTTTATCAAAATCGGTCTTCTGATTCTCTTTCCCTCGTTAGTAAAAAAATATTTTGAAACACTTTACTTTCATCCGATCACCATCTAATTTGAAATCAGTCTATAATTTTAAGAATTTTATGATATACCACGTTTCATGAAAATCCAACGGCGTTCGTGCATACAAACAGATTTTACAAATCTGTAAATGCTAAAACACGTTTTGATTTTCGCGGTGATTGAATATAAATTTGATTCAATAATAAAAAACCATTAGATGAAGATCAAAAACCTGCCAAAGTACATTGTCCTTGAAATAGTCGCTGTAATTCAAAAACTACATATCCTACTAAGCTTAAATTTTAGATATAGATGTATGATTTCACACGAAAGATTTTTACTGAATTTTTGAAAAATCTTATCGGTTTTGACTTTGGGGCAAAACAGTCAAAATAAGTGAATGATTTTTTTTAACAACGTTTTTATGTGGTCTTACCATTCGAAAATTGGCACAAGAACTAATTTTTTTGTTTTTACATTTTTGTAGTTAATCTATATATTTTTCTGTTATCATTATCGCCCAATGAAAACAAAACAGCTTTTATTGTTTGTTTTTTTTTCCTTTGGTAAGTTGTTTTCTCTTGTAATAAATACCACAAATTGTCTACTGTTTTTCTAGACACATTTCATATAAGCTTCTTATGAAAAACCACTTTCTTCTTCATTTTTATCCTTGCCATTCATCAAGTCGACACATGAAGGAGAAACAGCGCACACACATTCCTCTTCCAAGCTTTTTTATTTTTTTCATACCTAATGTAACAATCCAACATATCTCCTATTTTGCTACAATTCATCTCTGTCAGGTCCATTCTTTCCTTTTAGACAGTTCTACTATAAAATAAAGTACCATAGTATTTCCAAAAAAACAAAAAAACAACCCAGGCCTACAACATATATCAAGAATATAAGTAACCATTATCTTGTTACATACTTCGGATACAACTTTATTCTGTAATTTCTTACATTTGTTTATTTATTTATTTATTACAGATTTTTTTAATTATTAATGCAATGTATAAATCCAATTTTTTAAATAAAAACAAATATAGTATTACATAAACCCTCCGATATCCCGGTGCATAGTAGAAACTGATTATGTGTCACTGGAGAGGAGGACAAATCAAAGGGGTGCGGGGTTGGAGACCAAAATAATATTTAAGTTACGAGTTGGACCACTACAAAGCTATCTATCAAACGTTACTGAAATCTATCCAGTTATGCACGTACAAACAGACAAATGGACAAACAGAAGAAAATCGAATAGTAAGACGTCGGATGCTGTCATACATATAATTGTCACACATTAATTTGCTTAAAGTAAATTAATTTAATAAATAAATTTTTATTAATTAACTTAATAATACGTATATATATAAATATGTAGTTATTTGAAAATAAATTGTGTAACATTGTTTAGGTAGTGTAAATACTTTTTTGTGTTCTAATATTTAAATTCAATATCTTAAATTTTTCAGTATCTTAGGCTTTATTTCGATCATATAGAACTCGATCCTTTCCCACAGCTTCGTCGTAAGTCGAAAAATCGCAATAAAACGGGGAAAAAAATGCAATGTAAAAGGAAATCTATGTATATAGTTATATACATGTATTTACGTAACTCATGAAATATTAATTTACTTTTAATTTTATACAAATTAAAAAATACATTTACAAGTTTCGGGAACCCGTTATTTACGGTTCCCTACTTCGGACTACGGGTACCTGAAATTTGTAATGTATTTTTTAATTTGTAGTAAATAAATTAAATTTATTCATTGTGCAAACCGTCGCTTTTTCATCAGTACATCAGCTGCACGCAAAAAAAAAATCGCCATTCAAGTAAATATTAAATTTTGAATAAATAGTTACAATAAATATTATATATGCAATATTAAGTAAAATGTAGATGTAAAATAATTTGAGTAAATATTTTCAAATGAACATACTTGTATTAGTAGCTGTTTTTTTCTAAACACCAATTACGACTATTGACAAGAGAACAGAGAGCGGGGAATTATCCTCCACCAATGCCATCTAATTCTAGTTCTAGTAGACGTTGCTATCTAAACAGTTCTGAAAAAGTGAAGAGGGAACTAACATTGATGCTACGATAAGAATACCTGGATAAACATTATTTTTATACAAGTTTCCGGGTTTTCGTTCCCGAGGATTAAAGGTGAGAGGTTATCGGACTGACCATCCGACCCCAACTTTATCCCTATGGTCGCGGATCATTGGGGCGTTTGCCACCAACGCTCCGAAGGGGTCTACATGGCCTGTTAGATGGGATTTTGTTTCAAAATTTATTTTTATTTTAAGGAGTAAGTTTTTTTATATTCTTTTCCATAAACGCAGACACATTAAAAAGAAGTAAAATATTTTAATAAAAACCAAGTAAGAATTGTTGCGAAATATACATAATTCCTTTTCATTTTCTTATTTTTATTGTTGCTTATACAAGCAATTACATCCTTTTCCGTGTTGGAGGTGTTGTAAGACACTTATTACAAAGTCTCCTAAGACATATTGGCGTCAGAACGACATCTAATATCCATTTCGCTAAATAATTAGGCAGTGGCGGGGGTTTATCAGCCTTGGAGCGTAAACATAACAAAAAGGCTGTGATGAAGGTGTGGAGAGCATCGTGCAGGGGGTGGGATGGAGAATGTCTGTGTCCAAGAGATTACACCTTAACTCAGAGCGACAAGAATCAATAATGCACGCGGTCCCATATCTAAACTCCCGAATATAAGAAAGCCTTTAATAATTTAGAATATCGAGAAACTTACGTTGAAAATGCAGGTTGCGAAAAAAGAAAGAAAAGTGAATTAAAAAAGAAAAATGGCGTTACTTAAATAACTTGAAGCCTACTTCCCTCAAAACTTTGCTGTTTTTCTTTCTTTCTTTCAAGTCGTGAAGATGATAGAAAAAGAAAGTATAAGAGTAGATATTTTAAAAAATTATAATATCTACTGAATACTGAGATTTTTGTCTTCATTCCTGAAACAAAGAATTAAATCTGCAGTATTAACATAAGTTTTTTTTAATACAATTAAGTTTATTCATTTATAGCTCACGTAGACTTCAAGAAATTAAAGATTACTATTTGTTGCTGAAAACATACTTAGAAATCCACTGTTTACATTCCGATGTTTTACTATGGAAATTTTTGTCAACCTCTCACGCTAATTTCTAGTCAAGTATGCATTTGGAAAAGATTTTAAAGTTAGATAGTCTTTAGTTCTTAAATGTGCATGCCACGTTTCAACAAGAGGCATCCAGCGACACACACACATACTTATAAACTGACTGATATGAGCTTCATTTTCCTAGTACTGGGTTAAATTTTTTTCAAAAGATCTAAACTTTAAAAATTTATCGGTTACACATGATCGGTTAACTTTATCGGTTACACATTTATAACACTGATTAAAGTTCAGAAATTGCAGTAAAGGTACAAAAAATATACGATTTTTTTTTTAAATAAATTTTGTAATTTTAGTACTTAGAAATAATATGACTGCTGAAGTTATACATCTCAATTATTTTTGTAGCATTATCGTAAAATGCTATGTATAAAAGTGAATGTGTTTATCTTTTTTTATTCACTTATCCTCAGAAATAATTTACCTTTAACTATATATCCCGAAGGTTGTAGGTGTATAATTCAAAGTACTGAATTTATTTATACAGAATTAAAATTCTAAGGCATAAGGCAAGCATCTAAAATAAATTATACAATTTACAGTCAGTAAAATAAAATTTAATACATTTAAAGTATATTTTACAGTAGCTAAACAAATGCATATTATTTTTTCCGATCGTAAAAAAATTCACTTCCTAATTAATAATAATGAAAAAAATTTTACTTGAATTGTAGTGCTCGGATAAATAAAAGTTGTTTTAGCAAATCAAAATTCATTAGAAAAGAAAAAAAAATAAGATAGAAAAATAAAATAATAAAATACAATTTCTCTTGCCTCATTAGCTTATCTTTTCAAAACGATTTTCAGTACTCAGAGTAATTTATTTAATTTAAAATAGCCGTTCCTGCTTAGACTTGTGATCAAGGCGGCGGCCTTCCTTGAGGCACATGTGTCAGCATCTGAGTTCGAATCCCGGTGTCAGCATGGACGTGATTTTCTTCTGCGTTTCGTCTGTTTCTGCGGGTAAAATATGAGCTGCCTCCTACGGTTTACCGTAGGAAATGATTCTTCGGCTAATCGCTCATAGTTCTCGGCCCTTGTGGCCAAAGGCAGAAATGCCAAGAGCCCAGGCATAAGAAATAATAAAATTAATAATACTTAAAATAATGAAAAATAAGAAAACCCTCCAGGGACAGAGCATTGGCGGTTTTTTTTTCTTCCCTCTTCGATGTGTTCGTGTACCCTAAGGGTACTCGTATCCCACGTTGAATATTACCGATCTAAAATGCATATGTTCATATGTTTGATTTCTTCTAATGCTTTGGGTAATAGTGTTTAGGTCCTACGGGTGTCAAAGTCTGTATCCTTTTGATTTTTTTTTTCATTTAGATGGTGAGTTTTTACTCTTTCGTAACCAACCTTATTGTCTATAAGTGGATAAGACAAGGATCCATACAGAGAAATCTACCACAAAACTTTACTACTAATACTTTATTACTAATAGAGGAGCCATTACAGAGTCTTGGATTCCTGGTTTTCTTCTATATTCGTCCAATAGGGAAATCGTAGCGAAAGACTGTTTTGTAGACTTTCCAAGTAACTAAGCAATACGAGGGTAATGTGATGGTATATTACAATGAATAAAAAGCTTTAAAGCTCGATCTTACACGCTTCCATGGCGATTTCCAACAGCAACGAAAATTTGCACTTATCAATTGCGGAAGAAGAATTACTTAACAGCGTAGCTTTTTCTGGAAGTATCCAAAATACACACAAGATGAACTCGGTTTGTGCATATCAATTTTGTAGTCAGTAATTTCGATTAAACAGACGCAAATACCAATGAAATACAATTCGTTACGAGCTTCGCTGATGTCAGATTGCTACTACAGGTCCGGCAATCTACAGTACCATGAAAATAGATCCGGTTCTAAATAGGAGCAAAAGCAGCAATCTTTTGGCATCAGGTCATGGCAACAGATGGTATACACATTCCTTGCTTTAATGGCACATCTGAAAAGGCTTAACAAAACTAATGGTATGTGGTCAGTATCTATTGCAATGCTTCTGTATTTTATTCTACTTGCACAATTATTTCGTATTGTTTTATAGTAAGAAAAAAAATCATCATGTTAAAAAGAAAGGTTGCTTCCCTTTCAACAAAACTTAACTCATTGCCAAACACTAATTATCCAATTCAAAACATGCTAATATAAAATTAACTTCTCAATTTTAGTTAAATTATATGTTTCAGACTTTGTATACTTTGTGGACATGAGATTCTTTTTAATTCTACTGCTTTTCTGAATCGATATACAGTACTTAGGATCTGATTCTAGGAAGGTCATTGTCTGTCATCCTACGTGGAGCTTCGTGCAATGTTCAGAAAGTCAGACATTTAGGTACTGGCAATGCGAAAAGTATGCTTTGCTTTCACTCATCCGAAAGGGCACAGCCGATAGTCTTTAGGAATGCATCCCTTTCAGCCAGAAAGGCATCGGAGAAATTAATATTACAAAGGATTCGCTAAACTGGAATTTATTTCTGGGAAACTGCAAGCGCGGGTGGCTCGAATCCACCGCAAATCTCTTTATATCCCTATTCATATTCTTGCCGGAAAATTGGAGCAGATGTCTGCTAATTCAACTTGAGTTATTGCTTGAGTGATTAATTGTTGCTTTGAGACTACAAAGGCGCTCTGTTCCTGGCTTAATCTTTTCACAATATGCTTCATTGAGAGATTAATTGCTAGCCATAGCTATCCGCTAGAAGAAATAGGCTTAACAACCAACAAAGACAGAATTAGGCTTAAAAATTTGGTATGATATCGTATTTTCAACAAACCTTATCTAAATATACCAAAGAAACAAAGAATTTGCATTTTTAAATCTACTTTCCAACGAAAGTTAAGCTCACCAAATCACCAGTCTGTGTATATATTTGTTTATGTGTGTAACAACAACTTTTAAATGGCTGGATGGATTTTCTTCTTGGGGTCTTCTTGAAACTTGACAGAAATACTTAAGGAGAGAAAAACATGATATAATACTCTTACATTTAACAATGTTTTCTGTGAGTCGAGAAATCAGTGTGTAAGTGACAAACAGCGAAACATTAGAAGAGATACAACCATGTAGGCCTATGACAATTAATCGTTTATTTAATCTAGTAATTTTCGTCTTCGATATGATATTAAGCATATTTATTTATTTATTCAAAAAAAAAAAAACGAAAATTCAGCAGATTTTACAATAACACATGATTTTTATAAAAAAAAAAAAAACACTAAAAAAATAAACAAAAACATACAAAATATAATTTTATACAGTAGACAGTAGACTTTAAGTTCTTTCAGGAACTTGCAAATTTTGAAGTAGTTATTAGGTGCCGAACTGTGCAATTCTAAATACAATAATAACGTATTTTATAATTCACAACTATATATATCCTTTCCCTTCCTAATCTAAATTTCAACTGTTCTAAAATCTCCTGTTCTGTGATTGGTGGAAGCAAAAACTAAATTTCATTATACTATTGAAACAAGATACTTAGATTTATACTATAAAACAATACATTGTTTTGTAGTATAGATAATCATACTTTAAATGAAGATCTGAAAAGTATTTAGATTGTCATTTTTTGATTGATAGAAAAAGGACTCAGTAAATCCATGGAACAAAGTAAATTGGAACTAATTTGTTTGTGGTGTTAAGCAGAATTATTAATTCCTATATGTTCTTGAGAAATGAAAGGCATTTTTAATCTGATATAGTGCAAAATGTTCGGAACAGCACTTTCGCCAATTTACAGTCACAATTCTATTTCAGTAAATTAATATCAGGGAATTGTCGTGTAAATGATTTCTTGATGTGTGATTAAAAAAAGGTTAGGTAGAAAATTTCAGTTGTATTGGAAGTCATTCCATTGCCATTAAAAACCTTCAGTAAAACGTTTCTTTCCCTCATTGTCTTCTCGTTCGTTTTTTAGCAAATTGCGATTGAATTACGTGACGAACGTGGGATGATGATAAATTAGACCGTATCAGCACTCAAACTGCGCAATGATTCTCTGAACCTAACAACACTTCCTCTTTCAAATTGCCTCAATTAGCGGAAATCAATCTTGTAATTTCTGCTGAAAGTTACCAAAAAGACGAACGGCGAGCATTAGAGAAAAAATATATAGCTGCAATAGGAATTTACAGATGATCGGATTCCTAATGTGAATTCGATTACGAAGGATTCGAAAATTATGACTTTGCTTTTCGGATTTTCGAAGAGTTTTCTTCTTTCTCACAAAATAAAAATTTAGAAGGAATTCCCAATCGTTATTGCAAAGTTAGGCTTTTATAAATAAAGCCTTGAAAGCAGATTTCTGGAACATTCTTCAGTCAAATTAACTTTCATTGATGTATTGTAATCTAGTATAAAAAAGCCTCAAAAAGCATTCTTCTTTGTTTTCTTATTTTCGAAATTTATCTTTTACCCGATTTTTCCAAAGTGAGGCTCATCAAATCACTCAATCTGTGTGTGTGTATATATATATGTTCCGAATAACTTTTGTACTGCTTAATAACTTGGTATGCATATTTATGGACTACAGACCATCTAACTTGTATATATGAAATATTTTCTAAGTCGGTCTTTGTCGAGAAATAAAAATTCCCACAGAAAACATTAGAAAGTAATTAATATAATTTAGCTGTCTTAAATTATGATTATTAATCTTTTTAACTAATCCATTCTTTTCCTCGTGATTAATCAACTGTAGGTAATTTAATTAAATAAATCGAATTTAATTCATTTTTAAACGGAAAATTATTACTATTTGTATTCAGTAGATGTGATGATATGAAAATACTTGTGGACATTTCGTTTGTGTCATTACACCAACTTTCTAAAATATGTTAGTTTACCTTTGAGAACAAGAGAAGAGAATGAAGTTTGTGCAAAATTTTAAATCTAGCCAAAAATCAACGTCAGACGTTCAAATATAAGCTGAATACATTACTTTATTTCCATATTCATATTGCTGTTATATACTAGCATCGAAATTTTTATTTAACTATGTGGTACGGACATTACTTTATAATCTTCAAGTTAATTGACTGTCAAGAATCATAGATTTGGATTTTGCAGTTGGTCATTGATTTTTTTTTTTTTTTTTTTACTGTGGGAAGTTAACAGAAGCGCTTTAGTTTATTTTCAAAGACAGCAGAGCAATCCTTTCTGCAAACAACAGTGAAATTGGTTTCCTATAGTAATACATATTCATTTGGTTGAGAAGTCCATATATTCATGAGGAAACATGCTAAAGGGTTTTGCTGAACTAGAAAGATGTAAGTTGATTTTTATTTCTTCTGATATCTGTTGTAAATGGGCAAGAAGATTTCTTTTTTTGCTGTAAATTGTTAAATGGAGAAGAGTTCTCGAAGCAGATGATGGTCCTTTTCCCAACAATAAAACTCCAACGAGTCAGCAATTGATAAGAAGCAGAATCTGTTCTGAACATCTTTTTCTGAAGTGGTAACATATTGCAGAACTGTTTTCACCAACTACCGAAATATAGGTTTCTTGCAAGATGCTGTCTCGTCTCAAATATGAGGCCGGAAGGGTTTTGGCTAATTTGAGTTGCTAATATGTACAAACTGCACCCAATTCACACCAGATGGGGGTAATCAATCTTAATTTGTGAATGTTACGCCCACTTAGTGAAGACAGCTTTTAAATCATTAATGGGTTTAGAATCGTGGAATCATTAGCTGATACTGCTTACAAATAAAGTTTTCTCTCTATACTTCAAATTTCCTCAATGTGAAATTATTATTAAAAATTACAGATATAAAATTTAAAGTAATTTTATTAATTGTTTAAACATAAATCAAACATCTGTATAAAGAATTGCAGTCGATATAATGATTCCACATAATCTTTACATAAATAACTTAAGTTCTACATTAATATTTAAAAAAATTAATGATATTTAAATTTTATAGAAATAAATTTAAGAGAATGGAATATTTCGATGCATAAAATTGTTACACAACAACAATAATAATAATAATAATAATAATAATAATAATAATTGGCAGTATGTGCTTTGGTCCTTGACCCGCCATATTGTTTTTGCTGGGGAAACCCAAGGTTTGAAACATAATAATAATAAATGAATTCATGATATGCATCACTACATTACCACATCACTATAGTTTGCCACAACATCTTGGTACGTGACAGGGAGGATAATGAAGAGGAACTGGAAAAGCAGGCGCGGGCACGGAAAAGAAAAACGTCACGAGCGTAGGCTAAGACAGCATTTTACTTAAAAGGAGATTTTTATCCAGGAAATTATTGTTGTATAATAATAAAGCTTTTATTGTACTGTGTTGCAATATAACATTCTACATTCATGATGACTTTTAGTGTCCTTTTAGTTGACTTTGTGAAATGCTTCTATATTAAAATTGAACTGTATGTAAAATAACAGTGTTGAACACTTATTTTCTAATATCCATCTGATTGGAACTATCAATGGATAGTCTTCCTGATGGACTAACGAAGTATTTCCAAGTAGTTACTTACTGAATTTCCATAATAATGGCGCTTGAAATACATTCAGCACTGAATGAGAAAAAGAATTGTTTCAGTTGAAAGCCAAGAGATTCAATGTCATTTATTTCTTTGGTTAATATTAAGTGTATGCTTACGAATATGCTATGACATCATCTTTGAACTGATGGTTGTTAAATTCTGCTAAAATGAACGTGATTTTTTTTAATAAAAAGCAATATGAATTAACCTCTTCTAATTCATGACTTTAATAAATTAGACAGAACTACCCTATATCATTCTCGAAGCCCTTAATTCAAATTCTCCTTGAACTTAATTTGATTTCCAGCCAAAGGACGTGTCATTGTTTTCATGTTCTTTCCATTTCAACTTGTAACCATTAATATAGTCAACCATTGCTTTAATTCTATCTTTAGTCTCTATGTTTCTTGTCTCCTCGTTTAGTCTTGTAAGCTGCAAGGGTCCTCAAAGCACTCATTTCTATAACCTCTAAAAGTCCATGCTTCACATCCAGATGTAATTATTAATTTAGTAAGAATATTATCCTACTTTTCTTAGAAAGTGAGGCTCATCAGATCGTTCATTCCGTCTGTGTGTGTGTTGGTATGCCTCCCTAGTAACTTTTGAGCCATTGGATGGATCTTCTTAAAACCTGGTTTGCATATTTGAAGACAACAGAATTCCTAATTTTTATATTTGAAACCTTTTCCAGTGAATCCTGGTCAAGAAATTAGCGCGAGAAGTGTCAAAATTTCTATGCCTTTGCATTGGTATCAAAACAATGGTTTCTTTTAGTCCTGAAAATCCTTTTAGCTAATCCACTAATTAGGACTTGTTTTGATATGACTAAATGTAATCAATTGTAAAAGCTGAAATTAATAATGCAGATTTAACATTTTTTTCCAGGACACGGGAAATTTGTATTGAATTTTGCAGATATTATAACTTAAAAATAAAGGTGTCGTTTTCATGACTTAAAAAAAAATTAAGAATAATATTTCAAGGGAAGTAGCTTTAAGTTCTTTCAGGATATTATGATTTCTATTTCCTTAATTATAGTCTAATTAATGTCAAACAACTTTTAGTTAATTTTTCAATTCACCAAAAAAAAAAAAAAAGTTATTAGGGTTAACCAGTAAATATCAATTACAACCTAATTATTTTGCTAAGAACTCTTTGAAAAAATTACAGAAGCAAGTCCAAATGTGAAGAATTGTTATTTCTGAACAGTTAAAGACTCATTAACTTCCAATTCAAGATAGAACTATTCAATTCCGTAGTTCTAGGGGAGGGGGTCAAATCTCACTCCCACCCCTGCTCTTTCTTTTCAGTGAAGCGCGTCACGATTTCTCGAGACGTATTCACGCTGCATTGGCTAATGAGGAAATTCTTGTTAGCGAAAAAGAAATAGGCCATTATTTTACTTACTTCAATTGAAAAATTATCTTTCAAAGTTCAGCAGCGAAATAACTTTTCATTAAAATTGAGGATCTGGGAATAGACATTTAATTAACTATTTTGTAAGCGGCACGAAAAAAAAATCGATTTGGTTCCGAAAAAGACAGCAAGACAAACGACAATGGGAAAAAGTCCTAATTTCTGAAATGTAAATAAGAAAAAAAGAAATGCATATTTAGTTGCTAAGCGCTTTTATTAGCGTGAAAATGCATTGTCTACTGAACATTGCATTGTCTGGGCAACAGGGAAGTAGGAGCAAAGAGCGCATGCGCTGGAGCTTTAGTTGTCTCTTTGTTCTGAAATGGATTCAAAGTTGCTATTTCCAGATTCATTTGCAGTAGCAGCTGTAATTCTTTCTGACTGCTTGAGAGAACTACTCTACTTTCCTTACAGATTTTTGTTAATTCTCACAATCTCACTTTCTAAGTTTACTTTGAGGCTTAGGAAATCAGTCTAAGTGTATGTATGTATGTATCCTTTTCTCCTAATAATTTTTGAACTGCTGAATGGGTCTTCTTGAAACTTCGTATACTTCTTTAAGCACTTCAGGAAATCACATTTTTATATTTAAAATATTTTCCAAGTAGGTCCTTGGAAGAAGTTGTTCTAAGGAAAATTCTAGTAGAAAAGGATTAGAATCGAAACGGTGGATTTCTGTTCATGTCTTAAACAATGGATATTAATCCTTTTGGCTAATCTGTTCATCTGAGAATGATTTAATTTGATGAAATTAATGTTTTACATTTAAGTAAATGCTGATTTAATTATTTTTTTACAGAAAATGGAAAATTTGTACAGCTTGAATTGAGCAGATTTTATAATGTAAAAACAAGTATAGCCTTTTCATTTGCATCGTTTTTATTTTTTTTTTTTATAAAAATATTAAAAATATCATTTTAAGGAAAGTAGGTTTTAAGTTCTTTCAGAGTTTTCTTTGATATGTCAAAAGAAAAGAAAATTTTATACACTGGTCAAAAGAAGTGTACAAAAGGGGTTATTAAGCAAGTTCTTAATTGTATTGTATGGGTACGTAGAGCTATACTATCGTCAAGGGTGCCCACGCCGGGGGGG